>OZ026627.1:73539263-73864263 GCA_964020975.1 Hermodice carunculata
GACACTTTTCTAAGGGAACAGATTGTGTCACTATTATGAGTTTTCACTGTATTATATTATAATAGTACAGTGTATCAAAAATATAAATGCAAAATCAAAATTGACACTTCTTAATTTGACAAATTTTGTGGGCATCCAGAATGGAAGTCAGGATAAATGCATTTAGCTGTACAGGAATAAGAACAGGCCCATATATATTATGTATAAAAAAAATGGGCCAATATATATTGTATATGAGAATAAGAATTGGCCAATATTTATTCTAGTTAATCTCTGCAAAGTCAGCATATTTTCATTTTCAGAGTTTTTATCTGTAACTAAGAGGTCACAAAATGGGTCACAAGAAAGGCTGTACATGTTACAGAGTAGTGGGCATAGTCACAAGGCAGGCAGCCCACGCAGGTAACATCATTGACTTGAAGCTTATGTGGGCCTTTATGGTGTCAAATGTTGAATGGATTTTTAAGAACTAGGGGGTGGTTCCCCTCGCTCAAATATAGGCCCAACCTGAAGAAAATTTTAGATACTTTCACGGTGGACGTACAACAATAATATTGCATTTTTGTACTTGCAAAATTAAATATTGACAAATAATAGGAAGATAGATGCTGTCACTAATCAAGATATTCATTATTGAAATGGCCACACTGTATCTATGTATTATATGTATGTCAAGTGAGTGCTTTATGTTGTAATTGTGAAAAAAGACCCACCTGCCTTTCTTTCTTTTCTTTCTTTCTCTTTTTCTCTTTCTTCTTTCTTTCTTTCTTTCTTTCTTTCTTTCTTCTTTCTTTCTTTCTTTCTTTCTTTCTTTCTTTCTTTCTTTCTTTCTTTCTTTCTTTCTTTCTTTCTTCTTTCTTTCTTCTCTTCCTTCCTTCCTTCCTTCCTTCCTTCCTTCCTTCCTTCCTTCCTTCCTTCCTTCCTTCCTTCCTTCCTTCCTTCCTTCCTTCCTTCCTTCCTTCCTTTCCTCCCTCCCTCCCCTCCCCCCTCTCTCTCTCTCTCTCTCTTTCTTTCTTTCTTTCTTTCTCTCTTTCTTTCTCCCCCTCTCTTTTCCTTTTCTTTGAGAGCAACTAGCATAATGTTACTTTATGCCCTGCTGGGCATAGCACTATTTGGGTGTACACTTTCTCCAGCTTTCAGTTTGCAGCATTTAATCATAATGAAACCAAATACCTTTTCTTTTTTTTTCTATCAAGTTGATAGAAAAAAAAGAAAAGGAATGTGGTTTCATTATGTAAAAGCAGTTTATTGTTGACTGCTATTTCTCTGAAAGACAAAGTCTGCAACTTTTTGTTTGAACACATGCTTGGCCACCCAGGGTGAGCAGGTTGGAAAGAAAAAAAAAAAAAGAAAAAGAAAAGGAAAGAAAGAAAGACAGGAAGGGAGGAAGAAAGAAAAAAAGAAATGAAAGAAAGAAAAGTAAAACTTGTTTATCAGATTTGAGGGAACTCTGCAGAGTAACAGTAGAGTAATTTGGTCCATAAATAGAATATGTGTTTTAGTTAACTGGATATGGACTGCAAGTAGAGTAATTTGGTCAATGGCTTTCCTTATGTGAGTTTGGCATTACTTGCATTGTGGCTTGAAATTTTGAATCAACCCTTTTTTTGTGTTAAAAAGATCCAAACAGGTTGTGGTCAGATATCCTGTGCTTTAGTATTTTGAATAATGGGAACAGCAAAAAAAAAAAAAAAAAGAAAAAAGAAAAACTAAGCACATCAGAATATGAGGCATGCACATCAATTTCCTACCACAACTGCATACCTGGTTGTCTTGGTAACCGTAGCCTCGCTGACGAGGTTCGTGCCGCTGCCTGTGCGGGGAAGAGGGATATTACTAATATTTTGGAAACAAAGTATACTTAGTACAGGCAGATGGAAAGTTCCTCTTGTAACCAACTTAGGAAGCACTAAATGAAATGACTTTGGCATTTGTTAACTTAAATTTCTCTAAAAGAAACTAATTTTGTGAGGAAGGGGCATCTAGTCCTGTCTATGACTGTGTTATGCCTGTGTGTCCTCCTCTCTTGCCAGGCATGTGCCACGTGCTTTGTGGCGGGAAATTAAACACCCCCAGGCAACAGCCTACCTTGGCATTGGTACCCAGGGAATTCTGTTGCCTCAGCCTTAATTCAAGGGGATAGGATGAAGGTTCTACGAATACCTGGCTTGAGCCCTGTAATTCTCGTTTGAGTGTTTGGAATGAAATTTCATTGTTGTCCCCAGCTTTTCAAGAGGGCAGGACACCTTTCATTTAAAAGGGCGCATTTTTTAGTGCACAATGATGATCAATAAAATGCACCCAAAAGTAGCGGCCCAAACACAGAGTTTTTTTTTTGTTTAAGGAAATCGTTCTGAATTTTTATCCTATACTCGTGGTCAATAGATAGATAGATTAATAAACTATTTTCTCAGTTAGTGTAAATTCTATTGAATTTTATGACAAAAAGCAGGAAATTGCCCAAAATATGGCAAAAATATAGGAGAAAGGGAGAGGGAGCAAAACAAAAGGGCAGGGCAAATCTCCCTTCTTTTGTAAGCTACAGACAACAGTGGATTGATTACACAGTTTAGAACTTAGATCATAAAATCAACACTGCCACCGTGCATGCTTGCAAAAAAGAAGGGTTTGATTACTTGCAGTAGTAAAGTATAGTCAGGGGGGCGATCCCCTGTCATGTTTCATCATCTGAATCACAGCATTTGTTAGCGTAGTTTTAATTTTAGACTGGTGTTCAGTGGCATCATCGCATGTACCCATTTTGCAGTCTGGTGGTCTTTTTTTTGGTGAAAAATCACCCCTGGGGCGGGCCAAAAGCACACGTAATCACATAGAGCATATAGTTCTGAAAAGTGGTCAAAGATATAAAAATTTGCATAGTACTGATTACTTCATCTGACATTACACATAGTGGTCATCTGGAATAAAACTACAAGAAACTTGTTGACTCGGGTTTTTGCAGCCATGCCAGATCTTAAATTTTATTTTTTTGCGGCATATCAGTTATATTTCCTGTTCAATATGTTGCAAATTAGAAGCATACACGTTCTCTATTTATAGCTGATATGGATAACATTAACTTGTCAACTAAAGGCATGTAATAATCTAAATGAATGATTTATCATAGATCTCTATGTATAGTATATAAAGATCAAATATCCTAGTGCAGGTTTTAACTCTTATCCACCTTCTAGTCACCGGGTCAACAGCTTTTGATCTTTAGTGTTTAGCGAAGGTGAAAGGAATTGGTGACCTGACTTCAGTGCAATTTATTTGGAAAACTATTCAGATGATGTGGATCTATTTCAGTTGGTCAAAGGGACTTAAAATTAAAATTGACAACAATGCGATACACCTTTTGGCTTTAGCCAACAGAAGGTTGGCTGGAGAATTAATATCAAGGCAAGGTTACTCAGAACTGTGGTGGTCATATTTTTTATGTTCTGTATACCTGATGTGCTGCCTGAGATCTCCTCAATATGTATAGTGAAAACTGTTTTGAGAGACCACTGTGAGAAAACACCAACTATCTTTTCAGACCATGTTTACCATGTCCCTTTTGTCATGTTAATGTGTTTCTATTGAGAGACCACCTGTCTTATGTGACCGCTGTTTGGCCTGCCCTAAAGGTGGTCTCTAAAAACAGGTTTTGCTGTATGTCATTGTAAAATTTCTTGTAAAACTTCTCCCCGATAAACTTGCCTAAGCCACCTGGTGGCAAAATGCCGTCTGCTTCAGCATTTTAACTTCTTTCAACAGTGATGAGTGAAAATTATAGGTAAGACATTTTGAGATAACATCCCAGGTCAACAGCTTTCCTTGGGTTGGGTTCCATCCAATCCATGCCAGGGAATGTTGTTTCCTCAGTACTGATTCGAGGAGGAATGAATGATAAAACTTCTGAACCAGTGTTTATTACACCCACGGTGCCGTGGGGTGGGGAGATGTCCATATAGTGCCACCATATTGGCCAAAAGCAGACAAACTACTGGCAACAACTGATCAAATATTGTCTTGCACATCATAAATGGCTCTGTTATAATGAAATCTTGACATATCGTCCGTTATCTCTTGATTACTTTGTGTACAGGCATTGATTAAACGAACATGACTGTGGACAAGTCATCGATGTAGGTCATGTACCAATGCCCTTTTTTTGTGTGTGTTTGTTTTTGTTTTTTTGTGTATTGATCAGAGAACTGCGTGTTTCCATGTTTTATATATTTTTTTTTATTGTTCACAAATTAATGCTATTTATATGTCAGAATATGCCTTCATTAAGCTTTCATGATAATATCCATTACCAGCTTATCTAAACCGTAATAATTACGTGCTGAAAAATGTGGTAATGCCTCATGGAGAACCACATGTGAATGCAACGCTGCACTGTGATTACCAGTCAATGAGCAAGAAGTATAATTGCTGGAACTTTTTCTTATTTTTGGGATCTTTAGGGTGAAATTTGGATGTGGAGAGGTCAGATATTGTTTTGATGTGCATATACATTTAATTTTAACCATCTTCTTTCTTTTTGTCATTTTTATTCCAGTTCTTTCATGACCTGTGATTTATTTACTCTTTTAAAAAAATTAAATTCAAATCAGGGCGGGGAAAATTTGTTTTGAAACTACGGCTACTTGTCTGTAGGACAAGTGACACAAAAGTTTTCACTTGTCCTTCGATCATAATATCACTTGAGCTGCTGAAATGTACCTAAGTTTTGGTTTAAAAAAGCATGTTTTGATGGAAATCATTATCATACATTGAGTTTGTGTGTCTGTTGTGCCAAAAAAATTTCAAATTTGAAAGATTATGAATTTTGCTGATAAAAATTGCTATATTACGAGCACTGCCTTTTTGTGCTGCACATAAGTAAGAAGTGTAGTCACGCTCAGACGAGGCCTAGGCCCCTGACGAAGCTTAGGTCTGACAGTATGATGCATTGATCATGCGTATGGGTGTGTGTGGGTGCCATGGATCCAATAGGTTTTTTTTAAAAAAAAGACCAGTGAACTGTATGAGTGACGGCCAATATTGCAGAGAGTGATTATATTCTTAAGGGAAGCTGACCTTGATATTAGTCTGAAGGTCACGGGAGCATCTCAGTCTGTGCATACAAGGTCAGCTGAGCACAGGATTACCACAGTCCTCTTGTTTGATTCTCGCAAGGCTTTGCCAAGCAAAAAAATCCCCAAAATCTAACAAGTCCCACAAACATCTGCAACTTCCATACGTAATAGATTTGTTTCTCGCATACCCATATTTGACAGGAATTGCAAAATAATCTCTGAATCGGAGCAAAATGTCCTGTTGTACGGCTACCATTTTAATTGCTATCTGAGTAACTGATGAATAGGACCTACATTTATTTTTAATTTGACCACTTTTCCTGGTAATAGGGGTGGTCTTTATGTACATGTATATATGTATGTATGTATGTATGTTTGTGTGTATACATGTATGTATGTATGTATGTATGTTTGTGTGTATACATGTATGTATGTATGTATGTTTGTGTGTATGTATGTATGTATGTATGTTTGTGTGTATACATGTATGTATGTATGTATGTTTGTGTGTATGTATGTATGTATGTATGTATGTATGTTTGTGTGTATACATGTATGTATGTATGTATGTATGTATGTATGTATGTATGTATGTATGTATGTATGTATGTATGTATGTGGACCTGCTATCAGTTCAAAAGGGCAGAGAGAAGGGTCTGGTGGCAACGCTTATGTACAGACGTGTCCAGATCAAACAAACCCACACCCAAACATTTATCCATTACATAATAACCAGTCAATACAGTGGAGTACTTTGGTCAGAAATACTCCCATGTTAACTCATGAGAGCCATTTGAAATTGTCCTTGTTTTGCTGAAGATCTTTTCCAAAACTGTCAGCGAGATCCAATTGAAACTGGGTAGGAATGGACTTTTAAACTTTTTTTTCCCAAAATTTTGAAAAATTTCCAAAAAAGCATGGCCAGTTTTGAAATTGTATAGGAAAACTTCAGGTGACTTTCACATCTTAACTTGTTCAAGAGGCCGTGCTGAATTTTTAAAATATTTTTTCCAGAGTTTTTTTTGTGTGTAATAAATCTATTTTCCACTTCTTTGAAACCACCTCTCAGATTGTTCAGAAACCTGGTAAAAATTAACCTTGTGGAAGGGTAAAATAGCTTAGTCATAAGGCAGTGAACACTGCTTTTTTCATGAATTTTCAGTCCGAGTGCTTCTTGATTGATGAATACATTCCTGTTGATTACTGTACAAGTAATTCACATTTTCAACTTCTCCCAAACTTTGAGTCAAACTCACTTCAAACTTGGTGGAGATGTACCTGTGGGGGATATCCCTTAAGCGCGAAAGTGGTCACATTCCAGTGATTTTTTTTCTTACTTTTTAATGACTTTTTTGGGGGGGGGGGGGGTTAAAATATGAAGCAAAAACTTTTCCTACAAAAGCTCTGGTCAATTGTTGAAATTGCACAGGTTCACTTGTGGAGGCCTTGAGACTTTAATACGTTTGACAGGTGGCACTGTGATTTTTTTTTTTAAATTAATTTTTGTAAAATTTAATATTTTTATGTTGTTTCACTATTTTTGACTTCTCCCAAACGGCATACTGGTTCCTCTTCAAACTTGGTAGCAATGTATCTGGTCTCGATGTGCACAATTAATTTTTTAATTACATGGTCCTGCTGGCATTTCCTGATTTAAAAAAAAACAACAATAATAAATAAATTAATTACATGTAGCAGCGATCAGTAAGTGTACATGTACCTGTAAATGTTGGCATTTTAACTGTAGGGAAAGGAGCGATCGTCAGATGTTGGCTTACATCTTAGTAATGGTGGATCCTGGGCTCATGTTTACTATTAAACAGTGATAGGAAGTACCTGTCAGGTTTTCTTTTGGTGTTGTTATTTTTGACCTTGAGTGACCTTCAAAGGTGAAACTGACATTGGAGTCATCATTTGTTAACAAAAGGGGACAGGACCCACTTTTACTGAACAGTTTTGGACAAAAAGACAAAAATACAATTGATTTATGTCGTAATAAAGGTTATGCCTAGGTAAAAGTAGGTCCTGTCCCCTTTTATTAACAAATGTTGACTCCAGAACTGTGCGAGGGAAGATTCAAAATTGCAAACAGTGACGGAAAGGTGACTGATTTATTTTGAGGAACATGGGACCACTGTATTCTGTAAATTTAAGGTCAGGTGAGCACATTTTTTTGTTTCTTCTTAGGAAGTACTTGATATTGCATGTAGGGTCAATAGGAGTCATGTAATTGACACTTTGGGCACTAGGTGGTGTGATGATTTGCTACTTTTGTTATGAATGCCAGTGATTAAAGCCTCTTTTTGACTTAACGTATGACCAGAATTGTTTGAAACTTTGTCAGAATACAATCAAACTAAAGGATATTAAAATTTGCAAAAGTAATGAGAATATGGGCATTTTCAAGAAAGTATTGGAATATTAAACTGTCAGACAATGTGTTGGTAGGTGCAGTTACTGGACACATGTCTGGCAATGCAATTCAATATTTAGTTTTAAACACCTAGTTTTAAACACAAATGTTTCCCAGCCAGATTTCTGACCAACCTTGTGAGAGAGATAATATTTCTTCAAAAACCTGGCATATTGGTGCTCAGGTCTATTCATTTTCTCTTGCCTAGCAACAGGCCAGACTCATGTGTAAGGAGCCACAATAGCCAATTACACTGTCCCATTCATGTCAAAGCCCTTCAACGTTAGAAAACGCTCACGTTTACATTGCTAACATGAATGTTTACCCTGGTATATAGGCACGTACTGGGTGGTGTTAACTTCAGTACCTGATAAGATGGGTTAGCATCAATACTGGAGGGACTTTACACACCTTGGTAGATTGAATTATTGTTTCATTCGTTCTTGCCCTGTCGTATTCGCTCAGAGAGATAATATAGTTTGTTTGTTTGTTAATTTATTTCCCCCCTCAGGAACTGCTAGGCCAGTTGCTCTGATATTGCATACAGAGTCACCTGGAGTCATGTAGTTTACATTTTGGCCACCAGGTAGTGCTGCAATGTGCGTGTGTGTTTTTTCTGTTTTAATCAATTCATGTGTCTCAAGGCTATTTTTGACTGTCCTAGAACAACTGAACAGGATTTGAAAGGGTTATTTACCCCATTTGGGGGTTGATGGAAACCCTGCTCTTTCTGCAGGTGAACCAGCTATTTAATGCCTAAAACAACGTGTCAGAAATTACTGGGAAACAGTGTGAGAATTTGATGAAAGTCAACATTACTCCTATTGTGACACAACTTATGCCTTATTGGCTAATTCATTATGTAACAACCCTGTTCATTGGTTGATGCCATATGTTAATTTTGTTGATTGTTTTGTTTGGAAAAAAAAAAATTATTCTCTCCAAGCTATGGGTACCTTGATGCAACAGTCAGTTTTGGTGTAGAGTTGCGTGCCCAATGCTAGGGCAAGACAGACCAGTCTAATGTATACCTGTCAAGCCTACATGTAACCTGTACTCATCAGCAAAAGACGGTAGGAATTATTAAATTCTGGAGAGAAGTTTACATCCTTGCCTCAGTGCTCGTGTTTACCGCCTTTGGTCAAATCATGTTGCCTGACCAAGGGAGTACAGCTAGAGCTACCAATTCCCCATCCCCCAGTCATAATGGTATATACTGGTATGGTCTCACAAACTTGTAGAGTTGTTTACATTACAGGATCAGATAGGCGTGCACAGGAATGCTGTACAAATGTATACTTGTACTTATTACCTACTAATGCAATAGATTGACGTCACCAGAATCTTGAGTGGTCATCAATGTTTGATGTTTCGTTGTAACGTGTACTCACATATATATTTATGTCAATTGATAATAAAATTTTAGGAAGAATTACGTGGCACAGGTGAATGTAGTGTATGATTTTTATTGTGTTATTTGTGTATATCATTTTATTTATATATATATTTTTTGTACTTTTTTCACTGTATACTGAACAGCTTTGACAAGATGACTTCCCTATGGTGCAATGTCAAACAGGTACAGTAAACCTGTTTTGAGAGACCACCCATAGGGCAGACTGAAAGTGGTCATAAATTTTAGACAGGTGGTTTCTCGATGGAGGTACAATAACATGAGAAAGATGTGGAAAAGATCTCTGGAAATGTGGCCATAAAAGGCAGTCCCTCAGTACAGCGTTATCTAAAATACAGGTTGCACTGTATACCAAGGTACCTGTCTTGAAAGACCCCTCCAATGAGAGACCGCATATCTTTTTTTAAGACCGCTCTCTCAGAACACTGTGCAGTCTTTTCCGTTATATTATACCTCTAATGAGATACCATCTGTTTTGAGAGACCACATTTTGACCTGACTTAAGGGCGGCCTCTCAAGACAGGGACCACTGTACAGCTATGCTCTTGAAAGAAGCTGTTCGGGCTGTATACTGTCTACATGATGATGTACGTCCTTTGAAAGCCATGCATCAAGACTTGTCTTCCAGAACAGTGCCCCCCCCCCAACAAGCCCCCCCCCCCCAAGAGAAGCCACCCTCTCTACAAAGGCCACTTTTCAATGCCACAAAAGTGATATTTCCATTGTATTGCCCCTCTCAAGAGAGGCTGCCCCTCTAATGTGGCCACTTTTGGGTTGTGGATGGGCTGACATGAATAGAGGTGGACCACTCAATCCCAATCCTGTGTTGGCACAAGCCTGAAAAGAAAGATCCACTGTGTTTCTGAGCGGAAACTAAGTTAAAATATTTTACAGAAAACATTTTGTTTGCAGATTTACCATTGCAGGAAACATATGAGAAGGTAGAAAAATTTGTAAAGGAACAACTGGTAGTTGGGCATTTATGAGCAATTAAAGAGAAGTAATGTTCCACTGTAATTCTCAAACCAGAATGATAGGTGTGTGTGTGTGTGTGTGTTTAGGTTAGTCTTTATAAAACAAGCAATGACCAGAAGCAATGTTGACGAAAGGGTGGGTCGGAACATAAAGTTCACAAAGTAGGAAAACACTTAATCCTTAACTGTTTGCATTTGGTCAACAGTTTTCCTTGATGCAGTTTGGGTGCTTCATACTGGACTCATAAAGCTGTTGACCTGGCAATGCTACACTTATAGATCTAATCTGCAATTTTCATTCAAAGTGCCTTTCATGAATGGTGAAATGAAATAACAAAATAAATGAAGCAGACCACGTTTTGACCACCAAACGGTTTTAGCTGGCATAAGAGGGTATGGGTTAATATATCCTATTCATCTTAATAAGCATACTCTCCATGTTTTTCAAAGAAAAAATCCCCCAAATATCCCATAGTTTTCAAATGAGTGGTACAATTTATTGTTACACTTAGGATCTGCATTTTTTTTTTTTTTAACTTTTGTGGATGAAATTTTTTTATAGCGCGCTGTGTGCTTATTAAGGTGAATACAGGAACACAAATTGCTGAGTAAGCAACTTCTTTGGTTATCTTAAGAAATATCACTATGAAAAACCTATATGATAATGATGAACGACACAAGAACTTTCTATGTCTTTGCCTGAAGTCAAATGAGAATCTCATTTTCAAATTTCCCCAAGGAGAAGGTTTACGTTGGAGATAATGAAGTTTGTCTTAGTGTCTGGTCAGCAGATTTAGCATTTGCCTGCATGATATTTGCCACATCAGACTCAAGGGCAGTTACATTCACCAGGCAACACATAAGCCACTACAGAAGGCCCTTACAGTGGCTACCCTCTAAAATGCCCCTCCACTACTAGGTTAAAAGTGAAGATCAGATGCTTACCCTTACCCTGCCTTGAGGGAGCTGTTAGCCTTTGGCTATTACCTGGCACCAGCCCTAGTTACCATCTCAGGACTTTGCAAGCCGCCTGTCCAGCACAAGCAAAGTTTTCTTCAGCACAAGTAAAATTTCTGAGTTTCATGGGGATTTAACTTTTCCAGGGCCAAATGTAGTGCAAGTAGAACTGCTTACAGATTGCTCTGAATTATAATAAGGATGCTAGATTCATGTTCCACATAAAAAGACGGTTAAAAATTCCTTCAAGTCCCAGCATACCTGTAGCAAGGACAGGTCAAGGCCTTCAAAATTTGTAGCCAAATCGGGAAATACAACAATAATCAATGGAGACTTTGACCTAACTCTCATATAATTCATGTTAAAATAAATTAGCTTTTTACAAATTTCTCCAGCCAAACGAGTGAAGCATTAGCATTTGGCTAATGGTACCAGTGGTCCTTGCTGTAGTTACATATCATATAATATAATAGTCCAGGTCAACACATTTCCTTGGCATTCTTTGGGCCCATTGTGCCGAGAAAAGCTGTTGACTAGTTCCAAAATTTGGCATTGAGAGAGTTAACCTAATAAATGTCCTACAGTAAGGCAAAAGGGAAGTACTGGTAATGAAAAACGTTAATTTCAAACTGCTCTATGCTTTACTCTTACCATACTGCATCAAAAATATTTGAATTTACAACCGCAGCAAACTCTGAGACACTTTCTGTTTCCATGACAAAATTTTGGCGACTGGCATATTACAGATGTCGTCATTTCTAGAAAAAGGGGTAAATAAGTTTGATAAACAAAAACACTGTTCCTGCCTGCACTTTGTGGCCAAAAGAATGTGACTGGTGCACTAAGTACATTCCTGGGCTCAAAGAAATCGATTAAAGCTAGCAAAGAAACGGGGATACCTTCCGTCAATATCTATTAAGCACCTGTTTGTAAGTCCCACACTCATGCTGTATAATCAGTGGCAGCTTTTCTCAACGCAAATTAAATTCCAAGTCACACGTAACAGGACAAAGTCTCGGGGTGGATACATTTGTCCTTCTTTGTGCACTGTTCCCGGGAATTTTTTCTCGAGTACACTGCTCACATGTAAGCACCAAACAAGTCAACATAAATTAGGTTATTGGGGTAGGCATTTGTCTTTTGAAGTGTCTGACAATTGATGCATCTATTGTGTGTTCACCTGTTGACGAGGTTTAGGTGCTGTTAGGTGCTGTTAAGTTACTCCAAATTGCTGTCGTGCCTCAACATTGCGGTCCTAAATAGGCATTCCTGGTAGGGTGCTCGGAAGTCAAACCAGTTACGACCCCCCCCCCCAAATCTCCCTAAAATGATTCTGATGTGAGAAACTTGCGGTGAGAGACCACCTTTCAGTAACTCAACCCCATTTTTATTGGGTAGAATCTGCAACCAGAAATCTTCACAGATATGTTTCACCATATTAGGTAATTCCACTGATCATATATATATACGTACATACATACATACATACATACATACATACATACATACATACATACATACATACATACATACATACATACATACATACATACACACATACAAACATACATACATACATATTTATATGTACATTGTATATGTATCTGGACTCTACAATTCTGTTTTTCAGTGGCAGTCTCAGGCCCAGTGAGTCTGGCACTTAACTAGTCTCCTTCCCAAGGCCTGCCCATATGTTAAAATATCATTCAAAACACACAAAAATTTGTGGTTACTTCCAGGGCTAGTGTTTTGCAATTCTAACTTGCCCTGATTGGAACTTGACTTATCCTGAGCGAGTGGATATCCAAATGTGATCTCTCTCTCTCTCTCTCTCTCTCTCTCTCTCTCTCTCTCTCTCTCTCTCTCTCTCTCTCTCTCTCTCTCTCTCTCTCTCTCTCCCTCCCTCCCTCTCTCCTCTCTCTCCTCTCTCTCTCTCTCTCTCTCTCTCTCTCTCTCTCTCTCTCTCTCTCTCTCTCTCTCTCTCTCTCTCTCTCTCTCTCTCTCTCTCTCTCTCTCTCTCTCTCTCTCTCTCTCTCTCTCTCTCTCTCTCTCTCTCTCTCTCTCTCTCTCTCTCTCAATTGTCCCAGAACTACTTTGCTTACATTTCTAACGTGAAAAAGAAACATTTCATAGGGGATTTGGTGCAGTTGAGTTGGTATGGGCGTTTCCCATTTTCAGCCAGGTTATGCTAGTTCAAGACCCGACCGTTCTGTGGTCACAAAACATATCAACATGTTAAACTTACTTTATGAAACTAAAACTGAAACTGGTGTTAATGTTCATACTGGTGGGAGGGTGGGTGGTGGTGGTGTTGATATAGTTACAGAGACTCCAACCCTCTCCACTTGGGTGGGGGATCTCCAACATACTTCTTATGAAAATCAATCAATTTTACAAACTCATGCCTGATTGACAGTGCTCCTGGTTATTTGTGAATGGGACTCCCACTGAGAGCAGCTGTTTTCATAATTATCTCCAGTTTGCTGGGTTCCGCAGATTGGAAGCTCTGTTCCTATTTCACAATTTTGTATGAACATAGAGAAAATTTGACATTTACCATGTAACTTTTGATATCAGCCACAAAGTTACACATCAAGGCAGGGAACGACTTGATCCAGAAGTGGAACATTTTGATTTTAAAGTCACAATAAGCATCCTTTGGCTGCATGTATCAGCGTGTAAAATTTTATCAGTGTTTCTTGTAAGAAAATACAGATGTCCAAAAGGTTTTCACACACGCTGTGTACAAATGTTGGCATTCAAAAACTTATTCAATGACAAAATAGTAAAGTTTAGCCAATTAATGTCAATCTCAAATCCATGTACAAGTTGTGCTATGCTGATTTGAGATGTGAAAGTAGATTTTAACCCTTTCCCCCTCAAAACGGTCGAAACCGGCTGGTGGTCAAATGTCGTCTGCTTCAGTGTTTTCAACTAATTTCAACAGTTATGAAAAACAGTTTGACTGAGAAATGTACATGAGACTTATCAAGATCACATGCCCCAAGTCAACATCTTTCCTTGGCATGGGTTAGTGCCCAACCCATGCCAAGGAAAGCTGTTGACTCAGTCTTAATTCAAGGGGGAAAGGGTTAAAGGGCATATATTTGGTTACGTCAGTGTTACCATGGTTACATGATGGCAGTGATGTGATTTATTCTTTTCTCTAAATAATGCTTCATGGGTGTCATGACAATGGCAAAGTCCAAACCATGCTGGCTTATGCTACATTTGGAAGAGAAGTCGGTGTTTTTTTTTTTTAAAGTTTTGTCACTGTGGATGTTTTGAAGTGACATTGCACGTGAGTGACACATGATCCTGAATCGAAACTTCTTTCTAAAACAATAAAAAAAAAAGGTAACCTTGAGGAGCTTTCTCATTTTGTATTTTTGGCTCTTTCTTTCATCAGGCATTGTTATGCCCTCACGGGGGGGGGGGGGGGGCATATAGATTTGCCCTTGTCTGTCCTTCTGCCATTAAAATTGTCACATTTGTGTCGCCCATATCTCCAAAAGCATTTGAGGTACAACCATGAAACTGTGGAAAAATCAATATATGAAGGTGTGCGTCTGGGGTTTTGTTTCCCACTTGGATTAATCATCTTGTGTTAATTAATCATTGATTAACTCAGTTAAAATGTTGATTCGACATTAAACTTGTCACATTTGTGTCGCATGAATCCCAAAATGTATTTGAGCTTCAACCGTGAAACTTTGTGGAAACATCTATCAATATATGAAAGTGTGCACCTGGGGTTTTGTTTCCACCTTGGATTCATCAACTTGTGTTAATAGTTCATTAATTAACTTAGGGAATATGTTGATTCGACGTGAGACTTGTCACATTTGTGTGGCATGTATCTCAAAAATTACTTGAGGTCTTACACCAGCTACATGCCATATTCTTTCTAATACTGATGGGGGCAGTGACAGGTGGGGGCATCCATGCCTTTTGGACTCTTTTCTAGTTTTTTTTTTTTTATCTGAAGAGTATTTAGCACCAAAAATTGTCTGCACACTACATGTTATTCAAATTATATATTTTTCAAATTTTCAACAATTTAGTACATGTATTTCTTTTTTTTTTTTTGAAGATTTACTGGTGCGCATAGTAGCATTTAGCTTGTGTAAGTTCGAAGTTTTTTGGCAAGTTGAAGGGTAGAAGTACAATCCCCTATGGATCAGCAATGAGATAAAAATGTCACAGCTGGAAATTAATAATTTTGTAGTTGTGCTGTGACCATGGTGACCAGGTGCAAATAATTTATGGCCACATTTTTACAGGTAGCTCTTAAATTTTCCTTTCAAATATAATCCCTTGTCATTTGTCGTGCACAGAAGCAGTGACATATTTTCACTTGGTGTTTTTCCTGTCATTGCAGCCGTTGTTTATACAAGTTCCATATTCTGCTTAATAAGTGCACACTTCCTAATAAGAGCCCCCCCTCCCCCATTTTTTCAAAGAAAAGAACCCGCAAAATATCCCATAGTTTTCAGACAAGTGGTAGAATATATTATTATATTCAGGATCTACTTTTCTTTCAGCCTTTCTGGACGAAATTTTTTTTTACAGAGCACTGTGCGCTTATTAAGATGAATACGGTAATGCTCCGTCAGCTTGCCTGACCACTGTTAGTGTATTCTCCCCTTCACTGACAAGCTTTCAGGAGTGACCCTTTATAATATTAATATGCCACGGAAGAGGAGTCTGAGAGAAAGTTCAAAGAGAACTCAAATTTGCACGCCAGAGATAAGGGATGACATTTTGAAAATTGTGCCAAGGATTGTGGTCCGTTGTACTCAAGTGTCCGATCTGCTATGAATGATCTACAGCTTGCCATCAAATGGCATCATCATCTGAGTGATTTATTTATCAGTGGGCGGAGAGGTAAACAAATGTAAAATTTTATGAATGTAATTTTTCAAAGCTTTTGAGTTAATCTGATTCAGTGTCATGCACAGTTATTAGTGTTTATCTTATCGTTTTAATGACACTTCAGGCAGATTCAGATTTGTATACATGGTTTGCAGGGGATTTTGTTCAGATGTATTTTCCATTAAGGCTGGTTTAATGTGGTCCTATCACACATGTATGTATTTTGGAGGTACAAAGAATTCATATTTTCCCTTTCTGTCTCAGTACCGTCCCTGAAAAAGTGCTTTCCCAACATTTGAAATGATCACTTTCTGGTTTGGGTGGCAAATATGATTGTTATATTCAAGTGCAAAATCCAGCAGGAATATTTTTTAGGCTCACAAAACATAAGCGCACAGCATATGTCCTGTATTTCTTGTCATCAGGGTTCTTACAATTTTTTTTAAAGTCTACTTGTCCAGAGACAAGTACTCCCATCTGTTACATGCTATTTCCTTCAAATTTGACTTGTCCTCCATCAATTTTTACTTGCCCCAGACAATAGGACATGTGAATTGTAGAGCCCTGTATCATGCTGCTTCGGTCTTTTTTTTTTTTTTTTTTTATTTATTTATTTATTTATTTATTTATTTACTTACTCATTCATTCATGCATTCATTCATTCATTCAATCAATCATTCGTTTATTTATTTATTTATTTATTTATTTATATACTTACTTACTTACTTATTCATTCATGCATTCATTTATTTATTTATATACTTACTTACTTACTTACTCATTCATTCATGCATTCAATCATTCATTCATTCGTTCATTTATTTATTTATTTATTTATTTATTTATTTATTTATTTATTTATTTATTTGTTTATTTTCATTTTTTTGTTTATTTATATGTATATATTTTTGCTGAATCTGAAGATTTCTTGTATTGATTTATTTTATTTGTAATGGTCTATCCTAGGTTTATGCTGACTATGTAGCATTGATAGGAAAACGCCTCTCTGGGGTATCTTTTGGTGTGCATGTACCTTTTTAAAATTTTGACCTTCCATGACCCAAAAGGTCAAACTCAGGACGTTTCTTGGCAAAGGTGAATCCCAGACCCACAGTTGCTTTTACATGTAAACGTTAATAGAAAAATACCGATGGGGTAACCTCTGGTGCTGTTAAATTTTACTTTGTGCAACCTTCCACTTCTTCAAAGGTCCATGTAAAGGTCAAATTGATAAATAAGTTTACAATGATTATCTTGTTTATGATGGTGGTGGAAGTGTGATTAGTTTGATGTTCATCAATCGTGACCAACAATGAAGGTTTATTTATATTTTTTTCATTGATGTAGTATTTTCATCACATGAGGTATACACATACAGTGGTACCTCTCTTGAGAGACCCCTCTAATGAGAGACTGCATATCTTTTTTTTTTAGATCAGTCTCTCTCAGAACAACACTGCACTATCTTTTCCATGTTGTCATACGTCTAATGAAAGACCACCTGTTTTGAGAGACTGCATTTTGACCCGCTGCACGGGCGGTCTCTCTAAAGAGGTACCACTGTATGCATGTAGCAGCATATAGTGTCTTGGAGAATTGCAGTTCTGCCAGCACTGTTGCTGGTGACTTAGATCTTGTTCTTGCATTTGCTGTGGAACCTATTTCCTTATTGCATTGAATATTGTAATGTAAAAAAGTGACTGCAATTCAAAACCAAACGTATTTGCTTTCCTCAGGACGCTCTGCCTGCAATGCAGGCAAAGTGTCCCGAGGAAAGCTGTTGACTAAGGCTACTTTTTGCTTTAGACTAGGCTTGCTGGTATTTGAATGAAAGGTATCTTCATGAGGAATTTGGATGTATTAACCATTATATGTTGAACACTAATGAGAAAACTACTATAGCAGTGATTAGCACTTTAAGGGTTAATTATATGCAAATTTTACAATTTTGGGCCAGATGTGGAAAGTGCAGGAGCTGGCATGCAGTGTGCATTTTATCAAAAATTTCCCGGCATGAAGGAAAAAACACCTGAAGTTTATATGGCCTGGACATGCATTTAATGGCATCTTTATCATATATACAAGTTGAGGCAGATACTGCCCAAACAGTTAAGTTGTTTATGCTGTAAATTCATTTAATTTTGCTGTATTTTTATTTTTGCACATTTCATTGATGGCACAGAACTGTGAAAATAAAAACACAATAAGATTTTAACCATAGGTTTAATTGAAACAACATCCAAAATTGTGAAATAAAAGCTTTGGTCAAATGCCTGAAATGCATAAGCCATGAAAATTTATACTCATGAAAAAAAGTACATTTACAATACTCCGGCTTGGAATGGCCTGGTGAACTGCACATATTTCCAATGGTTGACATCAAAAGCTTTCAAATTGTTCAGCAATTCTTCTCTACAGTATTTAAGAGCAGCTGTTCCATTTGCTATTATCAATGTAGGAAAATATTTGTTTTCTGAGATGTTGATGGAGCTAGTTATGACTGACGTCCCAGGCAGACAGGTCAATAGCGTGCCCCCACCAAAATGGAATTCAAGGTGATTGACTATTTTTAACTAGCCCTCGGAGAGTTACAAACAAGTGGCCTTTAAAAATCACCAATGTACCCTAGCGAACTGGGCAGGCCCAAAAATTAACTGATCTCTTTAACACGATAGTGTATGTATAGCACGGATCATAAACAGGTGATTGATGTATATTGGCAGAGTGGTCTGAACAGGTAGAAATATTAGAAACATGAACCGCTGAGTTCTAAGTTGGGTGCTGTAAATTCACTTAATATTGCCATATTTTTATTTCCTTTCATTTCACTGATGGCGCAAAACCGTGAAAACAAATGCACAATAAGGTGTATATTAACGTTGATTCAAAAGGAACCATGTCCAAAATAGTGATATTAAAACTTGAATTAAACCCTTGAATTACAAAAGCTGTGAAAATAAGTACGTTTACAGCATGTCATTGTGACCTTTTAAAGAACATCAAAATATGTGTGAATACGTACATATTACAGTGAAACTTCATTCACTGAACACCTCCATTTACCAAACACTTCCTCACACTGAACACTTTTTCTCGGTCCCAGTTGTATATTTTCATTATAAGCAAACTTCCCAATACTGAACACCTCGCTATATCGAACTCTATTGTCCAGTACCATGGGGATTTGGTATAGGAAGGTTTCACTGTACTAACAACTCTGTAACCTAGTCATGTGACTTCTGCAGGAGGCAGGTGTCAGCTTCAGGTAACAGTAATCACCATAGCATAGTAGCAATGCAATGATGGCCATACAACCCTGTCCAGGGCAATTTGAAAAATGCACAAATTACTTTAATTATAGAATTCAAGAGTAAATGCACCAGCTGATCCCAGCTTTTATATCCTTTCGTCATCTGGTAGGATGTGCAATCAACTGTCTGTAACTTAAAAAAACACAAAAAAACCAAGGGATTCTGGGGGTGGTATGGGGGTGGTATCTTTTCAGCCACCCACATACACAATGTGCAAAATCATAACAAAAAAAGAGACATTTGAGAGCTGCGTAATTGGAAAATGGTTTGTCATCGGATGTGAGTGGAATTCGCACCAATTCATAATTTTGCATTTGAATATTTCACTTATAATGCAAGAATACAAACAAATTTGCAGAGTTCATGTTTATCACTAAGCTGTACAATGTATTAATGAATTTTTGATCCTGTTTACTGCTCATTAGTGGTAATTAATATGTAAATATCAGGTTTCATACTATTTGCGAAAACGGTAAATTTTATGGCAACTTGAACGCACATATGAAGTGCTTTGGAATTTAAAAAATGACACAGCTTTTTGTATCCGTGCAGTTAAAATATGTGTTCAATGCATGTTTTCACATACTAACTTCACATATTCTCAGATAATGAAAAATGTCCGTAGAAATTAATTGTAATTTTATAAAAAGGTACTTCACGTTATGGCTTCACCCTGTGAAATTTCCTGAACAGATAAAATTCGCAAAATCCCACTGTGATTGCGGTCCATATTGCCACAAATTCAAACTCAATCGTGTTTTTTGTATGGTTCTGCCAGAGAGTGTGGACACTCTATGTTTTCAGGTTGTCAGTACATCTTTCTTCTAGTGTTTTTGTCCGTTTGCCATATATCTCATAAACACCAGGTTGGATCCAGATGTGATTAAGTTACTTGTTACACTAGCATTAACGATAAAATGATTGAATTTAACAATTATGACCACATAGAGTTTTATCGAAATGGTAGACAGTATCACGATTGGTGGACCCATCAGTCACTGCTTTGTATCATATGCCCATTAGTTCTGCAAGGTTTTGTTAGAGCAAAAAATTTTCAACCTTTTTGAACTTTTTGACAGTGTTTCATTTGTTTTTCATTAATTTCAACGACTGAACACTGTCATAATTTCAGTTCAGATAGAGTGTTGACGATTTTGAAGAAATACATAATTTCCATGCAATGTTCATTTGTGCGAAGGAGCATCCAGCATTGGAACTCTCCTGATTTCCTTGCATGCACTCAACTGAGTGCTAAATAGAAACTAGAAATAAACTAAAAACAATAATTATTGTGATAAAGTGTTACTTTATTCAGTATTATTTGTTTGACTGTCGATGACACAAAAGTTGATTAAGATGTTGTGTCATGTTTGAAGCTACAGAAAAAGGGGAACGAAAGCAATTTCTACTTGACAGGAATATGATATTATTTATTTGTTACGGCTTCATATACCTTGTGGTTTTCAGGTATTCACTCCTGTAATATAACTACATTTTATTTTATTGATATTGGACAAACACCAAGTTGTGCATTCAGAATACAGCATTGGGCAATGTTAAATATTCATTTTGCAAAGTAAAAAAATAATTTTGCCTCCACTTAACTGGCCTAGAACTAGGCTAAATTACACTAGTTTTTGCATGTAGATAAGTTAATGTTAACCAGAAATCCTAGTGCACAGGGAAGCCAAAATGTACTTATATTTTTTTGCATAGCAGGACCATAGCACATATTAATCGGACAAATGACTTAGCAATTTATGAAACTATGGATTCTATAATAAGACTTTAGGAAGAGCAAAATTTATGGTTTTTTTTTCCCCTTTACAGATGTCAGGGGCTAAATCATACTGGCCCTCAGATCACCCCCCCTCCCCATTTTTTTTAGCTCAGCTGACGTGTCATTCAGCTGAGCTTTTAGGAAGCTCAGTCGTTTGTCGTCCATCCACAATTCAAATTTACAACTTCTTCTACGAAACTGACAGCCAGATTTACTCAAACTTGGTGGGGATGTACCTTGGGTGGGTCACTACCAAGTTTGTTCAAATGGTCAGACACCGGTCATTTTGTGATTTTTTTTAATGAATTTTTTGTTCTTTTTCGAGGTAAATTTAAAAAAAATCTTTTTCAAAACCACTGACACAATTGCTGTGAAATCACACCGGAACACTCTTAGGGACTCTAAGTTCTTAATTTGTTCACCAGGTGGTGCTGCAATTTTATCCAATTTTTAATGATTTTTTTGTGTGTTTTTGCTATTTTCTACTTCTTCTCCAGAACCATCACTCAGATTAAGATGAAACTTGGGGGGGGGGGGGTATGTTTCTTGTGAAAAGGTCAAACAAATTTGTTCACAAGGTGGCACTGCTGTCCATTTCTGAATTTTAACAATTTTTCAATTCAGGTACGTATTGGTAAATGCGCTTTTCCCATTGAGTACTATGCAAGTCAATGGACATTCTAATGCTAATTCACATTTTGGCTCTCTCTGTAGAAACTGTCAGTCACATTGACTTCAAACTTGGTGGCAATGTAGCTTGGAAGGGTGTCTACCAAGTTTGTTCACATGGTCAAGCTCCAGTGACTTTTGGATGTTGGGGGGGGGGGGAATTCCCCCCCCCCCAAAAAAAAGAGTTTTAATAGGAAAGTTTAACACAGGAATTTTTTCAATGGCTATAACTTAAAGAATTTTGGCCAGATTTGTGTTAAACTTGGTAGTGACGCACCTTTGATAAGTGTCTACCTATTCTGGGCAAGTAGTCATGCTCCAGTGATTTTTTAGACCTTGACCTCATCCCCAAGGTTACAGGTCAACTGACATGAAATTTATTGTTCACTTGATAACTTGAGATCTATTCTGAGTTAGGACTTTGATGGTGCACATGTGAGTGTTCTTCCATGGAGGTCATATTTACTCAGTACAGTATATATATATATATATATTATATGTGGTTGGAACAGCATGTTGCATATTTTAACAGTAACATTTCAGTGACTGGTTTGATATGTGTATAATATTCATGTGTAATCTATTTTTTTTTACATATATAGAGTATATAAGAAAATGACACAATTAAGGAAAAATAGGTGGATAATTTTGGATGATATGCTTGTTTGCTCAATTTGACCAGTTAAGGAAATAATGCACGCATGAATGAAATCCATGGAATTGTTAAGATAGATCACAACTAATGGAGTTAAACATAGTTTGAAGGTCACCACCAGATTTTAATAGTTATGGCTTAGTACCCTCAATATTACGAAGGAAATGCTATTATCCATTTTACATACACTGTAATGAAGCATTGGAACATGGTATGTGCCCAGTTGCGATAAGTTATAAACTTAACTCATCCCTCTGTGAGCGATACAGGCATTCGGCAGAGCATTTGCGTTGCTCAGTAAATTATCTCCATATAACTGGTCAGGCCACGCAGAAAGCACCGCATCGGGAATGGCATGTTGGAACTTAATGAAACCTCATTTTTGAGGAATTTGAATGTTCAGTTGCCATAGTAGTGTTTGCTGAGTATGCACAGTGGGTGTGAATGAGTCGAGCAAGCCTGAAAACTCCATGATGATGATATGTGGGACAGGATATATCCTGGATTGACCTTTCCCTGAAAGGTCATTGACCCCTTGCTGTCCAGAACATGCAATATCAGAATGCAGCTTTGGAGAATGCAGTCTAGGTGGCAAAATAATATACCAGCTAAACCATTTGACAAAGGTTTTATGTTTACATATCTGGCAACAGAAGGGATCATGAATTTGTACGTCCATGGCCCAGGATAAGAGAAAATCTCTCTCAGGACAAGCAAAAATTGCAAAGCACTTGCTCCGGGGTCATCAAAAATAACAGGATTTGTATACATGGACAAGTGAGTTACAATAGGAGGAAAGTAAAACGTCACAACTACTTGCCCAGAGGACCAGCACACAGAGAGAGAATCAGTGTGTTCATGAGTGGTGTTGTGTGCTAAACAGATCAATATTCCACACGCATCAAATAAACATAGGGTGACATTAAGACCAGTATTTAATCACAGTAAAATCTGCAAGCCTTTCAGCTCAGCAACCAAGGTTTGATTCCTGGTCGTGCATGAGAGGAAAGAGTTTTTGTCCACACAGATGTGCAAGGTTTCCTGTTCCCTGCACTGCGGAGTTCTCTGCTTTGTTCCATCAGAAGAAAAGTGAACATTTAGGCCAACATGCGTGCTATGGAAAGTGATTCCTGTGTGCTTTTCCTGTTTCACTATCTGGTAATGGGTGCAAATTCACAGTTTGAAACGGTTAAAACAGAATTATTTGTTGAAAAAAAAAAATTCTTGAGTCTTTGAGGTGAAATATTCAACTTCTTGCCAAAATTATAGACTTCAGTTTTTTTGTTTCAGTTTTGGGAATAATTACAAATTTTATCCCTGCATAAAACATTAAAATTCTCTTTATTCCAGGATAAATCCTATAGTCCAGGACTGGTAAATTTAAATCAAGGGAGAAGTGAAACTTTGTAAATTTGTAGAGTAACCTATTACTTGACAAAAGTGATTAAAAAAAATCTCTGGTGTAGCTCAGAAGACATGCTGTATCAGGTTTTTCAATAAGGTACTATCAGAGCTTATGTGATCTTTCTCAACAAAGTTGGAAAATAGAAATATCACCTACAGTACATATTTTAGCCTGGTGCATGTTTACCAGTTATGTAAAAATCTGCTGGTACTTTCGGATATGTATCCACTGTCCTGGCAACCTTCTCACCCAAGCTCCATCTTTCACACACCAGGGGGTCGTGGCGGGTCCTACTAGTGCTGCTACTTAATTCACCGCCTGAGGGCGACTTCAGTATCTGACACAAAATCCCTGCTCTTGGTCCCACCACTGGCTACAACTGATATCTGTATTGTGGTGTATTTACATTTTCAGGTAATGCTC
Source organism: Hermodice carunculata (assembly GCA_964020975.1). NCBI lineage: Eukaryota > Metazoa > Annelida > Polychaeta > Eunicida > Amphinomidae > Hermodice > Hermodice carunculata. The sequence continues at coordinate 73,563,209 of OZ026627.1, forward strand.
ACTCTGGAAATGTCCCATTATATATTGTACATTACATTTATTCGACAAATTAACCCTCCCTTAGCCCCAATCGCACGCATCTTTTGGATACTATCTCTTCAAAATATCCAATCGGCTCACCGGCACTTGGCTGTCATTTTGAAAATTGGGGATTCCACATCCAACAGTTTGAAAATGAAGATAATAATGGGACGATCTGGGGGAGGGCGTTATAATAATGCAACCAAAAGTATATATTTTGCAAATATTTCAGAGCATCAATAATGATATAATATATGCTGAGGCCAAGATTCACTTTTGGATTTTCAATGAATTGTTTTGTTCTTTTTTGGGACAAATCTTACAAAATCTTCTTCTCCACAACTGCTCAGCCAATTGCTTTGATATTACATTATATTGTAATTCACATTTTGGACTTTTCTGAAGAAACTGTCAAATGGCCACGCTCCAGTGATTTTTCATATTTTTTATGATTTTTTTCAAAAATCTTTTAAAAAGTTGTAATAGGAAAGTCTCAACATGGGAATTTCTTGTAATGGCTATAACTTAAATAATTTTTGCCAGATTTGTGCAAAACTTGATAGGAATTTACTTTTTATAAGTTACTACCTATTTTGTGCAAATGGTCATGCTCCACTGATATATTAACGTGGACCTCATTCCCTAGGTCACAGGACAACCAACATGAAATTTACTGTCTACTTGATAACTTGAGATCTGTTTTGAGTCAGGATCTTGATGTTGCATATGTGAATGTTTCTCTATGAAGGTCATGCTTAGACAGTACATGAGTGACATTGAACTCATTTCTGGGGTCACAGTGCAACATACATGAATTTTACTCTTCACTATAACTTGGGAACTACTTGAACTGCGACCTTGATGTTGCACATGTTAGTGTTCCTCTATAAAGGTCAGACTTACTCAGTACATGGGTGACCTTGATCCTATCCCAAGGTCACAGAGCTGCAAGTGTGATGAATGTCTAGGTCAGCTGAGCATTGGCTGTTCACACAGCCTTCTTGTTGTTTTTTGTGAGGAATAACTGACTTCAGACATATGCTTAATTAACAAAAATGACATTTCGCTGTTGGCAGAGCTTGATCCCGAGGTAGGCTCTTCTGCTTGTAACACGTAAATTGCAGGGCTCATGAATTCTTTTTGTCTGGTCTGTGCTTACACGTTGCTTGCTAGCATTATGTCTGACTTGTCTACTAATTCAAAGTCTATGCATGAAGACAAATCTTCAGTGGATCAATGCTTTGAAATTTTAGTTATTCCTGTTGTTCTTTCCACAAATTTGTCCAGGGCTGGGGGAACTTCAGACTGGTAGGCCATAGGCATACAAGTCAGCAAATTCTGATAATAACTAATAGCTGTGTTATATTGAGATGTAACTTAAATATCGGGGAATTAATATGAGAGATATATCCATGTGAAACAACCATTTTTGTGCAGGTTCATATTGTCAGTAATCAAGATCCATTAAGGTTAGCATGGTCCATTGACTTCCATGTTGGCATTTAATGTATCTGGTTCAATTATCCATAGTGTATCGGGAGCTAGAATCTCCACATTGGGACATGCAACAGACGATAGATATATCTATCGAAACATGTGAAACTCTTAAAAAATGAAGAAATTTGTTTAAATCAGGTTAGACATTGGGTTAACGTCATCCGGTGAACTGTTCCATGTCATCACAGTTGAATGAGCCGTACTCATTGTGGTTTAACACGCACCAGTTGGCTTTCATGCTATGTATTCCTAAGAGGATTGTTCATGGTACATTGGACCCTGTCTTTAGAGAGCGCCCTCTGTTGGAAGACCAGCGGGCGACACCACCACTATATATTATTTTCTTAATTCGTTCAGCGCCTTCTGTTAACTCTTTCAGTGCTAACTGCGACTTATGTCGAAGTACTTAAGATGAACTTTTCAGAATTATCAGATGGATACTATGTTAATATTCTTCGTAAAGACACCTTTCATTCAAGTGCCAGTATGCCCATAGTTCCATAGAATACAATAGTCCAGGTCAACAGCTTTCCTTGATGTTGGCCTCATTTCGGGAAGGCCACTCTGCCTGCTTCGAGGGACTACTTGATCTTCAAAAAGTGACTATTCTTCTTAAATGTGTGACAATGCACATTGGGGTGCTCACATGGGATGGTCTTTTAAAAATGAGATCTCAGTATTACATGTACTGGCAACCAATAACATTGGATCATTTTGTTTATATCTGTGTGCAGACACACATAGAGGTGTAAAGCCTTAAAATACTGTAAATTGCTTTAATTTCATTCTACTCCAATTTTCACTTAATTCGCTGATGGCACAAAACCATGAATGAAAATAAAAAACACAGTGAAATGGTAGTTTAACATTGTTTTAATAAAGATTATGTCTGCTGAGACAGTGAACTTAAAACTACAGTGAAATGTCAAAAATACAAAAACTGTGAAAATTTATACACATGAAAATAAAGCAATGTACAGTAGGTGATGTAAGGCCCCAGGCCTGTCAATGTCTGCAATAATATGGTGTCCGCATACTTGAAAGGCAAGAAAGTACCTTCACTTATATCCATTCCTTATACTTTTCCTAAAAAAAAAGAAAAATAATTGAAAATTTTATACATTTGGGTCAAAAAGAATATTTTAAAAGATACTCTTATTTTGAATCGCAGCAGCTTATGAAAAATAACTTTATTATGTTCATGTAGCAATAAAATCTTGAAGAGCTTTTCAAGATTGGCTAAAGTATTGTTTCGTATTTCTCAAGTTGTGCAGTGAATGCTTTGGAAAGGTTATGAACTTCACAGAATGGCAAGGTGGAGTAGAAATGTAGCCAAATACTTCCACCGTATTGTGTGAGAGAACAACAATACGTGAATAAACTCAAATAAAGGTGGATACATTAGTCAGTTTTGCGTGGAGTGTGGGAAATATGACAAGAATGTTGATCCATTGGTCATTTCTTTAATGATGTAATGAGAGGCTTTGTTTGGATAATCATCTCTCTCTCCCTCTCTTTCTCTGCTAAAAATTGCAAAGAATGTGAACGAGTGGATTTAGTTTTTACTGGACATTATGTAAGGTTAGTGTTTAGCACAGTCTGTACTGGGTTCTTCTGTCATAAGTGTATAACACACCGTGACATGGCTCAATACCGAGCGCTCCATTTACTGGCTGTTTGGTCTGTCAATGTAGCATGAAAATTAAAGCTTTACCTCAGAGTTTAACCCATGCTGTCTGGGTGGTAATGTTTGCAGGACTAACCAATTTACGGGTCTGCTATCCCAGGGCGGGTGAAAATATACAGCACTTACCTTGGGCAACCAAAAATTTTGCTTTTGAGAGTCGGACTTGAATGGGTGGACAAGTGGTGCAAAAGATGGGCAAAGGCAAGTAAAATAGGTGCAAAACTTGCCCTGAGGACTGCACAAAAAAAAGAAGAAATTCTAAGCTCCCAGGGTTTCCGCCAGAGGGTAAAAAGGGTAAAATAGCATACCCTAAAAAATCTGAAGGATGCTTTTGCTTACCCTACATTATAGCCCAAAAGTAAAATTTTGGCACATATGTCCCAAAAATACCCCTTAAAGTATTTATTTTCAGACTTTTTACTTTAGAATATGAGTATCTGAGTACCCTAAAATTTCACTCTGGCAGAAACCCTGGCTCCCAAGTATCGAAACATTCTAAAATTGTCAACAGATGCAAATTTTCCAGCAGCAACCACATGTAAAATAAAACTTCTGAATATTGTCATTTCTTCGGCATAATGGAATAAGCAAGAAATGGAAAACTGCTAACTTCAAACCGATTTATAGTATGAGATATTCCCTCCCTTTGAAAAATAAAGTCTACTGTCTGTTAAGTGGGACAAGGGATAAGGCTATTTACTCCTTTCCACCTTTTTTATTTCATTTTCCCCTCCCCCCCCCAAAAAAAAATTGTAGAGATCTCCAAAAGTCAAAACTTTACTTTGTTTTAAAATCACTACCTTGTAACATGTACATACCAAGAACTGTTGAGTATACTTGGTAATACATGTATATGTATTATTACATTTGAATATATACATATCTGGTGGACGCTGTGGCTTGGGGTTAAGACAGGCTATATAAATAGGCTATTTTAGGCTGAACATAATGCTGGACCCAAATTGTTTGCGTAATCTTTAAAGTCGCTCAAGAGTTAAAGACATATATGTAATCTACTTTGAATATTATTTTAATTACTTGTACAGGGCCATCTGTGGCATAACAAATTCTATTCAGGTTTTAATAATGATTGAAAAATGTACAGTCTGACCTTTTGTGTCCTGAGTAGAAATGTGGTTTATTGCACTGTTGCAAACTGTTCTCGGCACTTTTAGCATGGTCTGAATTACCAGGGGGTCTCTGTGCTAAGTGTCTTAACCAGCCAAATCCGGTTGGGGAAATTTCACCTGCTTCAATGATTTTTTTATTAGCTCAGCTGACTTGTTAGTCAGCTAGGCTTATCTCAGGGTTGTCCAGGCATTATTGGTCTGCTGACAATTTCAGATAAATTTTTTATTTCTCCGACACTGTGGGCCTGATTCTCATCAAACTTCGTGGGCATGTGCCTTGGCTGGCTTTCTACCAAAGTTTTTCAACAGGTCTTGGTCCTGCAATTTTTTTTTTTTTTTTTTTCTTTTTTTTTTTTTTTTGTAATTATGTACATACATTTTTTTTCATGTTTGCCCAAAATGTTGAAAATCGGCATGCATTGGGCACCTTGTGCCCAATGCATGCCAAGAAAAGCTGTTGACCTGGGATATTTTCTCTTGAACTATGATGGTACTTTAATGAAAGATCTGTTGACTTTGTCCAAAATTTGGCAATTCATGACAGAAAGCATGTGGAATTCACATACCACACAGGGACACAATGCCATGGAAATTTAATTGTATGTGTTTTTGTAAAAAAAACTTGCTGGATAGACACCAATTGACACGTAGACACTTTCGTTACATCATAGCTCCGAGCCTCTTCAGCAAATTGGCATGGAAACTATCTAGAAATATTAATCATGTAACTTTGAACCCACCATCTCTGTGGTAATCAGTCCACTTAAATCTCAGAACTACAAAAAGTTACAGCACTTAGATGAACATGTTGCTTGTTTAATATGCAAGTGCATCGAAGTACCTGGTATTGGACAGTGTATGGAAGGAAAAAAAAATACAGAAGCAAGATGTTTGCAGGAATGGAAAGTTCATATTTCAATGGTGTTTTTATTCTTAACCCTATATTTTTATTTGTATGATCATAATCATTTATTGATATCCAAAAATGAACTATAGATATCTAAAATGGGGCCATCTTTAAAGATATCCCCATGGCCCTTCTAAAGGGGGTGGCCTCTCTTGAGTGGGGCCTCACAAGAGGGGGATCACTATATTTTCATTTTAATTTTCACTTCAAGACAGGCCAACCCTTGCATGAGAACACATCTCTGGCGCGCTTGGGGTTGCCTTATCAGGGCCAGAATTTCGCAAAATTTTGCCAGAATCTATTTGGATTTTTGTCAATTAGTTTTCTTTATAAAGAAAGACAAGTTTAGGAGAATCTTTACGAGAATGGATTCTCGGATTCTCATCCAAATTCTGGTCCTGCTTATAAGAGGGGACCACTGTACAGATATCTGAAAAGATGGCAGAATTATAGATATCCTTAAATCAGTTTCAGATATCTGAACATCATTCATAGATTTTCAAAAGTTTTTTTTATAAATATCTAAAAATGAAGTACTAAAATTTTGATTAAATGTTACAATGGTTTGCCTTAGTTGCAAGGTGGTTTTGTAAACATTTAATCCCCATTTTCAGATGTTTTGAATTATACATGTCTAAAAAGGACATATACGTATATTAATATATGACTGTAATTTGAATTATAGATGTCTAAAAATCAATTTTACATACAAAAAAAGATGGCTGATTAAGATATACCTGAAATCTCCTGGAAGGGTGGGTGGGTGGGGGGAGGGAGAGCAGAGATCAAAAGATTTTATCACTTTATCAGTGCCCCCATTTTGGCAGGCAAGGAGTACTATTAGATTGCAATTTAGTGACCTGGAGTCTGACCTCTGTGGTAAGTCCAGTTCTAGTTATAGATAAATGAAAATAATCGTGACATGTCGCACCTCTTATCATTCCTTGTGTGACGTTACAAATGTGTACATTGACGACTGACTGGGCTATGTGACCTTTATTGACCTCCTTAAAATAAGACTGGAGTCAACTTTGATTTTGTATGCATTGGGCAACCATGTGGTTGATGAAGGAAAGTTGTTGACACGGGGCCTGTCATCTCATAGGGTTAACCTGCAGCATTCAAATATGTTGTGCAGAGGAGAAATTAATTGAATAACTTGGGGTAAAAGAGAAGGATGTGACGTGCCGGTATTTTTTAAGGATGAAGGCAAGAGAGGGGTAACAAGCACTTCAAAGACTCTACCGTCATAGTACAGATACAGGTGTGTGTACTGGGTCCATGTTTTACGCAAGATTGTCACGTGTTGTAAAATTTATACCCTCTTGACAATATACATTTACAATTTACTTTCGTTGATTGTGTTTTTATGTAAAGCCATGGAAGCTAACAGCATCACTGCTAAACATGGCAAAAGTTTTGCCCACCCAAAGGGTTACAGTGAAATCGGTCCTAGATCCTTAGGATGAGCAAATTGTGGTCTGTTAAGACAGGTGGTCTCTCATTGGAATGGTATCTTAACCCTTAAAGTGCTAATTATGACTATAGTCGTTTTCTCATTACCGTTAAACATATAATGGTTAAAAGATTCATATCTCGTGAAGATGCCTTTCATTTCAGTAGCGCAACTCTAGTCTAAGGCAAAAAGTAGTCTCAGTCAACAGCTTTCCTCGGGACACTTACGCAAAGTGTCCTGAGGAAAGCTGTTGACACAGTCTTTACTGCTCTCAGCGCTTTTAGGGTTAACTGTAAATAATTCTGGATTCAATTTGCTCACAGAAAGGCCTTTTGTTTGAGTACAGCATACCAACATTCCCAGAGAAATGAATAATGGGCCAGGTCCACTGTTGCTTAGTACACTTTGGGTTCACCAAAGCATGCCAAAGAAAGTTGTTGACCCGTTCTTCAGGTTAGCACTGAAACAGTTAGTGAAATTTAGAGTAAATGTACTCCCACGCAAAACTAATACATTTAGCTAAGTATACTGGGTTAAGGATCGCCAATGATAAAGTTTTTAACATTTAGTAAAGAAATGTGAATGCAATTGCACTCCAAATTTATCTGAGACGAGGCTGTAAAGGGCCATCATAAAAACAAAGGGGAGCGAAACCCATAAAATGACCTGAACGACTGTTGAGTTTAAAGGAACTGAATCCAGGGCTTCGTGGTCATAAAAATGTAGCCATCAAAGTGGGCTGTCACTGCAGGGTCAACCACTTGTGGAAAGTTTTTATGAAAATATATTATCTCAGTAAGGTCTGAGATTGGAATGTGTGATTAATCGTCTTTTTAGTTCAGCCGACTGGTGAGTTAACTGAGCTGAGCTTATAGTATGGTCAGTCATCCATCCACATTTCACATTACTTAGTCTTCATGGTCATACTCAAATGCTTCTGTGGGATTTCTTTTTGTTCTTTTTTGTGTTTTGTTTTTGCAAAATCTGTAAAAGTTTCTTTGAATCTGCCTGGTCAGTTGTTTTGAGATTGTTTAAGGTCACTTCCAGAGACCCCTTAACCATGATTTGGTCAACTGGTAGTACCGCAGTTTTTTTTAAAATGAAAATTTTTTTAAAATGAAATTTTAGACATGTAAATGTTTGTGTTTGTAAATTTTTTGTTCTTTCCAATTTCTCCAAAACCATAACTTAGACTGTGCTAAAACTTGGTGAAAATGTACTTTGTGGAAGGGTCAAATTTTAGACATGTAAATGTTTGTAAATTTTTTGTTCTTTCCAATTTCTCCAAAACCATAATTTAGACTGTGCTGAAACTTGGTGAAAATGTACCTTGTGGACGGGTCAAAGAGGGTTGCTCACCAGGTGATGATATTTCTTATGGTGGATTTTGAATAAATTGTTCAATTTGGGTACGTGTCACGCAAAAAATACATTCAGGTTTTTACTCTTGTGTACTATGTGATTAAGTCAACAGGGAGTGCAGTGTTATTTCACATTTTTCACCTCTTCTCCAAAACCATTGTACAGATCCACGTCACACTCTGTAGTGATGCACTTTGGGTAGGTCCCTACTCAGTGTTTCTTTTTTCTTTCCAAATGGTCACATTCCAGTGATTTTTTACTCCGCGGACTTGTAACTCAGCTGGGCTTATGGGATGGTCAGTTATCTGTCATCCATCATTGTCATTGCCATCCATTCACATTCACGTTTTCAACTTCTCTGAAACTGTTGGGGAGATCCTCTTAAATCTTGGCTGGAATCTACCTTGGGTGGATCTGTGCCAACTACCAAGTGTCAACAAATGGTCTTGTACAAGTGATTGTTGCATTTTTTATGATTTTTTGGGCTCTTTTTTTGGACAAAATCTTCAAAAAAAATGTTCTTTAAAAGCGCAAGGCCAAGTACTTTCGAATTGTATCGGAACGTTTCTGATGACTCCTACACACCTTAATTTGTTCCAGAGGTGGTGCTTCAGTTCTGTTTCAAATCTTTAAAAGAAATTTTTTCAACCATTTTCAACTTCTCAAAAATCATGCCTCAGATTATGCTGAAGCTTGGCGGAAATGTACCTTGTCGAAGATCAAGCTTATTTGTTAATTAAGTGGCGATACTGCATACATTTCTGTTGATAATGCAAGTCAATGGGGATTGCAATGGCAATTTAAAGTTTTGATTAATTCAAAAATGTTAGCCAGATTCACTTCAAACTTGGCTGGGGTGTACCTTAGATATGTCTCTTGTGAATATAATCAAATGGTCATGGTCCAGTAATTTTTGAATTTTCGTCATTATTTTGTTTGTTTTTGGCAAAATCTTAAAACATCTTCTTCTGAGACACCACTTAGCCAATTGCTCTGAAATTGCAAAGGGACAATTCCGGAGACCTCAAACCTCAATTTGTTCAATTGGTGGTGCTGTGATTTTAATAGAATGGCCAGACGATGCTTTCCATCCACAGCTCACCTTTTTTACTTTTCAAAAAACCGTTTGCCAGATTCTCTTCAAAGGTGGTGGAAATCTACTTGTGTGAGTCTTTACCATCAAGTTTTTTTCGAAAGCTCATGCTAAACCCAGTCTATGTCTTTAAAATATTTTTTGGTCACTAGATGGAATGGGGATGTTGTGCTATTTTGGGCTAGTACCCATTGAAAAATGTTAACAGTTTACTAGCCTGAATGTAACTTTACTGGTTTCAGTCTAGTGGGCCAGTGCTGAAGGCACAGATGGTTCCAGGGATTCAAGTGGGTGGGTGGGTCTTTTTTTTTTTTTTCCCCGAGATTTTGAAAACTTCTCCAGAACCACTTTGCCAATTGCTTCAAAAGTGCATATGAACACTCTTGGGGACACCTAGACCTTAAGTTGTTCAACAAGTTCAGCTGTGATCTTTTTCTAATTTTTCACAAATTTTTCTTTGTTTGTGTTTTGCTGTATCAACTGTGCCACAATCAAGAATCCCGCAGCTGAGCTCCTGTCGTAAAATCTTGAGAACTGAAAATAGAAAAGGTCTTCATGTACTTGTGTCATGGAGTGATTATAGTAATAAGGAGGCCAGTGCTTGATTTGTGCTCATCAGTACAGTCAGTAACGAAGGCCATTGAGAGCCTTGGTCATACAACTATCGGCACTGAGGCTGGCCATCGGAATCATAAAGTCTCTGTTTGCCATGGCAGAGGTCAATATAAGCAAAATATTAACTGTTGGGATTGTGCATTTATTAATTCTTTCAGTGCCAATCACGTCTAAAGTCAATCTGCTGAAGTCAAACTAGTCTGAATTATCATTCGGATCTCAGATTCATATTCCTCGTAAAAAGACCTTTCATTCAAGTACCAGCATGCCTATATTCCAGAGAAAATATCCCAAGTCAACAGCTTTTCTTGACACACATTAGGCACAATGCGCTGCAAGAAAACCTGTTGACTCGGCCCAAAATTTGGCACTTAAAGAGTTAAGCAAAATACTTGCCAAAACACTGGACTACACCCTCGTAGTGCTTGCGCATTTGCTTTGAGACTTAATCATGTTGTTGGGGCACTTTGATTGGCTTTTTTATGGGTCAAAATCACCGGTAGCATCTTGGTTGACAAACAGTAACAATGGTCTCAACACCATTCTGCTACCCACACTGTTTGACTGAAGAGATGAGTAACAGGCGGGGATTGCTTTCTAGCCACCACTTTTGTGACAGGGGGCAGAAGGAAAAAGAAAAAGAGTATATATGAAAATCGTGTTTTGTAGAATGCATTTTATCACTCCCTTGATCCTTTGTATTTTCTTGCACACTTTTAGAGTCATCATCTTTTAAATGCAAAGTGACAGAATCAACTATGACAAAGTTATGAGGCGATATGTTGGTTTGATCTTTTTCAAGATCACTCAAGCTCAAAATTAACAACACCAAAAGAAACCCCATATGTTACTTCCTTATTAGCGTTTAATATTTATACATGGGCCTAGGGGCCACCATTACATTGATCTCGGACAGCTTTTGAAAATGGCAAAGACCTGTACAGAGCATCTTAAAAGATTGGACTTTGAAGTTTGTCTGTTTTAGTGTGAGATCCACTTTTGAACTTTTTGAAAACTCATTTAAATTACTAACATCACTAGGTTATGTTGAAATTAAAACTCTGTTTTGGGAATTTATGTGGCATGTTTTCAGTTTGAAAAAGAATATGAATTTTCAGCATGTACATGATATAAAAACAATCAGATAAAGGCAAGGAGATCCACTTTTTGAACTTTTTGAAAACTCATTTGAATTACTAACATCACTGGGTTCTGTTGAAATTAAAACTCTGTTTTGTGAATTTATGTGATTTTTTTTAAATTTAAAAACAAGCATGTGGGTTTTCAGTATGTACATGATATAAAAAACATACACAGAAAGGCAAGGACTTGTGTGGAATGTACCTCGGGTGGGTCTGTGCCGAATTTATTCAAATGGTCGTGCTCCATTGATTTTTGCAAATTTTAATTCAAGAAACTTTAGCCTTTTGTTAATTGGCTGTTGGTCAGAGAAGTCCTTGTAACAGCGTTTATTAAGAGCAGATGGAGCCATGTGTAATATAAAAGCCTGGCTCCTCTGATTGGCAGTCCTTGCTAGTAGGAAGTGGCCTGTCATGCAATATGATCCCATCTGTTGATGACAATCACTATCTCTGATAGATGATGGTGGTCATTCAAGACATGTTGATCAGGATGGAGTTATCTTTGAAGACAGGGCTCAGCGGATGCCATAACCATCTACAAGGGTTTTATTGCCGCATACCCCCTACCCACCCACCCACCCACCCAGATATTATTGTACTTGCAAGGAGAGCAGTTATGATCAGTGACAGATGCATTTTGCGAGAAAGACAATGTGTGAAATAAACTGGCCCTAAATCCAGTTAGGTATACATATATGGGGTCTACATGGTGACTCTGTGCTGATGTATGGCAGTCAATTAATCCTCTCTGGCTCAAGTTGTCCAAAAACACCCAGATGTAAGTTTGTCAGCTACTGTAATATGTTGACCTAATTTTGCATTAGAAGAAAACATTAGGGAGAGAATTGCAGGTAAAAACATCATGATGACATGCCACAGGTCAACAGGTATTCCTGACATGGGGGGGGGCATAATGGAACAACCCATGCCAAGGAAAACTGTTGACTCATTAATCTGTTCCAACCAGGTAGGAGAGGGTTAACCTCAGTACTTGAGTACATTTATGGATGGTCGTGTCTTATCATCGGCATGCCAATATTGCCAAAATAGGAGCTAACATCAGTGCGTTTACTTTGTGCTTTATCTTGTGAAATAAACCATCTCTTGTTGACCTGGTATTTTCTGGAAAGGATGGGGTAAGCCTGAAATTCTTGAATCACAGCAAGGCAACACAGGTCAACAGCCCTCTCCTGAAGTCTCCTCGGACCATTTCATGACATAAGCACAAAGGAATTTGGGTTGCAGGTAGTTCACTTGGGTTCAGTTGATGCACGAAGGCTTGAGAAGGAAGTAGCCTGTGCAAGTCGGACATTGATGTCACATGATTCCGATTGACCAATGACACAGTGGTTATTTGAACCATTCCTGGTCAGAGCATAATGAGTGATCTTATGCACATGTCTCCGCAGAAATGTTTTCTGGTAATGAGAAATTTCAGTAAAACTGGTAAAGACATATGACAATTTACATCCGGGTCTTTTTGGGTGACTTAAGCAGGAAAAGGGTCCACATTTACCCTCTAGGTTTGGACAAGTCAACAGCAGTTCTCAATACTCTTGCATGCAATGCTGCCAAAGCATGCCAAGGAAAGCTGTTGACCTGGACTCTGGTCAATTAATTCTGTTTGTGGAACTGCAGTATGCTGGTGCTTGAAAGAAAAGTCTTTCCATTAAGAATTTGAATTTGGAATGACTGTAAGGATTCGTATGAGCATAACCATATTTTTTGTAATAAGCCGCCAAAGAGAACCATTCTTGGCTTATCATATTGCCTTCTTTTGGGGCAAATTCGATATGTCGAACCACAGCCTCTGTATATTAGTCACACAGGCTCCTATAGGTACAGTGTAATACATGTAGGTGATACTGTGAATACATTTATTTTCACGGGCATTAATTTTCACGGTTTTTGCATTTTGGACCTTTCACTGAAACATTAAATTCACTATTTTTGTTATAATTCCTATCAATGCCCTGTTAAAAATGTATTTTACTGGGTTCTTATTTTCACAATTTTGAAGCATCAGCGAAATAAGCGAAAATAAGAACACAGCGAAATTAAATGAATTCACAGTAGTTTTTATTGGGACTTGCAGGGCCAGAATTTTGGCGGGAATCCGAGAATCTATTCTCGTAAAGATTCTCCTAAAATTGTCTTTTTTTAAAACAAAAACTAATTGACAAAAATCCAAATAGATTCTCGCAAAATTTTGCGAAATTCTGGCCCTGGACCTGGGCTGCAAGATAGCAGTAAGCCACTTATGGTTGTTTTTACCAGAGGCAAATGGGAGAAGTCTGAAGGCCCAAGAGCCACTAGATGGCACCACATGTTTTCAGATGAACTTGAGTCCCTAGAGCCAGGACTATGACACTGTTCTCACTGCTCTTTAGATATTCCTCTCCATGTACTCTAGACCAATCAGATGAGCCAGCGGCACAAGAGCCACCAGATGGCACCACTTGCAAAAGATTTCTCCAAGCATACCCTGTTGAACTGCAGAGACAATGACAGAGCTTGTCTAGGATAAATGATGAAACATAGGGCCCGGGGTTGCCCAAACTCTTTTGACTGGGAGGTGGGAAAGCATTATGATAATGATACTCTGGACACATGAGCTCGTTGAAGGTTAACTCAGTGTGTCCTTGTTGCTAATTTTCATAAATGTTTGATTGGAAATTAAATGAGAATTTAATAGATTCTCCCATTGAGGGAGCTTTTTTTTTTTCATTCAAGTACTGGCATATAGAGTCTAAAGTTAGTACATGTAGTTCTCAAGTTGCCTGGTAAATCATGATACAGAGTGACTTTTCAGGCAAGCCAAGGGCCACTCGTGTCCTGGTGCCTGCCACCCATACGTGAGTCGGGTTGACAGTAATCCACATGGGCTGTGCACAATGCAAGATTTGCGGCATCAAGGAAGTAGAGAGTTGGAGTGCTTTTACTTGTTGTTGCGTGGATCTGTCATGTGAAACAACACACACTTCCCAGTGCATGTATAAATAACCCACTAGTCAAATATAGGATTTGTTCCTTTGTTCAAAATTAGCGTAAACTCATCTCTGTACCCGTTGTGTTACACTAATGACAAGGGCTCCAACAAGCTGTGTTTCATTCAGGATTAGGAGGATGATCAAGTTAAACCTTGTCTATCCTATTTTAGAAGTATGAAGCCATGTGACATGAAACGGTTACAGAAAAATGTCCCTGTAACTTACTAAAAAAAGCCCCCCCCCCCCAAAAAAAACAAAAACAAAACAAAAAAAAAAAAAAAAAACAACACCCCAAAAATTATATCACGCACAGTTATGACTGGGGGTTGGGGAATTGGTAATTCTAGCTGTACTCCTTTGGCCAGGCAACATGACTTGTCCAGAGGTAGAAATCTGTGAGGCAATGAATGTAAACTTCTCTCCAGGATTTATTGTCTCTTGCTAATGAGTACAGATTGCATGTAGGCTTGAGAGGTATACATCAGACAGCTCTGTCTTACCCTAGCACTGGACACTCGTCCTAGACCAAAACTGAATTTTGCAAGATACCTCTCGCTTGAACAGACGTATTTTTTGTTTACCAAAATGATCAACAAAATTAACATATGGCATCAACCAATGAACAGAGTTCTTACATTATGCATTGGCCAATCAGATTATGGCAATCACGCATATGGGCCGCCACTGAACCATCCTTTTTAAGAATGGGGATTTGATGCAGTTGGTATGTGCGTTTCCCATTTTTGGCTAGATGATTAGTGCCGAAGGTTGCTGGTTCGAGACCCGGCTGCTCCGTGCTCACAAAACATGATAAGTTGTATCAAAATACGAGTGAAGTTGACTATCCTGATCTAGTTCCCTCACTGTTTCCCAGTAATGATTATTTCTGACACACAGTTTTAGGTGCACCTGCGCAAAGAGATGGCATATTGCAGTCTCACCTCTCGACTGAACCTCAAAAACAGCATACCGTATTCATTCCAATAAGGGCACATGCTCTTATAAGGGCACACACCCATTTTTTATTATAAAAGAAAGCTTTATTTTTCATAGATATAGGTGAATTTTCAATCTCAATTCTAGTCCATGACCTGTTTTTAGGCATATTTTCCAATTAATTTTTTTCTAAGGGCACTGTGCACTTATTGAAATGAATACAGTACGCAGAGTTTGCAGTAATATTGCTGCACCATGTATGGAAAAATTAACAAAGTATTTAGCAGGTCTGTTTCTGCACATAATTAACTTATTTGTATGATCTGATGGCACAACCTATTGTCTGGTCAGACAGACTTGACCCTTGAGTGTTTGACATCTCTGACTGAACGAGAAAAGTTTGATTGGGCAGGTGAAGTGCCTTTTTGTGATTTTGGAAGACAAGAATACGATAACACGCATGAGGCAAATAAAACTAAGTACAGCATATTTCAGAATAAGAAGCAAAAGATTAAGTTGAGACCTTTCATATTTCTAAAGAAACATTAAATTGAAACTTTTTTTTTAAAGAAAAACATGTATTTTACATAAACTTGAGACAATGAATTGGCAAACTCAAGTTCATCATTTCTACCAGAAAAGTATAACTTTTACACTGGGTCCTACCTTTAAACATGTAATGCTTGCATGCCTTCTGGAGATTCCTGTCTAAAATAAAAAACATCAATATTGATTACATACACTTTTGTCTCAAAACAGTATAAAGTAACCACATTGAATAGAAGATTTTAGTTGCCATTTTCCATTCCTCATAAGGTGCACATCTATGAGTTTGAATATGATGGAATGATATCAATATGCTTTGACTAAAAGTTGGGAAAAAAATGATTGCTTAATCTTGATTTTGTGTTGGCACTTTGTCAGGGATGATGTGAGCTCTCATAGTTTGAAAATAACAGACAGGACAATTTTTGGATCATGGGATAAGTTCAGTCATCATGGAATGGGGTGGTGTATGTTCATCATGGAATGAGGTAGCATAAGCTCAACATGGAATCAGGTAGCTCATTCTGCTCATTCCACGTATAAAGTCAGTGAGGACATTGCACCCAGGAAAGCTGTTGACGCTTGGCACATTATTCTCATCCCTTTCCCCTTAGAATAAAGACTGAGTCAACAGCTTTCCTTGCCATGGGTTGGGCACTAAGTGCCCAACCCATGCCAAGGAAAGCTGTTGACCTGGGGCATGTTATCTTGATAGCTCTCCATAACAATTCCCAGTCAAACTTTTTTTTTATTGCTGTTGAAAACACTGAAGCAGACGACATTTGACCACCAACCGGTTTTGGCCAGTTTAAGGGGGAAAGGGTCTATGGAGAAAGAGAGGCAGATTATCCTTACAGTACTTTAAATGTGAGAAAGTTGCATACAAAAGTAAAGTTTTTTTTTGCTGATGTGAAAATTAAAAATAATATGGAATGGTGAAGATATTTTTGTTTCAAAAAACCCCAAAAAACTAAGAGGCAGTGTTTTCATTGTGTTTGTAAGATTACTGCAAAACAAACAAAAAGAAACAGTCGCCTTTGGACCAAAAAGTTCAAAGTATTTGGTGATGATGTGCACCGAAAGCCATCAATTATTGAAAGGGGCCTAATACATCAACACAGGGCCTCATGGGGTTAAGACTCTGTACCCACAAAGTCAGGGGAACTAGGGCTGCGCCTCACAGGCTGTCAGGTACATATCTGATGACTGTCATCTCTGCACTGTCCACATTTGTTGTCTTAAAATTAAAAAAAAAAAATTTGAGCTATGTAGCATGCAGAATTACTGCCCTGCGAGATTGAAGCAAAGGTAAGACATGTAGAAGGGGTGGGGGGTGGGGGGGCAAATGAAGCGAAAGTCTACACTAGGTATGGACAAATGGCATTCTCTGTCACATTTTTATGAACTGGTACCAAGTGGTGCACTGACACGGCGGTGATAGTATGGGCTTACAACGAAAAAACTAAGAAATTCAATCTCCCAGCCTAACATCTTTCTGCATGATACATTTTGTCGCAAACCACCATCTTCTCTCAGAGAATGTACATGAAAAAATGTGGAATGGAAGAAAAAGTTGAAAGTTTGCAATAGTTGTTGAATGTATATATGCATCAAATATGTTTGAATCTGCTTAATGTATTTATTTTAAAAAATATCAATGTTATACATGTATTATGCATACTGTACATATGATGAAATGACTAGAATGACCATCTTTATCTAACTGTGGATTCAGATTTAGTCAACAGCTTTCCTTGGTGTAGGTTTGATAGCAATGAAAGCTCTTGACCTGGGAAATACTGTTTTGGTGTGACTTGTTCCCCATTTTTAATCATTTTTTTTGAAAAAATTGAAATTAGTAAAAAATAATCAAATGACCTTTGACCTGAAACTGGTTTTGGCTGCTTGCAAGGGATGGGAAAAGTTGAGGTGATGACAGATTTGAGTTCAAATATGGTACAACTTGAAATCATATACCAACAATAAACTGACAGCATTTCTGACCAGGATAAATCGTGGAACACATCTGTTCAATATCACAATGAGTGATTTTATCTGGGAGATAGATAAAAATTTGGAAGGATTTGTCAGATGTTAAAAACAAATAAAAGGGTCCTGCCCTAGTATGCAAGAGTCACTGTGGGGCTCTCCAATTTGCATATCTTGTGCCCCTGGATCAGTAAAATTTCAATCAGGGTGAGAAAAGCACTTGCCTTGGGGGCAAGCAAAATTTGACCAACTAGCATACTTATTTTTATGTGTACAAATTTTCATGGTTTTGTGTTATCAGTGAAGTAAGAAAAAAATTGAAATACTGCAAAATTAAGCAAATTAATGGTAGTTTTAAAGCCAAAACAACACCTCTGTTGAGCATGTTCTGTGAGGTTTTCCTTTCTTTGAGGTCACAGGTCTGCAGATGTAGTGGTCAAGCATAAAACTAGGAAGAAATGTGTGGTGAACTGCTCTTACCTATGTTGTATAATACCCAAAGATGAACATTGTAATGTGTTACAAATTTCACACAGACATACCATATATGACTGCTGATTTTATTTCTGACATTAAAGTAAAAGTAAAAGTAGTCTTTCTGGGGAGAGCTTAATGCTTTTTACTAGAAGCCCCCATCATCGCTTTTGTTTCGGGGAGTCTTTAACTTATTTATGGGATACATACATATGGTTTTTTCTCCATCATCAATCCTCAATGCAGTTTTGTAGAATTTACATGCATAATTTATAAAATTGGTTTCCGCGGTAACCGAACAAGTTGAAAAGGGGAGAGGTCAGTCCTTGCATTGAATGACCTCTGACCCCAATCTGTCTGTGTCCAGCTGTCCTGTGATTGGCCTTTTACAGAGAATGGGACAAACATGAAAATAGGACTCTCAGGGAGAGCCTTAGGTTTCCTTTATGTTAGAACCTGTGTTTAAGATAAACATTTTTTCACTCATTTTAACATATTTTCTCTCACTATCTGTTTGTGCTGTAGGTTACTGGACATTGTCTCGGGCTACAGAAATCAGCGAGAAACTCATCTTATGCTCGTGTTTGAACATATAGACCAAGATTTACATCACTATTTGGAAAAATGCCCTTCACCAGGACTGGGACCAGATCGCATTCGAGTGAGTTGAAATTTTCACTTTTTCTTTTTTTTTTTTTTTTTTTTTGATGTGCCAGCTAGTAATTGATAAAAATGGATTCCCTTTCATCCCCTCCAAAATCAGTTCAATTAACTCTTTCAGTGCCAATCAAGACTAAAGTTGATCAACTAAAGTCAAGCTAGTCTAATTATCCCAAGGATCTCAGATTTGTATTCCTCATAAAAAGACCTTTCATTCAAGTACCAGTATGCCTTTAGTTCCAGAGACAGAATACCCCAGGTCAACAGCTTTTCTTTGCGCACATTGGATGCATTGTGCCCAATGTGTGCAGAAAAAAGCTGTTGACTCACTCTAAAATTTGGCACTGAGAGAGTTAAAAAAATGTTTTCAATTGTTAGTGAAACAAATTTTATACAGTTAATGTTTGAACAGATCAGTTTATAGAGTTATCATGGCTATCATATACTGCACCCAGTTTTACCGCAAACTGACTGAAAATAAGGAATTGATACATCATTTAAAGTTCAGCTGAGAAATTACAGGGACTGGAACTTCTAATCACACCAGTATGTGCCGAACAAAATGTTTATCAGGCGAATCTTTTTCACACTCTTTGTATTTCATGTTTTAAGCGAACTTTAATTGATTAATGAACCAAAGTGACACGGAGATCTAGGATCTCGGAGGCTTTACAGCAGTGCGTCCACTTTCAGGACTATCTGCATCTCATCAGGAAGTATTGACACCGTATACATTTAAAAAAAAAAGTTTTAAAAACTTCATCTTTGTTTTCCTTTTATGGTTGTAAGCCATCAGTTAATAACTATAGTGAAAATAAGTGAATTTACTGAGTCGTTAATTCCAGAAATCCACTTGTCAAGTTCCGAGCTCTCCCTGTCTTTTCCTCTCACTTTCTATTATAAATAATATATTAATACCAAAAACAAAAAAAACAAAAAAAAATTGAGGAAGTACATTTATTTTTTGCCATAACACATATCAGTGTTAATCATCCTCACAGATGATGACTGGTTTTCACCGCTAACTTCCAGACCATGTTTCAGAGCCTGAAATAGCTGGATTTGTCTTTGGCAGCTTTTGTAGTTTGGTCATTTTTTTTTTTTTTTGTTTCCTTTTTTGTTTTTGTTTAATATTTAACCACGGCAAGCAACAGGATAAATATATTACAACTTATCTACAAAATATATTAGATATAGATCTATAAATTGAGTAAAGCTTGGTCTATTTGAATTTCTGAAATACCATGTGCACATGAAAGGTACACGTGTTGTGAGCACATGGCCAGGATGTAGAAATACTGCTATATTTGAGTACATGTATATAGCAGAGTTTATGCAGGAAGACCCTTGCTACTCCTCTCTTTTCTTTACGCTGCTTTAACCCCTTAACCTTTAAACTGCCCCCCAAAAACTGGCTGGTGGTCAAATGTCATCTGCTTCAATGTTTTTGACTACCTTCACAACAATACTGGAAAACAATAATCAACGATCGGACTTGTCACGATGACATGGCCCAAGCCGAGGAAAGATGTTGACTTGGTCTTAATTCAAGAGGGGGTAGAGTGGGTTAACTTTGCTGTCAATATGACTGATTGAAGGGGGAATTGAGTATGTGTGGAATAAATGGCAGATGAATTATGATATTACTGTCTGGCGAAGCGGCTGTTTAAAAATAGGACTAATGGGGGTGGACATTATTAGTTGACACATTTACACAAGATAGTGTGGTTATTTACCAGTCTTGTGCAAAATTTTATTTTGCATCTTTGCTGAGATTCATGCCGAGTCAGTCAACCAAACACAAATCGCATACCGTAAAAACATAGCTATTCATGCATCGCGTAAAATAAGAAGTCATTTCATGCATCATAGAAACCTTTTCATTCAAGCTGTAGCTCACTTTGATTCATTCAGTAGCACATGTAAATCAGAAGTGTAACTGTATTGCCCTAAACAATATCTGTAATGTGTACTACTTCATGGTTTCGCTTCATCGATCCTATTAAAGGCGAGTAGACATGAATGAGCAGAGCTGAACTGGTGTAAGGCAGAATTCGGTTTCGCTTCATGCACTGTTAACTGGACTCATTTCCAGCAAAGGGGTATGTGTTTCTAATGTCACAGTTTCGACAAAAATTTTAACCCTTGATGTGTTTCAATTGGAACATAACAGCACAATTTATTTCTTTTTTATGTGGTTATATCGAATCATAATGCCTATAATATGTTCCAATAAATGCTCAGTGCATTCATTAAGTTAAAAACTACACTGAAGGTCTGTTGTACGTACATTTAGATCATTACAGCTAAACCACTATATATCTCATGTGGTACCCAAGGCTTATGTAATTTTCAGAATAATACGAGGCTGAAGTACAAATTTATTCTTTGGATATTACAGCATTACTTTTACATAAATGATAATAAAAATCATGGAAATTTTGCATTATTTCTCTATTTTTTGAGCCAAAAAGTGAGACGAGTACTTACAGAGGCAGGAGCCATTGAAAGGGATGACATAGTAATGCCACAAAAATTGGAGGAAATGTGATTACATATTGTTTATCATATTATTATTATATATTATTAAAAGAATTTCAAAGACTGTAGAAAAGGGGGAAGGAGTGCTTGTGATTAGAAACATACATTTGGAGGAATATGCGAGCACTGTTTTAGCTTGGTGGGCTTGACATTCAGCTGAGCCAGTAGGATGATCAGTCGTACCTCGTCCGTCCGTCGACAATTCACATTTTCTCATCTCTAATACTATTTGCCGGACTCACCTAAAGCTTTGTTGGGATGCACATGTACCTCGTGAAGATTTCTACCAATTTGGCTGTAATGGCTACACTCAATGATTTTTGCATTGTTTATGAATTTTTAATATAATTTTTGATGAAATCCTAAAAACAAAAATAATTTGTGGGAGGGTTTAAGTTGATCGTGGGGTGGTGATACTCTGGATCCATGATTTTCAATGGGTTTTTATGTTTGGGTACTTCTGGGGAAAGGGTTAAAACATAATGCCCTCTCAGGATTGATGCCATTCAGACGGCCTTAAAAATAAATACATTTAAAGTTTCATAAAAAGTGTTAAAATAAACAGAGGGCACTAGTTTTAAATAGGAACCTGGTTCATTAATAAGGTGCATCTCTGATCAATATTTAGTAAAGCTAAAGTGCACATTTTCTGAGATACTGCAATAATGTCAACAAGACAGACAGACAGACAATGCAGAGGATGACGTCACCACGATATCTCAAAAAATAGTGACCGCAGCTTTACCAAATATTTGTCAGAGATGCATACTATGATGGACCAGCTTCCTCTATATATTTATAATTTTTTTATTAAATTTTATAGTGTTTATTTGAAGGCAGTTTGAGTGGCATCAACCCTGATAATGTGACCGCCATATGTCAACAATATTCACCATAGCTTTACCAAATTTTAAGCAGAGATGCACCTGATAATGGACCAGCTTGCTCTTTAGAACCAGCATCCTCTCATTATTTTAAAACTTTTTATGAAACTTTAAATATATTTATTTGAAGGCCGTCTGAGTGGTGTCAACTATGTTACCATGACATCTCAAAAAATATTGATCGCAGCTTTACCAAAATTTTGTCCGAGATGCATCTTATGATGGACTAGTCTCCTATTCAATACCAGCTTCGTCTTTGTGCTTATAATTTTTTTGTGAAATTATATCATGCACATTATAATGGACCACAGTTCTATTGAAAACCAGCTTCCTCTTATTATTTTTAACTTATGAAACTTTTGAAGTATTTATTTGAATGCCATCTGAGTGGCACACAAGTGCACAAACTTGTTACCATAATATCTTCAGAGGGATTCATGACAGCTTCATCAAATTTTTGGTGCAGTTACACCGTATTATGGCACCTGTGAAGTTTTAAAAAAATGCAGAATTGAGGAAAAAAAGATTGTTGTTGCCGATGGTAACCTGTTCTCTAAATCTTGTGATTGCAGCAAAATAATTAATTGCAAAATGCTGTCGGATATTATACATAGCTGCCAGCTGTGATTGAGATGGTTGTTTGTCTGAAAACTCTCATTAAGACTTATAATGTCGAATATGAATTTCTGTGATTGTGACATGAATTGACTACGATAGATGAAAAAGGCCCAAAAATTATTTGCGATCTCCCCAATTCTGAATCAAACATGTTTCAATAACAAGAGCATTTAAGAAAAGTATGAAAGTGTGGCATTTGAAGTCTCAGCAGGTTTGTAGCTCTGCTTACCATATGTCAGTCGTAGAGCTCGTGATCAATCATGTATGCCCTTACACTCATTCATCCATTTATCCATCTGTATAAACTTTTGCGCGTAGATTGGATACAGGTCACAGTTTTCAAGTTACCCCGCTACAACTTTCAGGATTTATCAAGTATATGGAAATCTAAGTCAAGTGTGATGTTGGTGTGGCCACCAATGCTAATTATATAATGTATGGGCTGAGGTGCGAAAAATTTGGGAGTGCTACTTTTCGAAGAGTTTTCAATGAATCATCACTGAATTTGTCAAGAATGTCAATTAGGCTAATAAACAAAAAAGCATTGAACTTTGGTGGTACCAACTGGAGTATAACGAAAGGAATTGTTGAACTTCAATATTGCAGTGGAGTGACCTACTTTCTCAAGGTCATGGAATACGTTTTAGGAAATTATTTATTTGTTATGATCAGTGCGGCTGAACTTGTGGACATGCCGACTCAGGTCAAACTGCACAACCGTGTTGATATGGCACTCGCACATAACTACCTCCATTGAACCATTCTTTTTAAGAATGGGGATTTGGTCGAGTGGATATGTACGTTTCCCATTTCAGCTAGGCGACTGGTGCCAAAAGGTTGCAGGTTCGAGTCCTGCTCGTTCCGAACATCAAATATGTATCAATATACCATGATAGGAATGTTATACATTTTTTTTTTATATACAGACAAAATCTATGATATGTCAAATCATGGCAGTGTCACCTGTGGTATTAAGTGGAACTAGCATAATAGGTATTAAAAGTACATTAAATTTATCATTTTGATAATAGATTGAGATGGAACTTGTAACTTTATACCACCTGAGCGGTAGGCAAATGATCAATATTTATAAAATTTTGAGTGACCTTGACCTTTATTTTGAGGTCATTACGGATGTAGAAAAGGGCACTAAATTTGACATAATGGGAAGTTAGAAGGCTGACAATACCAAATGTACTGCAAATGTATGATATATACATGTATAGATGTTGGATATTCCATGATAATGGGTAAATTTCACCTACTTTCTCAAGATCTTGAAGGGGATGCATATCGGGAAATGATTTTATTGTTTTGGCTATGACACAGTAAATTGTGATGCAACTGCAAAACTTACACCCAGTATGCATCAGGCCAATGGTCAAATTTTCTATCATATTTTTGTGACTTGACCTAGTTTTCAAGATCATTAAGCGTTTAAGAAAGGGCTCTTAATTCGATATGTTGTTCTGGAATATGGGGAGTAACACCAAATGTACCACAAATGTGTGTTCATATGGGAATTTGATGTTGCATCATATGGATGACCTTGACTAATTTCTCAGGGTCATGGGGGGACTGCATTTAAGGAAATTAATTTTTGGTGATGGTCATTGGGTTATATGTCAACAGAGCATTAGACCATGGGCCTCTTGTTGCAGCTTTTAACCCTGAGCAACCCAATGAAGATGCAACGGCTTGCAAGTTTTTCCCATTAAAACTGCCAAAAATAGTCCACTGTTGTAAATGTTGCTGGCGTCTGTTTCCTAGAAAGTGAAAGAGACAATTAGTCAGCAGCTTTCCCTAGGTCCATTGTACCCAGGGTGAGGAGGAAAGTTGTTGCCCCAGTCCAGAGGGGGTTAAACAGCAGATTTGACCCCAGTGCTTTTACCATTTAACTAAATTGAATGACAAATAAGAGGCTTTATTCCCCTACAAATATTGACTTTTCAGCTCCATGAGCAATTACGTAATATTCTTAGCTTGTCTGCACAGCATATGTACAAGGTCATATGAGTTTATAGGCATTAATAACATAAGCCGACTTGTGAAAAGTCGACCAGGGCCAAGTTCAGTGCAGCAAAATGCGCGAAAGTGCTCATTTTTCAACAAAGTAAAGTTCTAGAATGCTTACAAACATTTCATCTGCTGAACATCCCGTGTTTTACTTAAATCATGTGTTGATAATTGGCTGCTTTATAGTTCTCCCTGCAATATACTCAGTTCCACTTTGTCAAATTGTTATGCAAATTAACCCTGTCAGTGCCAAATTTTGAACTGAGTCAACAGTTTTTCTTGGCATGCATTGGGCACAATGCGCCCAGTGCATGCCGAGAAACGCTATTGACTTGGAGTATTCTCTCTAGAACTATTGGCATGCTGGGACTTGAATGAAAGGTCTTTTTATGATGAATACGAATCTGGGATCCTGATGATATTTCAGACTTGTCCAACTTATGTAGATCGACTTAAGACGTGATTGGTACTGAAAGAGTTAATTGTGGGTAATGGTATAATGCTTGTTACTGTTAAGTGCCTCAAAGGAGAAAGTTGAGTTGTACATAACATATTGCCGAACTGGTTGAAAAACAAAATTAGCCAGATGAAACCCAACTTAAAGATTGTGGTATATGTTGTGACTCTCATGTATGAAAGTTCAGTTTCTCTCGATGGTTACCATCTGATATCCTATAATGTTTAAATATTCTGAAAGAAAACAACAAGAAGTTTGATTCTGGTACTAAATTATAAAATTATAGTATTGCTGTTGATGTAATTAAGTTTTAATTTAAATCCTTAAATTTTTCGTAAAAATTGAAATAGTATTTTAAAAATAAAAAATTAGACTTAGTTTATAATGTCAAATGAGGGAACATGTAACTCCCTCCAAAACCTTATTGTAAAATGTTGACAAAGAGCTTAGTTTTAATTTTATTGCTTTTTCAATTAAAAAAACTACTTTAATTCAAACATCATGTAAATTTAGAATTAAAACCCTTATCCAAAATTTAAAATACAGTTTTGCTGCTAGAAGTGTACTCTATCATTTCCCGTAAGAAAAAAGTGTTTTTAATTGTTGGTGTTGGTGCAATCTTTTGCTTTACTGCAAAAACAGGTAAAAAGTGTTTTAATTAAGCAATTTAAGTTCAATTTCTTCACACCTATAGAAATTTTATTATTCTTAATAGCTTAATCCAAATTTATACTTTTAAAAAATATATAGTTTATATAATAACAAATTAAAAGTCTATTGAAAACGAGGACGTTTAGAACAAAGTCACATTTTCTGTATAAAGTGGTATAAAAGTGTCCGATGGACTTAAATAACTCATGTCCATTCTGCCTTTGCCCATTTATAAACTGTTGCTAGTGAATGCAAGACAGTCCACACTTGTTACAAGTTAGCCCTGTGATAATCTTTTGACTTGTGAATGGTGTAAAAATCTGTGCTGGGTTTGATATTGGTGGCAACACCTATATTTATGTAATATGTATGTGAAACATCATGAAACTGGGTAGGAATGTTGATCAGGCAAAAAGATGAAAAGGTGGCATAATTTGGTGGTGTCACCTGCAGTGTTAGTACTGTTACTTATGATATGGACCAAAACGAGTTCAAAGCAAAAAAATTCAATATTTTGAGAAAGGTTGAGGCTAATGATTCTAAATGTAGCACAAATGTGCATCATATGTAGAAGTGAAGATACTGCCTAATACACGTATAGATACCCTTGATTTACTGTCTCAAGGTTATGGAAGGAATGTATTCAGGGATTTTTTGTTTTTGTTTTTTGTTTGTGATGGTCAATGCGTCTCCATTTGAATCTCTCTCTCACTCTCTCTCTCTCTCTCTCTCTGTATATATATATATATATATATATATCCATATATCATAACAGGAATTATACAGACAGAAGGCTTGTGAAGCGATGGTGATGGTGTCAGTGGCGGTATTAATTGGATCTAATGTTCTGGCAGCGGCCATATTCAATGAAAATCAACTTGTGTTGATCACACGTTCTTTAATCTTGGGTCACGTGAACAGTTTTCGTGTGAACCAATCTGTTTTATGGTTATTGTACAAAATTGTATGATTAACATTTTAGGATTATGGCATAATCTTAATTTGATCCAGATTTTGATCTAGCTTTAAAGTATTTGATTCAACTAAGATTGATTTAATAAAATAAAAATATTGAAAAGAGATTTCGTACTATAGCTCAGAACACAGATTGTTTATTCCTGGGAATTTTGATTCATGTATTAGGCCAAGGATTAAGTATTTCAGGGTCAAAAGTGCACCAATTTAATTTTAGGATCAAAGTCAGGATCAGATCCAATTCTTTGTGAGTACGGCCACTGTGGGTATCACAAACACATGAAATTTATTATTGTGATGATAAATTGAGATGGAACTGCAAAATCTGGACCAAATGTGCACTGAGTCATTGGTCCACGTTTGATAAATGTACTTCAAATATGGTTGAATAAAATTGTTTCAAGCAGCAGGTAGCAGCAAAGGCCTTCCTGCTGAGATGCTTTGAGAGGAAATGTGGCCAACTTCCATATAACAGCCGTTCATATTTTTCAACGTATGATGCAACTAATTTTACTGTCTGGGTCAGAAGTACAGGGAACTAATTACGCTAAAAATATACAGGAAGTGCAACTAAAGTTTCGCAACTCTTTTGTGGGAGTGTCTCTTTCAGCCTGTAGTGCCACAGGTTTAGGCTAATGTGGAAGGTACCCACTTTCAGTTTATAATATATGAAATAAATTGTTATTTATGGAAACAAGTGAATACTGAAGGCAATGTTGTGAAATGCTTCTCAAGTCTTCTAGGGCTACATTTGGAATTGAGTCAACAGCTATCTTTGGTTCACTTTCGGAAGAATGTGGCCTAAGCTTACTGAGGAAAGCTGTTGACCTAGACTTATATATTGTGTGTAACTACAGGCATGCAGGTACTTGAATAAGGAAAGCTGTTGACCTGGACTATTATATTGTGTGTAACTACAGGCATGTGGGTACTTGAATCAGGAAAGCTGTTGACCTAGACTTATATATTGTGTGTAACTACAGGCACGCAGGTACTTGAATAAGGGAAGCTGTTGACCTGGACTATTATATTGTGTGTAACTACAGGCATGTGGGTACTTGAATCAGGAAAGCTGTTGACCTAGACTTATATATTGTGTGTAACTACAGGCACGCAGGTACTTGAATAAGGAAAGCTGTTGACCTGGACTATTATATTGTGTGTAACTACAGGCATGTGGGTACTTGAATCAGGAAAGCTGTTGACCTAGACTTATATATTGTGTGTAACTACAGGCACGCTGGTACTTGAATGAGAAGAGCTGTTGACCTATACTGTTACATCATGTGCAACTACAGGCATGCGGGTACATGGATGAGGAAAGCCGTTGACCTGGACTATTATATCGTGTGTAACTACAGGCATGCTGGTACTTGATAGAAAGGTCTTCTGACAAAGAACATAAATCTAGCATCCTTATTTTAACTCAGAGCAGTTCGTTTTAAGAAGTTCGACTTTTGTTGCAGTTAACACTGAAAGAGTGAAGACAACAGCTTTTACAGTTAGTGCCGCACGTGGTGCAGAAAATTGAAATTTAACTGACTGGAAGCAGTCCTCCCCCCCTAAATTAAGACTTGAGCCAATGGCTTGATTTAGGGCTAAGTCAACAGCTTTCCTTGAGCTGGCTTCCTGGTACCAACTGCACAAGTTGAAAGCTATTGACCTGCGGCCTACTATTATGTTGGGAGCTATCGGCAGTTCTCATTCAAATTGTTTTTTGCTGATACCAATGTTAATAAAAATCACAGAAGCAGACATTTTGCCTGCAGCAGGGGCTTTGGCCAGTTCAAGGGAAAATGATCTATAGGGCTACATTTTGAATGATGGCCGTTATACTTTCCTAATGACAGTTCAGTGGGACATGTCTGGTGTGGATTGAGTTTTTTTTTTTTTTTTTTTAATTGTGGGAGCAGTGATGGGTCGGTGGGGAAAGAGGATTGAAACATGGAGACAGATGAACAATGTGAAAATACAATGTTTGGTCACTTTTAGATTTTGACGTATAGGTGGCAGCACGTGCTGGTAATGGGCATGGCGGAGAAGGCATGGTGCAGGTTGACAAGGGGTAACTCCCGTGATAGTTTTCATGTTGTGTGGAGTCGGGAGGGCAATGGGTTGAAATGTGTGGTCACATGAGAACTATTCAATAATTGCATACAGGTCAAAACATATAAATAAAGTCAGAAGGAAGCCGAGGATGAAAGTTCCTTTAAAAAAGGCCCGACAAAGCTTTGTTTCTTCTTTACATGTATTGATTGATTGATTGATTTTTTACTTTTAGGATCTGATGTTTCAAATCTTGAAGGGAGTAGACTTCCTGCATTCTCATCGAATCACTCACCGCGATCTGAAGCCACAGAATATTCTTGTCACCAGTCAGGGTCAGATTAAATTAGCCGACTTTGGCCTAGCCAGAATATACAGCTTTGACATGGCCTTGACCTCTGTGGTAAGTGACCTTTGCCCCTTGTTTCATATTGCATCCAAGGTTTAATGGCTAGGGAACCCACACATATATTATTCAACATAATTTCAGATAATACAATCCAAATTTGGTAGCGTTTTTTTATGCATGTTTTAATGATATGTTTATGTATTGAATAATTAATTTTTCTGTCATGTTTATTGTATTTCGGTTAATAGAAATATTAGGGAAAACACATTTATTAATGTAAACAACTAATGATGAGTCAGGTTCAATCATGATGGTGTTCTTTAATTTTTTTAGTCTTTTTGCTTGCAGAAGCCTTTTTAATTATTTTAAGTGTAGGTGTCTCCATCATTGGACATAAGGCACTTTTTCCATATCCAAAAGAAATGAGATACCGTGTATATAACAGACAAGTCAAATTGCTAAAGCATATATCCTAACGCTATAAAAATATTCAAGCATATTAAAGGCAAAGTTAATCCAACTCATAACATTTTCTCACGGGAAACTTGTCAAAAAAAAAACATGGGAACATTTGGTGTAATTGTTTTGCAGATCAGATGAGCAGAAAAAAGTTAGGATACTCATAAGTTTCACAAATATTGTGAAATGGTCAGTTCTGAAGGCGGCCTTCTTTTCAGAACTGAATCTAAGATAATAACATAGCACAACTGTAACACTGAACACCCAAGACCACACTCAACCAAGAAAGCAATTTTTGAAACATTTACTTTTACCAGTTAATTGAAACATTCACGATTTGCCTGTGAGGACACTAAGTCATTTCTGTTGCATTGTGGTATAGATAGATGTCTGACCCCAATGTTCAGGCAAAAATGTGACAACATTATATTTTATTTGTTTGTAACTTCCGTTCAACTGCTGCTCAGTTCTGCATTACGTTTACATAGTAAAATTTCCTAATCTCAGTGGGCTTCATAACAAATTTTGTTTCTTGTCAGGTTTACTTTGGCCTTGACACTCATTTGTTGAAAGTTTCACACTTTTGCATAAGTGAACGATTTCCTTTACATTGGTGCCTACTACATTGTATTCAAGACCAACCCTACTGCCAGTAAAAAGTGGTCACATATTGCAGGTGGTCTGAAATTTCAGGTAAATTTATTGGAAAAATAGATGCAGTGTCATCATAAAACGGAGGTCTGAAAAGAGATGTGGTCTATGAGGAGAGGTGGTCTCTAGACTGGGTGCTGCTATTTTATCTTACATTAAATTACTGTGTATGGAATACGTGCGAGTGACCTCCGCTTGGTGTTTCAGGTTGTGACGCTTTGGTACCGGGCACCAGAGGTCTTACTGCAGACCGAATACGCCACAGCCGTCGACCTTTGGAGCTGCGGCTGTATATTTGCAGAACTTCACACGCGCAAGTGAGTCGCATTTTCCCCAAAGTACGAAGCACACAATGAAGCTTTCTACATGTCTCGTCACAGTATTTCCCACGTGGTCTTTGGAAATATCTTGCTTTGAATGCATATAGCAGCTTTTTTGCTATTTGTTTGCCCTGATAGAGCAGGCTTGCCTACTGTGCCAGGGTTTGGTTATGCTGATTCCTTCATTTTAAAACTTTTTGTAGATATTCAGCTTCATAAATTTGCCATTGATTATTGTAAATATTTATCAGAGAGTTTTAATTTCATGCTCGTAAATTGAAAAAAACCCAAGTGATTGTATCATCAGCCTAATGCAGGTAGACATTACACCAAGTACTAAGCAATGGTGTCCTGTACATGTTAAGTTTATTAATAGATCTTTAGATAATTGGACAGATTTTTTTGTATGATTTGATCAATAACAAGTTTTCATGGTCATGGGGGAAAAAAACAACAAAGTAAGTTTAAAGAAACTAAAATTGTCAAATCTCTAAGAAGTGATGAAGGTCAGTTGACCCTGTGAATCTGCTGCAAATGCTTGCTTCACAAAATAAAATTACTGACATTGATAGAGTCTCTTTGAAATTTATACGCGTGTTTCTGTGTGGTACCACTTATGTAACTATGAAGTGATGAAACTTGCATGAAAGCTCTTTTAGCAATAAATTGCTCACTGGCCAGTTCTCATTGAGTCTTACAAGAATAGTAAATTTATCATATGACTGGATTTAAATTTCTTTTGATTGTCTACTTTGCAGACCCCTTTTCTCGGGACAGTCAGATATAGATCAACTATATAAAATATTTGAGTAAGTATAATCTACTCATATTGCAGTTAACACTATGTGTTGTTAAGTTCTGTTAACGTTCTGCAATCCCACTTTTTTGAGAATTTATCATTTGCAGAAATCCCACATAAATTTAAAAAAAAAGCAATATTTTTTTCTGCAGAAACTGAAAAGTTTAAATAACGTATAAATGCCCAGATGTAGGTCAAGGGCTGTATAAAAGCATTTAAGTGGCAGCAAATTATCTACCATATCGGCAAAATGGACCTGAACATATTTTAAAGAAGATAAGTACAAAATGATCCTGATAATAACCGTAATAATAATAATGAAAATGATGATGATAATAATAATTATCATCTGTTATAGGAGGAGCAACAATTTTGAACTTAGGATGCATAGATGAAAGTAATTGGCTGGAGAATTTTCAGTTTTAGGCCACAATATTTACAAAGTGTGGCCACAGAATTTTGAAAATATTCTTGGAGAATGTTGGAGAGTCTAACTGTTGTTTTATTAAAAGTTTGCATGACTTTGACAATCTTTTAAGGAACTTACGTGCATGTCAAAAATATATAACCAACATCTGTTCAGGTACAGATTGGATATTTCTTAGATTTCATTTATCCTTCCTACCTTTTGCTGATATAAAATGAAAGGAACTTGCGATAACTAAAGTTCCAGAAAATTCAGATAGATTACCCTAACTTCTCAATACCCAGCATGCATCACTCAGTTTAACCTTATTCTTATAGGGTCATTGGACTCCCAGAAGCTCTGGACTGGCCAGACAATTGTTCCATTCCAAGGAACTCTTTTAAGCAAACACCAAAAAGGCCATTTGAGTCTATAATTCCAGAGTTGGAACCCTATGCAAAACAACTGTTAGAGGTAGGTAAAAGCCATATTTTCACTTGTATTGTGTGTGTAAAGCATGTCTCGACTGTTTTATTGTGATTGATGGCCAAAGTAGATATTAACATCTAAGATATGTCTGTGGCAACATAATCCCATGGCAACGGAAGACTATCGCTGCTTGACAAATGTCGCAGCTGTGAACTGCTTTGATTTTGTGAGTATGAATCTTCATGGATTTCAAAGGTGACAACTGAATAATCTGCAGGGTGTCAATGACTTTACACACACACGCACACACACACACACACACACACACACACACACACACACACACACACACACACACACACACACACACACACACACACACACACAGATTGTAAATATCTACTACAGTGGAATCTGCTAAAGTGAAATCTCATTGTATTGACAGCATCTGTTCCCTATGAAATTTTGTCAGATAACTGAATGTGTCAGATAAATGAATGAAATAACGAAAAAAACCCATTTGCCAGGAAAATTTGTGTCGTTATATTGAATATGTCAGATATCTGCATGTTGTTATGACGAGGTTTTACTGTATTTGAGGCTTCTCTTGATTCCATTACAAAGTTGTCACATACAGTAGGTGGTCCCAAATGGAAGGCGTATTAAGAAGTAAATTGACTTAATGGAGTGGTCTTCAAAGATATCCAGTCTCATAATAGAGGTGGTCTTATGAGGAGGTACCACTGTTTTAAAGAGAGCCCAGCACATGGCAGTGTGTGTGTTTTAAGCAAAAATCAATGTTTAGAAGGCAAGCTACCAAAAAATAGTCTCAAAACTTCCACAATTTCATGGCATTTTTAGATTTACAAATTTAATATAAGCATGAAAATAAAGGAATTTACAGCATTTACTCAAGGTAAATCTTTTAGACTTCAGAATTTATACTGTTGGAAAAAAAAGCACATCTTGCCATATACAAAAGTAGCATATTTTCACTTTTTTGTTTCTGTAATAAAATTTTTACTCTTTATAATTTCCTGGTAAAGTCAAAATATTTTGCTACTGTTACATATGGATTTGAAAATTTAAAAACTTGCCACGAAATTCTTTGTGACAGTTTGCTTTGAAATATTCATGGCATGGAACACATGTAAATTTGATTAACGCTTTCACCCCTGAATTTAAGACCGAGTCAACAGCTTTGTTTAGTGTGCATTTGCATCCAATTCATACCAAGCAAAGCTGTTTGCCTAAGGTGTGCTATTTTGATGGCTCTTATCTACATTTGTCTCGTTAAAATTGCTTTTTTTTTTTTTTTGTTGCGAAGATTAGTAAAAAAACATTTAGGCAGGTGATACTTCAATGCCAGCCAGCTTTGGCTGGCTTAAGGTAAAAATTGTTGCAATAGAAAAAAAAAAAAAAGGTGCAACTTCTTCTTACATTGTGTTCCTGCTTCTTGTTGCAGCATTTACTTGTATTTGATCAGCGGTCTAGAATCAGTGCTGCCCAGAGCTTGAAGCATTCCTATTTTCGAGACGATGACTCAGACTTTGTCATGCATGCAACCCATAACACGTCGTCGTCCTCGTCCACGGGAGCCTGTACAGACCATAACGAGGAGGACGAAGATGATGAAGAGGAGGAAGAGGACGATGAGGAGGATGGAGAACTTGCTCTCTATTCTCCCTGAAGTGGTCTCATTGGACAACTTGTGGTTTTTGTGAAGCACACCAGGTGGCGCTAATCTTGGCTCAAAACCATGTGGGGCACAGGGGCATGATATCAGTGATGTGTTCGGGGAATTTATAATAAGCATATAGGTCTGAACTTTGGATATTGTGTGTCTGTGAGACAGAAACTTGACATGGGCAGCATGCACTGCCAGCAACAGAGTGGAAAGTATGAAAACAATAAGTGTTGTATGAATTTGATGTGATTCAGTTGATCTCTGCATGGCGTCTAAAAGATGGTATGTAAATAAATTCAATTGAATCTAGTGAGTTGGGGTTCATGAAAGAATATGCCAAATCATGGAATTGAAAAGAATGAAATTGCTGACACTTTTTTTTTTTTCCCTAACTGCATCATGCCACCCATGTGAATTGTGCTGGCTTGTGATTATTTAATTTTAACAGCTATGGGACCAGGAAAAACTCGGTTCCTAGTTCAGATTGCATGTACTTTGTGAGTGCGTAAATAAAGGACAAATACGCACATGCAAAATTTAAGGCAAAGATAAATATTATTGGACAAGTTTGTGGTTTTTGAAGCTGCCACTTTCAGACCTCACTGCCAGAAGAGCTCCAAAGTTATTTATGTACAACTGGTTTGAATGAATGGCACTGCCTGAATTCTTTTTTCTCTCTTTTTTTTTGTTGTTTTCAATTGAGATGATGACGACAGGGAGTTCTACAATTATGCTGTGGATTTCTGAATAAAATGAAGGCATTACTGTCCAGGTCGGGTAGCTCCTGTAGAATTTTTAATCCTTTCCCCATTGAACTGGCCAAAACCTGCTCGTAATCAAATATTGTCCCCCCAATTATTTTTCACCTGATTCAAGCTTCAATGAAAAACAAATAGAATGATATTTGCAGATGAACTCAACCAGAATGATTTGTCAGAGGTCCATGGCTTTCCGTGGCAAGGTGGGTTGACCAGGGAATTTTATCTAGCATGTTAAGTCGCCTACAGGTGATGCAGATATGATGTCTGGGCTGGCGCTAGCCATTAGCCAATTAGCCATAGGCTAATGGTTGTGGAATTTGGCTTAAAGAATTTACAACCAAATTGGCTAAATGGATCCATCAGTTTGTCAGCCTTGCAGATGCAACAACTTTTGAACAGATGGAGCTTCTATTGTTAAACTTGTTGAGTAGGAGCATGTCATTGGAAGCTTGGCTGTGTCGAAATTCAACAACCTTGACCCTTTTTTCAAGGTCACCACAGGTCGTCATATTTTACCCCTGTGGACACAGTAACTTTTGAACAAATGAGTTGCTTTTCTGAAAATTGTCCTGTAGCAGCACCCCATTCGAAGCTTTGCTGAGTTCAACATTCATTGACCTTGATCTGTTTTCAAGGTCACCAGGGGTCATCATATTTTCCCCCTGGCTGAGGGGTCTGAACGTTGTTTTGACCCCTATATTGGTCTTGTTTTCAAGGTGGTCTTTTAGGAAAGAATCCTGCATACATGCAACACTGGTGTATACATGTGACTACTACAACTATGTAGGGACGCTAGTACACCTGTCATGTGACCTGAGCAGAGGACTCTGGTAACCTGTCACATGACCCAATGAACCCCCTGTATCCCAGTCACATGACAAAATCAGTGTTGTTCTCCAAATCAGACAAAGCTCTCAAAATTATCTCAACTTCATTTGTAAGTGGAGTGGAGAAAACAAGGAAATGGGTTTGTTTGCCAGGCAAATTTCATTGTGATTTCTCACTGATGGAAAGACATTTTGAATTAAAGTGGTGCAAGGTTACATAGAACCATTGAGTTTGTTCTCCCAAGTTTTGCCCCCCCCCTGCCCCCCCCCCCCCCCCCCCCCCCCCAACCAGCCAAGAGTTGCTTGGGACGCTCCAGTGTATTTGTCTAGTTTTTATATTAACCCTTTCCCCTTTCAATTAAATCTCTGAGTGAACAGCACTTAGTGCCCAACCTGTGTCAAGGAAAGCTGCTGACTTGGGGCATGTGATTTTAATAGACCTCATCTACAATTCTCCGTCAAATTGTTTTTCACTGCTTTTGAAATTAGTTGAAAACACTGAAGCAGACGACATTTGACCACCAGCCAGTTTAGGCCAGTATAAGGTGGAAAGGATCAACGAGAACAGTTTGAATGATGGCTGCACAGAGCTCCCATCAGAGTAGCACAGCCTGATTCCTGCAACAGCAGCCGTCCTTGGCTTGGCTGTTTGGTGTCCAGCCCAGGCCATAGAGAGCAGGGGCCACTGTCTCAGTCCAGCGGGGCAAGGCTCAAGTGATAAACTTGTCCAGATTTGTATATTTTGACTGGTATTGGAATGGAGTGGACCTTTTTAAGGGATGTCTCAAGTTGGAGGGTTAAAAAAAGTATATGTTAAACAGTATTAGTGGGACGTAATGCTAAAACGGCAACTCAAGATAGGCAGTGTCTCTTGAAATACAAAAACACGGAAATGCAAAATTTTTATTACACATATACATATATTCCTTAGCACATCCGTAATGAAGGGTGGGTGGGGTGGGATTGATTTTGATTTGGTTCAAATTAAAATTTGACTCCCAGTGGTCAAAAATTTTCCTTCTTTAAAAACAAGCAAGTGGGCAAATGTGTATGCAAAAGTTGACTGAAATATGATGAAATACAGGGGGTCACATAAAAGATTTAAGGGAAAAAGGGAAAATAGGGGCATATTTCTGCTTTTTGGTTGGAAAATCATAATGGGAATTTTGAAAAAAAAAATGCAATGAAATTTCTATATTTTTTTAATCTTTGGGTGATGACAAGAATAGGAGACATTCATATTTAACTGCGATCCTGCTCACTTCCTGTGTTGCCGGGGCAACAGACTGATGCTTTCACCATGATCAGGGCAGATATGTAGTACATAAACATCCATAAATAACACCTTTTCAACCAAAAGAGAGCCCATTTCTAATTATTTTAGGCATCTTTCATGTTTCAAAAATATGTTAATACATTTTCTTAAGATTATTGTGTGTTTGTGCTGTTCATTTTGTTGAGAAAGTACTTTTGACCATGCTAAATACATGGATCTGATGCAGGTGGCTCCCTCTTTTGCTCAATAGGTGTTAGAGTAGGACCGCATTTAGATATGAATACATCCTATTGTTTTATTTTGACCTTGACCTTTGACCTGGGTCACTGATCTTGGTACTGAAGTCAACATACATGCAGGTCAAATGGCAGTTCCTAGCTTTGTCGGTCATATTACCAAATATTGCCTGTAAAAAATCTCCAGATGTCCTAAGGTGTTTATTATATATATATATATATATATATATATATATATATATATATATATATATATATATATATGTAACACAGACTCTATTGTGCCCTCACAAACCAGGGGGTTCACATTAGGGCTCTCTGTCTCTCTATGCAAGTGAAAGATCCTTCATTTCATTTCCGAACTTACCAAGAATTGAGTCTTTTTGTAGGAGTTTGCAAGAGGTTATATCAGACATTTGCCCACTGAACATTAAAGATGGTCTACTGCCTTGCGTCATCATTAAATGTAAAGGATGTCAGGCTTATGTGTTGGGATCAGCCATTAACTGTAAGGTTCAACCGGTTTGGGGGTGAGTTACCAACCAAGTAGGGATCAGTCAGTGAAATGCCTGTGGTAACTTCTCATCTGACACTTCCTGCTTAAAGCTCCTAAAGTCAGAAGGAGTCGCCAAAGTACATGGGATGACCAACTATTATACTTAGAGGGTACCCAACATCTATGTGGGGACCATTCAGTCCCTTCCATCTTTTTCACTGCCCTGTAGAAAAAGGAAAACACAATGGCTGCTCTTGTTAAGTAAGGGATCAGGGATCAAGCTAGAAACGTGATATGTTCACTGAAGGTGTCTGTATCTTTATCGTTATGCATATAAAACCATGTGTTTAGGTCTCTCAGGTTTTCAAATACAGTGGTCTCTTGTCTTCAGAGACCAGGGCGATCAGACCATTTACCTTGAAAGGCCATCATTTCAAGATATTTAGATCAAAACGCATGTGTGGTGTGTACCTTGTGTGAACCTTGTGTGAACAGCTGCATCTTTTGAATGAACACAGTTTGGTCATCCCTAGAAGCGGTCATTCAAGGCAGATTTTGACTGTGCATGTCAGTGAAAATATAGCAAGTGTAGGTTCAATACATACAACCTTTGGTTAGATTTTTACACTGAGCCTTACACAAAACATTCATCAGACAATAGGTGTATCCCTACACTTGTCTGAAAAGTACTTTTGTCCAATTTCCCCCAAACTTACAGTCAGAATACCCAGTTCAGTACACCGTACAGATTTGTGTTTACCAGTTTTTGTGTGAAGCTTCTAGTGGTTTTTTTTTTGTTTTCTTTCCACGATTAAGATTGGAGGTAATAGGTAAAACATCAAATTTCTAGTTTTCAAACTTCGGAACTTACAGTGTGTTTTTCAAAATGCAGAAAACAGGTCATGGACACAGGAGCATAGGAAGTGTGATTATGCACTGAGGCACAATAGTTTCTTGGATAAGGTGAAAAATGGATGTGCATGGGTCTTCATTGCAGCTTATTTTATCTCTCAAAGCTGATGAGACCAATAATGTTTATTGAAAGCTATACCAGCCTTGTAGACAATGAAAAGAATAAGATTTAGGGAAGTGCTACATGTATTGAGAAGAGAGAGAGATAGAGGGACCAACAGTTAAAATGCTCATTTGGAAAGCCAAACCTTAGTCATATTAAAATCCCCCACTTCATACATCTTTTTCACAGGCCAAACCTTAGTCATATTAAAATCCCCCACTTCATACATCTTTTTCACAAAGAGTAAACCATTTCTGTCATACAGTAGTCCCTCCTTTGAGAGACCGCTCCTAGTGCCACCCCAAAGGCGGTCACATAAAGC
Source organism: Hermodice carunculata (assembly GCA_964020975.1). NCBI lineage: Eukaryota > Metazoa > Annelida > Polychaeta > Eunicida > Amphinomidae > Hermodice > Hermodice carunculata. The sequence continues at coordinate 73,601,935 of OZ026627.1, forward strand.
AGGTGGTCCCTCCAAGGAGGTATAAATAACATGAAAAGTACTACAGAGAGACCTGACAATTGTGGTCTTTCAAAGGAGGAGGTTTTCCAAAGGAGTGGTCTTTCAAAGGAGGGACTACTGTATTTTCATAATGTATTTTATGTTAAGTTTCGATTTAAATGGCCTCCACTTATGACTTAAAAAAATCCCACATTTTAAACACATCACTGAAAGTACTTAAAATATAATGATAATCTATGAAGAAAATGTTTTTTTGATCTTGGGTTAATAAATACCATAAAAAAGTGTTCAGCATTATGATGGTATCGGAATGGTATAAAGGGACCAAACTAAGGTGTTCAGTTGAGGGATTTCGCCATCTTACCTCAGTACACTATCGATATAACATACATTTGTAAACCTCCAGGTATCGTGTATATATAGGTATTTCCAGTCAATATTGTCAAACATGAGACAATTTTTGTAAGGCAGATTTCAATTTCTTGGCATTATTTATGAAGAAACAGATGATGTCGAAAACTGGTCCAAGAAGGAGATCTTCAATCCAGCTTGTATAAGGTAATAGGTAGCTTACAAGTCGAACGATTGCTGGATATCAGTTGATCCTTAAGCTGGCATCATTTTAACACTTTTGACAGGCACATGGTGGAGAGATCTATTATAAAAGTATACATGACATAAGATGTGCAGATATCTATATTTTCAGTACGAGGATTTAGGCTTCAGGTGATATGCACAGGTGAAGTGAGAATGGATGTCAGTCAGCTCAGTTTATAGCATGTGTCCTCATCCATCCATTGTCCATCCACAATAATTATATTGGCAGCTTCTTTTCAAAAGCCATCTGCCACATCCGCTTCAAACATAGTGGGGATTTACCTTGGCTTTGTCTCTACAAAGTTTATTTAAATGATCATGCTTCAGTGACTTTGAGATTTTTTACAAAATTTTTGTTTTATTTTTCTATGTAAAATCACAAAAAAAAAAAAAAAAAAAAAAAAATTCTCAAAAAACTGAATGGCCAATTGCTTTGAAATTGCATAGGGACACTTCTGGGGATCTGTAAACCTTAATTTGCTGAGCAGGTGGCTCTAATTCTGCTCAGTTTTTTTTTTTAATATGAATTTTTGTGTTTTTGCTGTACTTTACCTGTCCCAAACTGTATGTTGGATTCTCTTGAAACTTAATGGGAATGTACTTAGACTTGATAGCTGCTGTTATTTGTTCACTACATGGTGTTAGTGTCATTTTAAGATTTTTAATAGATAATTCAAATTGGAAAAAACATTGTATGGGAACATGTACATGTTGGCATTGCGACTGTACAATAGAAATTGCACCAAATCTGTCAGAGTGGTTTATATCTTGGTAATGATGGATATTGGCCCCCACAATTACAATTAAACAATAATAGAAAAGTACCTACATGTATATGGTGTTTCTGTTGTTGTGGTAATTTTGGCCCTAGTGACCTTGAAAGGTCAAACTTTCATATTGGTATATATTTTGTTAATAGCGGATCCTGTCACTTTTCATTCTAAAAATGATGACTCCAGAACTGTGTCAGCGAGGATTGATTTTGCACACTGTGATGATGGTCTTAAAGAAAGGTGACCTTGATATTATTTGAAAGGTCACAACACCTCTTTGTTTGTGCATGCAAGGTCAGCTGAGCACAGGACTGTCACAGTCCTCTAGTTTGTGTTTCTCTAGAACAATGAATTTGAATATTTTGTGCCAAGTGTGTAACTTTTGATGTTTCATGTATTAAAGCTGGACTGTGCATCACTGTCTTCAATGAAACTAATCATTTTGTATTACGATACATTGTTATCCAGTCTCAAGAGGGTTTTACTGCTTTATTTCCATGGCAAAAAGAAAAACCACAGAAGTTATTCACAGCAAAGAATAGAAACAGGGAGTGGTCATAATGCATGTAAATAAAAGATATACAAAAAGGAATGCACCCTGGGTTAAGTAATGCCAGAACAAAAGGGGAAAAAAGATCGATTGGTGGAAATTTTCAAATGTCTTTGTAATCCCCTTTGGTGTGTAGGTTGAGAGGGTAATGTCATCACTGTGTCTATGTGTATGTACTGTAAATTGCTTTAATTTCACTGTATACTTATTTGTGCTTCTTTCACTGATGGCACCTATCCATGAAAATAAAAACAGTGTAAATAGTATTCTAACATTGTTTGAATGGGAATTATCTCCAAAATAGTGAAATTAAAACTATTGTGAGATGTCAAAAAATATGAATGTGGTGAAAATATAAAAATGTGAAAATAAAGCAATTTACAGTAGGTCTGTCTGCTCAGTTTACATATGTGCTGTGACTTTTTTGTACTTCGACACTCATGTGAAATGCGACAGACTTAAGGGTGCATCATGTTGCAAAGGTGGGCCAGTGGGTTAGTTGTGTGAGCCACTGATTGACCCATGCAGTTACTTGGTTGGTCATCATTTGATGGCAGGGCCAGAGTATCTCAACCTGTGTTTCAGTAGGACATGTTTTCAGTGGCAATCACTAGGGAGCAGCACCTTACAGTCTCAACACAAGAGCTAGCTGTGGGTCATTGAAATGGTATCGAGTCCCACACAATAAATAAGGAAGCAGTATAACCGGTACAAAGGAGGAATCATATCAGTCTCAACCACTCCATGTGTAAATGGAGGTGGCAATCAGTTGGCATCCAGTGTGCTAGGTTTCTGTTGTCATCTTGATAGTTATTTGGCAAGTGTCTAATGCCCGAGGGGCTCTCATGACAATATAGTCTCAATCACTCCTCGTGTAAGAAAAAATGGTTATCAGTTGCCATCCAAAAGCACACGAGCCAACGATCGTATTAAATGATCATTGTCTCGCATAGTTTTGGATGCCATTATATTGAATGATTAAATAAATAATTTTTTTTTCTGAAAAGGTTGTTGCAGCATTTAAGGATAAAAGGCCTGTTCTCTGACATTTATAACATCCATTTTCAAATTCCGTTTTTCTTGCTGCCCAGATTCGTTAAAAATTTAGGACTCTGAAGAAGTGGGGTAGAATGACCCAGGACAAGGATCCCAGAGTAAAATCCATGGGGAGTCAGTTCAGTGTCATAGTGTTGAAACTTGATGTTGCAAAGTACATGGTTTATTTGAAACATCTACCTCATGGTTCTTTCTACTTGGAGAGGGAGAATTCAGTTATTATATGTGGGCAGATGCTAGCCATCAGCCAACTGGCCACAGGCTAAATTGATTTTAATTTGGTTTGAGATAATTTGCTTTATTTTTCATTTTGGCTGAAGAAATGTTTTCATGGGGAACGTAAGTCCAGGAAAACTTTTGACACAAAGCATTTCAATTGATATGCAATTCAGGACTCTGAATTTCAAGATAATCTTTTCTCCCCTGGAAGCCTAGTCACTCTGATACCAGCGTGGTATCACGACAGATAGGAAGTCTGGCTGATTGAAATGAAAGGAGATAATGTGGATAGATAACAATCTCAGCATTAGCATGGCCATGGGTTGTCATCAGGAGCAGCCATCAATTTAGGGCAATTACAAAGGCGGATGTTAGTAAGGGCCAGAGAAAACCAGTTGAGGAATAGGAAAGGTCAGAATTAGCTCTTAGGTCTGTATTTGCCCCAATACACAACTGGATACCCAAACATTTGGAGGGCTAGAGCTGTGTATTCCCATTAGTTTGTATGTTAAAGCAACCTTAAATTTTTTTTGTAGCTGTGTTTATATGATTTTTTTTGGAGGTATTTAGTTATGCATCTAGATTTATTATCTGAAATTTGGGGTTTCTATGTGCAGCAGTTTTCAAGTTATTTAGTCACAAATTACAATGTAAAGTAATGGGAATACACAACCCGAGCCCTCCACTGACTGCAGTGCCCTCTTAGAAGTAGTTTTTTTTTAAAAAATTAAATTTTTGGTCCCTTTTGCTATTTCTGACTTCTTCTCCAAAAACAGTGACTCAGATTGTGGTGAAACTTGGTGGAAATGTACCTTTGTGAAAAGTCTTACAACATTGTACACTAGGTGGTGTTACTCTGGATCCATGATTCATTACAAATTTTTCAATTCAGCTACTTGTTGGTTGAAGCATGGAATCACATTGATACTGTACTTAAATACCAATGGGGATTATGGTGGCAGCTCACATTTTTTGTCTCTCTCAAGCAGTCAACCTGATCCACTGTCAAGTTGGTAGGATGTACCTTGGATGAGTCCCTACAAAATTTATATAAATCCTCATGCACTAATGAGTTTTGGAATTCCTTTTTTTTTTTTTTTTTTTTTTGGATATGTTTGTTCAAATTTTGGTAAAATCATAACGTATCTTTTGTTTTGTTCTCGCTGAAACTGTGTTGCCAATTCCTTTAGACTAGCATATGAGGGTGAATCTTTCACAGTACTTGGGTGATCTTGACCTCATCTCCAAGGTCACAGAGGCACTTTTGCTAATTCAATAACTTGACAACTATTGAAGTTAGAACTTGCCACTTATTCCTCAATGTGGGCCAGGCTTAGAGAGAGTACATAAGTGACCTTGACCTCATTCCCAGGGTCACCAATAGCTTTAGAACTGTTTGAGATCAATCTTGATGTTGCACATAGTGGTAGTTCTGAGGGAAGGCTACACTAAGACAGTACTTGTGTGACCATGACCTCCTCTCAAGGTCATAGGGTCACAGGGTATGGTGATGTACTAGGTCGACTGAGCATGGTCTGTTCACACAGCCCTCATATTTTTATTGTTTATAATTGATCTATTAATGCCTGAAAGCAAAGTCCAAGTAGGGCATATGTTTGAAAAACACGAGCAGTTTATTGCTAATCTCATGATCTCTTGGTATATTTGTGTCCAGTGACAGAAATTGTGCAAGCGGGAGAGTCACCAAATGTCTTATGCATGTATATAAGTTGTGGACCATCTTGACAAGCTATATAACTCAAACATTTGATAAGCTTAGGCCAGGATTTTTTGCTTCTTTTTTGGTCAAACATAAGGGCAAAGAGCATGGAGCCAATTAATGGGGACTGTTCAGGGTAGTGGGGATGAAGTGCCATGAAGAGAAAGGTTAGACATCTGAGGACTACAACCAATTGGAAAGGATCAGTAGTACTGTGTGATATCCCCAGGGGGTGCCCATTCTAAGCAATCTCTTTGAAAATATCTCATAAAAGGCAAGTAATTGAATATAGCAAAAGTATGTTTATGAGTTTGAAAGCATATATGGTCTCGATACATTTTATACTCAGTATGTCCCCAAAGTTGACTGTTGTGATTAAGTTGGCAAAATGTACATTTGAGAACAGATTTTATCTGTTTATAGGTGTGGAGGCTCTGTTATTTTTGCACAGTTTGCTCATATTACAAAACTAAAAATATAAATGCAATGAAAAAGTACTTTATCATATTTTATGCTTCACAAAACTGAAAATACAAAGTGTGAAAAAGTGCTTTATCACCACTGTCAGGTCAGCATTTTTTTTTTAATTGGTAAATTTGAAATTTCAATGAAATGCAAAATCTGATAATTTATCACTTTAGAATTATTTTTGTACTGTTATGTTTCACGGGGATCATGTCTCGCTAACTGTTGCATTTATCAAAACATGTATTTAGTAATTTTTATTTGCTCTTCAATGTGAATATTAATTGGGATGCATTGGCAACCAAGTACAAAAAAAAAAGAGGATACAAAATCAGATCTTAAACAAGTACCCTGGAGAAAGTTTCAAGAGAATTTCGTAACAGTTGATCAGCATGAAGAATTTGAACTGGATGGTTCACTTCATTTGATGGATTTTTTTTTTTTTGTTATGACGGGGTGAAGTTTTAACTGTGACCACATTCCTGAAGGTAGATTACATGACAAAGACGTGGTTTGGGATACAAATGAGAAGTTGGATACTCTTGCAGAAAGGAAAACAGCTAAAGCCTTGGATCTGCCAGGGTAAAGTGGTACAGGTGAAAAGCCCGGGATGTTCTGGGGGTAGAGTGGCACAGACTAAAAAAAAAGCCCTGGATACTCTGGGGTAAAGTGGTACACTAAAAAAGAAGCCCAGGATGTGCTGGGGTAAAGTGGTACACACTAAAATAAAAGCCCAGGATGTACCAGGGTAAAGTGGTACAAATAAAAGTGCTGAACATTCCAGGGTAAAGTGGTAGAGACTAAAAGAGAAGCCCTAGATGTGCTGGGGTAAGGTGGTACATACTAAAATAGAAGCCCAGGATGTGGCCAGGTAAAGTGGTACGAATTAAAGTCCTGGACATTCCAGGGTAAAGTGGTACAGAGAAAAACAGAAGCCCGGGATGTGCCATGCTAAAGTGGTATATACTAAAATAGAAGCCCGGGAAATGCCAGTGTAAAGTCAGACAGACTAAAGAGTGCTGGGTGTTCCAGAGTAAAGAGGTATAGCCCCGATGTTCCAAAAGGAACAGACCAAGAGTTCTAGATGTTTTGGGGCTGATTAGCACATATATTTATTCTTCGGGGAAGGGGGAAGGCAGGCAAATGTAAAATAATGACATTGCATGTAATGTAGCATGAACCGAAGAAGAAGGAACCCTCCCACTGGACAAAGTATCTTGTGAGGGAATAAATTTCCTGAGACAGTTTCATGGTCTGCAAGATGTTCACATGCTGTTTATGGTGGGAAAAAGTCTGTAGTTGAATAGAAATTACAAAGACAAATTGGTGTGAACTGAAAACTTTGTGCAGTGTAAATAAAGATTTTATGGCAGAATCCTTGTCTGCGAGTTTTTTTTGTTTTGTTTTGTTTTGTTTTTTTGCCACCAGGATGCAGACACAGTATGGAACAGTTCATCATGCTTTAATTTTCTTTTACCTGGAATTCAGAAAGAATTTATTTAAAAAAACTAGCCCTCCTTGTTTGCATCGAACAGTTTTAGCATTTGCCTGGCAACTCAAGATGAACCATGACTAAATACAATGTACAAGGCAACGCATGAATCACAAGCTCTTGGCCAATGCAATATTGAAATATAGAAAACCACATGGCCATGTCACGGGGAATGGATTTTAGACAGCACGAGTTTTAAAACCGCCTGTGGTGAGCAGTGAACGGTTTGAAACGAGCTCTGTCTAAATCCATTCACCATGACATGGCTATGTGGATTTTTTACCTCCCATAGAACATGAAATCCTATGTTTTTGTCAAAAACACACTTGGTTGAACGTACTTGCAGCAGCCATTTCGACTCCATTTTGTTCCCTTTCAATATTGCATTGCTAAGGTACGTCACGCAAGAAAGAACTTTCAGTTACTCTGTTCTATCTTGCGTGATCTGATTGACTTACAAATAAAGCAACAACCAATAGGAATATCTTTTATTTTATTTCAGTCGTAAAATTGTTCCACACATGTTGGGAATGATTGTGTTTCAACATGGGTAACTATGGGGGAACATTAATTCTAAAAAACCATCTGCATGGTCTATATTTCAAATTGATATATTCTTCCCATTGAAATTACAGGTAAGCATCTTTCTGGATATGTAGAATATGACATTAATCAAACAATTTCCCTGGTGCAGTCAGGCCACACAGTACCTATCGTGTCCGTGCAAAGCTGTTGACTACCATTGGTGAAAATACCACCCACTTCTTTATGTTTTAAGTATTTCCTGGTCTGCTGCATGCATATAATTAACACATAATGAGCCAACTGAAAGTTTCAGCATTTTTCATCCCCTTCAAGTGGATAAGATGAGCATCTGCAGAGTGCATGGTGTCACAGCAGATGTTAAGCTTTAAAGTGCTAATCACAGCTTTAGACGTCTCATTACTGTGAAATATGATGGTCAAAAGATTCAAATTCCTGATAAAAATATATTTCATTCAAATACCAGCAAGCCTAGTCTAAAGCAAAAAACTAGTCTTAGTCTACAGCTCTCCTTGGGCAACTTTATGTACATTGCGTGCAAAGTGTCCCTAGGAAAGCTGTTAACTCAATCTTAAATCAGTGCTTTAAGGGGTAGCTTGTTAATACTTTTTCAGGTAATCATGATGCCATTTTTCATGAGGTGTGGGTTCCGAGCACAGCTATAGCAAATGTTTTTAATCTCCTTTGACAGGTCTGGAGATTCACACTTTAGCTGGCTATATAGGTTGACAACCTCCCTATCAAGACATGAAAGGTACCACCATTCACCCACTTGTAGCGACTAACTTTAAAAATTGGTGGACGTTTTTTGCAGTGCACAACCTGTTTGTAGAGTTGCTGAGAGTTAGCTACCCTGCATTTGGTAGCCAGGACATTTTGAACAAATGTTACCAACTGGCAGGACAGTCAAAAAATGGAAGATAAGTTGGCATGTGGGTCTTGAGCTGACAGGGTTATTGCTTGAACACTGTTAATAATTCCCTGACTTAAATGAATCATTGAGAAAAAAAAAATCTTCCCAGTATATTTCGGAGAACTAAAAGATGTTTTGACTAAAATAGAAGAGGAGTTGCAGAAACATTCAGAATTGGATAGAGTCAGAAGGTAGACCACAGTGTTCTCTTTGTCATGTGAAACTGAAGGATAGTTTTTGTGTGGTGGTGAATCTTTAATGATCTTATTTTTTATAGAAAGAATACATACCGTGAGCCATAGATTGAGTAAAATTTGGGGTAAATAAGAGAAAGAGACTTTATTTATATTTTTTCTTCTTTTTGATTGATCAACCGTACTTAAGTACTACAAACAAAATTGTCATGGCGACATATGAAGGGATATTTCTCTCGGTGTTTTTACTGGGCTATTCCTTGCATGTCCTTCTTGTATTAATATCCGCTGATATTTAGTATCACAGCTTTTGAATTTTTCTGATTTTTGTTTCGTAGCAATTCCAATCATCTGTTAGAAAGAAGTAGCTTTTGAAATCATTGTTTCTCTTATCTAATGACATCACAGGCAATAGCTTAGAAGTTAATTGCAATTTGTTAAAACTACCTTTCCAGTAACACAATAGGTAGGATGGAAACTTTTGGATCAGCCCATGTACATGCTATATACCATGTATTCAAAATTGGGAGCCAGAAATGTAAACATAATTTAAGATATCATAATTGCAACCCTGACATTGTCCATAGTGATGCATTGAGGATCATGTCCGGATTGACATTTTGTCCATAAGGGACGATACAAACCTTGACAATATTACTGAAGAAGGAGGAATTGCAACCAAATCATCTCTCCATGAGGCTACGTCTACATCAGTAATTTTCAGACTTCGATAAAAATATACAAGAAAACCACTGATTAGAAAATAAGGTAATACAGACTTGCTGAAGAATTAAATATTCTGTTTTACTAGTTTGAAAAATTATGAAATGGTCCAGTGACACTTCTTGATTCATCAAACGCGAATATTGATACTTATTTTGTGTGTTCATTAATAAGAAATAGTAGCAAATATTATTTACTTGATATTATTTTATGGATGTATAAACTTTGAAATTTCCAACAGGTCCTCCAAAACGACCAGGATGACAGTACATGCGGGCATTGTTGATATTATTTTAAAGGTTACAGGACACCTGCGTTGTCTCTTTGATGGATGCCAAAGGTTGGTGGTTTAAGATCCAGGAATTCTGTGCCCAAAAATATAAATACATTTTCCAGCATATTCCCTTAATGCTGGTGAACTTTGGTCCCATTTCCCTATTAATACAGTATATATAGTACTTTGTGGTGGTTCATATGCAGTCAACTTGGTGGATTATGACATTCCCACATATCTATCCCACTGAACTATTTTGGTTTAAAGACTGGGACTGTGGCCAAGTGGATATGTGTGTTTTCTATGTTGTGCCCGGCGATAGGTACCATAGTTTGCTGGTTCAAGACCTGGACCCTCAGTTCTGAAAACATAGTGGAAACTAGGGAGAAGTGGGACACTCTGCAAAGTGTGTGAAACTTTTTATTCTTTCAATCTAAGACATGAATTTCATCTAGCAGTGGTATCCAAAAAGAGTTTGGACAATCAGCTAAAATTGTAACCAATACTTTTATACCATTCTGTATGCATGTATGCCCCCGGAGTTAAAAAACAGGAATGATGATTCTCATGGAAAAGTGGACGTGTGTTTTCAGGCCATTCACTCACATCTTATGAATGTCAATTGACCTACTTAAAAACCTTCTTACATTAGGGAGGTGAAGGTCTGCAAGGATGAAAGAATTATGCTGCATGAACCCCTGAGAATGGACGCTGGATTCCACCATTTTTGCCGCCGACACCAGATTCCAGATTGTGAATTCGGCTGGATGCTGGATTCCTAATTTTGTAAAGTGAGAGGTTCCGAATTTGTAAGTTACAGATGATGCTGAAACAATGCATCAAGCTAATGACAATATTAACAGGATTATATCATAAGCCAAAATTATAACCTGATTACCGTATTGAACTAAAAGTGAATGCCCGATTCCAGTGAGGGAGGGTGCAAATTATTATTGATGGACCACATATGATAGGGATAGGGGCAAAGCATAGAGAAAGGGCTACTTTTCTCTTGAGACTAGGTGTAAGTTCTGTTGTAAAGGTTTAAAAATTTGGGAAAAGGGATAAAAATCAAATCTTTAACTGTCCACCCAAAGGTTTGAAATTATACAAGGCACTTTCAAGGATTCCCAGTTTTCCAGTTTTGCTTCACAGGTGGAGTTGCAATTTGTTATCTTCTTCCTTTGACCCTTTAAAAAAAAATCACTATGACGCATACCATGAATTGAAATTAGGTCACTTGGTCAAGGATTGGGGTCAGAGTAAAGGTTTTATGCGTTACTCATCTCTAAGTTATAATTTTTCGATGACGGTGTGTCCTGAAACTTGAAGATGTACATACATTAGGCCTACATACAATGTCGTGTAGTAAAACTAGGTCAGTTTGTCATGTATATCGGCGACAATAGTATATCCACAAGCTATGCATCTCTGGGCTATGACTTCTCTGTACTTTGATCTTGTTTCATGTTATGGTGTTGTAGCGCAAAATACTTTTGATACTCCCAGCATCTATGAACCAATTCAATAAAGAAACACAGAGACTCTTTATTTTAACTACAGTACTATACATATCACAAATATTATTAGGACAAGGCTGCAATAAAGAAATGTACACTTAGCCGTTCAGCTTATGGTAGGTTATTGCAGCCATGACCACAGTCCATAGGTACTGATTCAATTCCAGATAGAATAATACATTCCACAATGTCCAAACAGTTCAGAAAAAAAACATTACCCGTACTCATAAATCCCAATCCAACAATGACAGGAAAGTCAAGTACAGCAAAAAGGTAGAGACTCAAGAATTAACAAACCATCAATACCCATTTTCTAATACCATTTGGAAGAAATATATAACCCTCGTGACTTGAAGCAGACAGTCACCCATAAAAGGGAACTGGTGGTTTTTAACTGGTCCTCTCAACTTTTCAAATATTCTCCATTAATTACACACATTAGGTTTTTCCAAAACATTGTAGGCCTAACCAAAAAATTATCACCTGTGCCAAAGATAAAAACAGACATGGGAGGCTGGCCACTTTTCGGTTTTCCTGACTTCCCAGTCAGCTGAGTTAACAGCACAGGTTCTTCTGGCATGAGTGGTCTTCTTTGGGTGGTTCACTTTCCACTCCCTCGTGATTGCCTTCTTCCTCCTGGGGTCTACAGTCAGTCAGGCACACTGCAAGTCTCTGTCTCCTCTCTGTCTGTAGCTCAGTGCCTGACGTTTTATACACCTTTTATAGAAAGATCTACATGCCACTACACTTCCCTGTAATCACATACAGTATTTTTGAAGTTTCACCACACACCCACGTGGGTAAAGGTTGTTTATGTTGGTTACTTCCACAAGGAAACAATGACTTAGCAGAGCACACAATGAACTTAGTGCTTTGTCTGCAAACTTGTACTCCTAATATTTCATCAAACCTCAGACACACATGAATATGGTTGAACATCCACGATGCTGTGGTAAAATAGTTCCGTAAGACATGGCGCAATTTATTTAGCCCCACTATTTGCATTTGGGCTGTAATATATAGGGTCATAGACTCAGATTGTGATACCTTTACACATACACATGTATGCATCATGTTTGATATGTATATCTTCGAACAACCAGGCCCCTGGGTGAAGTATGTGGTTCAATGATAATCACATATCAGCTAGCCCTGCCTTGTCATTGTCAACATGCTCAGTTCATAAAAAAAAAAGTTTCATTTCACCTCAGTTTGGGACTACTTGGCTGTCTGAGCAGAGACACTAACACAGCCCTCTTGTAGCCTACACACATTTGGTTCTGTCGGTTTCCCAGCAGTTTTTATTATAGCATCCAGATGATTGCATACTTGATACATGACAAGTCATTCCTTAGCACAGTTAGCATATAACAGTCTGTTCATGTTTTCCCGTCACATTAGTCTGCAGTACGTGACTTGTAAATTCAAAGATTATCTGCTTCATTCATATCATTGAATATTGTCTTTTTTTCAAAGTGTTGTCAAAGAAAATTGCTCGGAATACTTTACAGGATAACATGCCAATAGTCAATAGCTGTAGTTGGCGCATCCTGGGAGCTTAGCTACCGGGGTCAAAGAGGCAAGCTGTTGACTTTGTGAAAGAATATCACCTTTTAAGGTTAATGCAAGTGCCCATGCAAACAAAGCATGAAAATAGCAGTCTAGTTCAGGAATTAGTTGAAATACTTTTAGTAAGAAGGCATGTAGTCAGTTCTGATATATGGAGAAAGGTAGGTATCTCAAGCATATATGGACTTTTGACATTGATCTTCACAGGATAACATTCATGTATAAGTGAGGCAGAATAAAAACACAGTATGATATAAGCAGTGTATTTCAGCAATTCAGGAGCATGCTTTAAGTATGAAGGCATGTAGCCAGTTCAGATATGTACTTAGAAAAGTAGGTATGTTAAGCATATGTGGACCCTTTGATGTTGATATTTACAGGATAACATGCATGTATAAGTGAAGGACAATACAAACACAGTATGATCATAGTAGTCTAGTTCAACAATTCACGAGGATGATTAAGTGTTAAGGCATATAGTCACTTCGGATATGTCCAGAAAGATAGGTATCTCAAGTATATGCATATAATTTTTGACATTAATCTTTATAATACTTGCCATTCATTATTGGCAGTAGAGAAACTGACTGAAGAAATTTATATATGCACACTTTTGACATGCTTTTAAAATGATCTTCTCAAACTTTGAAATGTTTTTCATCAACTGCAAACTTCAGTTTGTTGCCCGAAAACATTCATAACGAAACAATAAGCGTGTGGCACTGAAATATTTTAAAAATGCAAAACTGAACTTTTGTTGTTTTTTGCAATTTTTGACAAAAATAAGAAAGGCAGATTTTCCCCTAACTTAGTGGGAATGTGTCTTCATTGAGTCTGAGAGCAATGTTTAAACCTGGCAGTGCTACCCCTTTTTTCAAATCTAACATTTTTTAAAGTGGTGCAATTATCAATAAAATACATGTTGGCGAGGCCAAAGAGGGGATACAAATGTAAAGGCAAATGTTTAATCTCTGAATTTTGAACAAAATATGTGAAGATTATAGAAGAATTTCTAAAATAGTAGGTCTACCATATACACCCCCAGGAAAAACCCTCTAGATTAACCTTTGAATAGCCCTCACCCCTTATTAGTCTTTCTTCACACTAGTAAAGGTGTGTCTGAAGATCTGCAAGTGCTGCACAACCTGAAACTGTTTTGTAAATTTTGTATTAGATACCATGATAAAATTAAACTCCAAGTGCGTCATAGTGTAGCCAGCTGGAAAAACAATGTCAATGGGAATATTACTTCTTTTTCAAGTTCAGTCTTAACACATGTCAAGCATATTTGTGCAACATTTGAGTCCTTCTCTGTGATTAATATCAGACATATGATTGGCCTGCCCTAATCTCCATTTGTCTTAAATTTGTTTTTGTATAAGGGGTCTATGTAGCAATATCACCTTCTGTAACATAATCTTCATAAAAGTGTCTGTTTTGTTGAATACTTGGGTTGTATCTGGAGAATCCCCAAGTGCCAAAGTTTTGTACGTGATATCATAATTTATTCATGGTTTGTTAGGAACCATTATTCTTAAGCCCGTAGCTTCTCCGTTATTCCAGTAATACTACCCTTAGTCTTAGAATCTGCACAACAATAACACAACCAATACAGAAAGCAGTGAAAGATATAAGAAGAGGAAACGGTAGGAGGTCGGCTGAGTTAGTAACTGTGCACATTTGTCGTACATAAAGATTAATTATATAACCAAACGGAACAGACGAAAACACCAAAATTTACTCAAAACAAGAGGAGAAAACACTCAATGCACAGGGTCCCATGCAGTGAATCAGGACACCATAAAAACGGGCTGCAGATCACTGGACCAGAACAAACCTCAATAAAGTCTGAATCCACCAGACTACCATAAAGAGGAACATGTATTTGAAACCACCAGAATGAAATTCACCTAAGGACATGATGACCAAATATCGCTCACTATGGAGAGGAGATTGGTGCAACTTAAGAGGTGATGTCAAAAGCTCCCTCTTCAACTGTTCAAATGTGCTTGGTTGTAAATTATCATCTCCTTGAGTGTATTTATTCAAATATCTCGCTACTAGAAACATTTATGCTGTGATTTGTATACAAGACCATTGTCGGTCAGTAGCTTTCCTTGGTCGGGTGTGCTGCAATATGTGCCCAACCCACGCCATAGAAAGCTGTTGGCTCAGTCATGCTCTGACCAGGAATGGGTAAAGCCGTGTATATTGAATCCACAAAGTTACAGGCCAATGAGAGTCAGAAAATTAGCATACACGAATTTAATATCATAAATGACAGTTCACCACTGTATGTCGTGTTCTGATGGAAGAGGATAGTAAAAGTACTACATTGAACCATTATCAAAATATGACATTGTTGAATACCTGGTATGTTCCATAACAAAAAAAGAGTGTTGGAAAGTGCACAGTATAGTCTTTAGGGTGTATGTCGCATGGTAAGCATTTGTTGGTTTCCTCATATTGGAGAAGAAAAAATTCAGCCATTAATTCATTACATCTTGAGGCAAAGAGTCACTTTCTGATACATGAAAACTCTATGAGGGGAGAAGGGGTTATGTCACAATATCTCAAAGTGTAGTTTAAAACACGGAACAGTGCATAAGGGTGGGCAGGAGAAAAAGCAGTCCATTTTCTATGTATACATGGTGTTGTTGGTTAAAAATTACATTTTTAAACTTCATTTCCGAAAACTGTTTTTTTTTTTTTGGTTATTATATTACCTCAAGAGTGTATAACTGTGTAGACTCCCGTACATCTTTTCAGCATTTCATAGGCAGACTGGAATGTCAAACATAGTGATTACATAAATGTTGCAAAATTGTATAAAAGACTTATATTTGGTGTAATGTCAATATCTGCAGGACGGCTGTTCTCTAGTGTAGTGTTCCTGTTTTAAACAATAACTTTTAAAAAGGATATAATAGAGAACAGTCGAGATTTCATGAATTCAGTAGTACTCTTGGTTTGCACTTTTTAACGCAAAACGTTTGGGACATAAATCCATATCATTTAACCCATGCGACTGCAATCTTTGTTTTGCATTCTTCTGCAGAAGGCTAAATCTCAACATGCGATTTAATATTTCTTTTCAACTAAGATTTTATAAAATACGTTGATTTTAACAAAATAAGCATACAGCCAGCCAGCCAGCCAGACAGACAGACAGGTAGATGGATGGATGGATAGATAGATAGATAGATAGATAGATAGATAGATAGATAGATAGATAGATAGATAGATAGATAGATGGATAGATAGATAGATAGACAGATAGACATTTTTTGGAGAATATGTTCAAATGTATCCACCTTTATTGACCATGAATGTTAAGAAACGAGATTCATATTCCAGGTCTTTGGTATAGCTTTTTGTAACATACTGATCTTACACTGACAGTCAGAGTTATAAGTTGCTTTATTATATATGATATTTTGATTGTATTTGTTATTTTCGTTTATGGAAAACAATGGCACCACTAATCCAGTGCTTGAATAGAATTTACTTGTTCTTAAACTTGGTATTATTATGTTACCCATATTGCTTCTTTCTTTGTCTTTGAATTGTCCTTTAATGTGCGAGATGATCAGTTTCCTTTAACTAAATATAAGAAATAATGATTCGTTTATAAAATAAGAGTGATGATTTTACATGGCACACTTGAAACAACTGTTTATTACCACCAGCATTCATGTAAAAAAAATAGAGTCTTTTCCAAAATGTTTCCAACTGCAACTTTGGCAGAGTTTCCATGCTGTTTCTTGCTTTGAAAGGTGACGTTACGTCCATCTTGCTTGTAGTGAGCTAAAAAGGTTTCCTGTTTTAAAAAAAGGTAATGATTTTACATGACACACCTGCCATAATTCTTTCGTAACACTAGCATTCATTTAAAAAATAATCAAGTCTTTTGCGAAATTTTCCAATCACAACTTTGGGACAGTTTCCGCGATGTTTCTTGTTTTGAAACAAGACGTTACACCAATTTTGTTTTGAGTGAGATGAAAAGGTTCTCTGCTTCTGTTATTTGGATACGACCTGCACCATAGTTTTTCACTGCTGGTAGATTCCTTTTTAGTTTTCCTTTCTTGCTATTCTATAAATATTCACAATTAATTTTATTTATTTCTATAATCATTTACCTGGATTAGGGATCACACTAGCATTAAAACAAGCAGAGAAGTGTTTTCAATACTACTTTCCATACAGTTTTGTTAAGTTCACTTTCTCCAGATTTTAAACAAATTAAGTGAGTTTACTAAGTTTTAATCGTCAATTTGTAAAAAAAAAAATCAGCTTCATTATATAAAAAATATATGCCAAATGATTTTATTGGTCTATTAGCCCACTTCATTAAGCAGTATTGTTTCATTCTTATTTTTGTGCTATTTTTGCCATCATTGTTGGTTGAAATTTGGATGTTGGTAATGTTTCTCTGAACTTTACCTAACCAGAGGCCTTCACCTTTACGTATATTTGATAGTTCAGAGAAACAACCTGTATTCATAAATTCCAACCCAAAAATGACAGCATAGAGATTCAAGAGTTACTGAACCACCAACCTTTATCTTCCAACACCAATGTGAAAAAAAACAAACAAATTTCACTCCTGACTTGAGTCAGTCACCCATGGAGGGCAACTGGTTGTTTTAAACTGGTCCTCTCAACCATTTAAATATTCTTCATTAACTTAAGACTTTGTTTTTTTCCAAAACATATAGGCCTAACCACTTAAAACCGAAATGTTATTACTTGTGCCAAGGATAAAATGAGACAAGGTAGGCCTCCCGCTTTTTGGTTCTCCTGACCTGTCAGTCAACATGCACATTTGCCAGAATATGTAACAGTGTTAAGGCGTTCCTGTAGATTTTTCGTCAGTTACAAAGAAAGTGGTGGCGTTTGTGTATTGATCTATATTGTTGTGGTTTTCACTGTTAAGAAAACTTATGCCTTTAATTTCCCTATTATTTCTAATTGAAATTCTACCAAGAAGAGTCGAGCAGACACATGGCACCATTGTCGTATCCCTCTGTATAATTTTGTGGGACTTGATATGCTATTGTTTATTTGGGGCTGTTTATATCAATATACATGGTAGGCACCCATTTGATAAAATGCCTCACGAAAACAAAAGTTGGCCAGACTTGCCTCAATAAAAGACTATTTTAGCATATCAAATGCTTTTTAAAAATCAACGAAAAAGGGTAACACTGTCAATTTTTAAATGCTCTGCATAATCAATAATATTATAAGACTGACATATATTAATTCCTATATACTGACTCCTTATATTCCCAGTCTGATCTGAAAAGACATTTTCGTAAAAACTTATGTACCCCTTTATCTGAGGCATAGACACCAATTTGCATTAAATGCAGTTCTCAGGATCTTCTTTCTCACACATAATTGATATGGCTACTTTTCTTTGAGACGCTACAAACCTTTCATTATCATATCCTTCATTTGAATGTATTATGACCAGATTATCTATTACGTTCCACAAACATTTGTAAAGTTCAGTTATAATCCCATTAATTCATGTCTCTTTATTCATTCTCATTGTGAAAGCAGCCCTTTTATATTTCTCTAAGGACAATTAACCTTCACTATTATCCCTGTCATTTTTATCCATGGCTTTTCCACTGGTAGTTTCAAAGTCATTTAAGTCAGGTTTCGTGCTAGTTTACATCTTTTTAACTTGTTTTTGGAAATCCTCTTGGTATGACTGTTTCAACTGGTCAATTTTCCAAAAACCAAAGCAAAAAGAAAAAAAAAAAAAAAGAAAAAAGGAAAAATAAAAAAACCCTCAGAAAATTAAAAAAAAAAAAGAAAACAAAGCAAAAAAAAAAAAAAAAAACAACAAACAAAAACAAACAAAAAAAAAAACGATCACCCCCTCAAGAAACACCCCTCCCCAAGAAAGAAGAAGCCTGATTGCACAGCCCATCCCAAGCTCCTCTTGATAATGTCTACCCAAAATAAATACCATCGTGTTCCGTGGATACCAAGGCCTTGTTCTTTACAAAAAATAAATTAAAAAAAAAAAAAAGGCACACGAACGCTTGCTTGAACTTAATAGAGTCGCACCCAAGATATATGTCCACCAACCTATAACCACAGCTGACCGACAAGTTAGCTGAGGTAAAATATATTTTCTTTTGTTTGTTTTGTTTTGCTATATGCTGCTGCTTTGTTGTCGTCCAGATACTTTCTTTTTTCCAAAGTTTCTTTTTTTTCTGCCAAAGAATTGCCAATTGTGACTCTTTGTTCAGATCATTTTGTACATGGTAATATGGTGATTCTGGTTTGTTCTTCATTTGTTTGCTAAGTAAATCATAACATGTTGATTTTTTTGCATACAACCCATGTCTGTCTATTGTTAAGATTTTGTTGTCGATTTGGCTCTATTGCTGGCTGAATAGTGTCATTGATTTTTATATACATCTCTTTTTAGTAAAAGTTTGTTCACTTGCTGGCATTCTATGTTTCATCTGAGTTACCTTTAAGGGCATAGCTTGATGATCACTTTTTGCCATTGGTCTAATTTCATATAAATAAATATCCTTGCCCATAATCGGGTCGGGTTATCACTTCTGTTTTGCTTGCAATAATATGTTGATTTCTTAATCTTCTGCGCTCACTATATTGCTGCTGATTAAAAAATTTAACCCTGGAAATATCTGTATTTTTGAGCAGCTTTGCATGGAGGGTTTAGAAATGATTTTTCTTTTTTCTTATTCATAGTTGTCCAATTACTGTAATAAGTTTCATCCATCACATCACACGTATCACCTCTGATAAGCAATTCACCCAAGCTTTCCCCTGGATCAGATGCGTCATATTTTTGTCTTTTGCATCCCACATCATCTGGATCAAACAAATTAAAACGACATTGCAAATCTTTGTGTATCCTGATGTTGATCAATATACAGCAACCATCATTAGTTGTGTATCTGTAATATCAGTCTAACCTATCTTTATCCAAGCTAGAAACTTCACACCTGGCACTTCCGCCTTAAGAATACAACAACTGTCTGCTGAATTCACAGTTCACTATATTGTCCTATTCGACTATGGAGTGTACATGGATTGGATTGTGCTTTTTTTCGTTCATAACCACACGAAAGATGTGCTGCTGTTTGCAGAATTGAGTAGTAAAGTGTGTTTCCTGAAAAAAAATGAAATGTGTGCTTTGGTGATCAACACAACTGAAAGGTGTAGAGTTTTACTGTTGTTGTTTTTCTGCAGTCTCATGCAGACTGCTTATGTCTAAATGTCACTTTATTTTTTCTTATGAATGTTGCTATTGGATATACTGATATTTCCCTTCGACGTTGCAGTTGTCATGTGGTGGACCATGGTGCTGTCACTGTCACTGTCACTAGACCTTTGTTCTCATTTTCCTTGTGAGGAGGATTGACTGACTTTATCTTCCACTGTTCTAAACCTTGACATTCACTGTGGCACTGTCCCTGTCCTTCATGGTGTAGTTATTCTTTCTGTCACGATTGGTGGCAGACTTAGTATTGTTAGTGCCCTCCTGTTTGGTCTCATCTTGAGGTCATTATGCATTCCTGCCTCTATTTCTTCATTATTAAACTCATTAATCTCCTCGCTGTCAACAAAACCAAACTCTCTGGAAAAGAAGCTTCATTATGTGCAACTTTATTGCACTGGTTGTATACTCAGTCATTCCAGTCAGTTCATTTTTTAACCTTGCGTCATGAATTTTGTACAAGAGACAGTAACTGCCACATTTCATTTTTCCTTGCTTTTGTTATACACAGACCCTGTGAACTGACTACAGTGAAACATGCCAGAAATGACGTTTCTGGGATATAGCACAATGCAACCACCTGTCTTGCAGCTGGTTAACTTTCCATTCACTCTGAGCTTTTGTCTTTGAATGGGTGGTGTGGGCAACGAACTTGATGTGGTAAGCCCACCTGCAATCAGACTGACAATCATTGACAGTGGAACATTGTGAATGACCGATCACTATCCTAGGCTTTGAGGTCTTAATGGGTTTATGTCATGTAGTTCGATTTAAACCCATTGATTGGTATCCATTGGCCAAGAGATCTCTCCAGAGACCACCTGCTCTCCATACCCCAATAGGTCAGAAAAACATCACCCATATGATGGACTGGGTAGGGATTACATCATTTACCACTAAATAAACTTCAACATTGTTCAGTTTGATGTCCTTTCTTATTGTTAAATCCTGTGTAGAGAACAATGGCTTAGCTTGTGATTAAATACTGTTCTTTGAAGCTGCCTAGTCTGAAATGACCTTGATCCATGCTTTGAATGACTTGTACTTTCAAATTTGCAAAAAATTACTTTCCTGATCGGTAGAGTTTTTTTCCAATTGTCCTCGCTTGGCACTATTTTTCATACACCTTTCTGCCAGCTATCTCCAGTGACCTCTTCTGCTTTCATTGATGAAACGATCAAATTCAGACCTGGCTTTGAGCTATATTCAAGGTGGCTTGGCTTCCCAGTATGCACTCTCATTCAGAATTTTGTTTGCTGGAAGTATATGTCTCTGCCTGGCTGTCTTGCGTCATCATGCTCAACTGATTCTGCGTTATTTATAATTATTTTTGTCCATTTCAAAAGAATATTTTAGAAAATATCTTCTATACATATGTTCAGCTAGCTTCTTTGAAATTGCATGGGATCAATTCTAGGTACTTTTACTTCTTAATTTGTTCAAAACGACATAGTTATTAAAAAATTTTATATATTTTTTTTGTACGTTTTTTATTTGTTTACTTCTCCCAAACCACACCCTTGATTCAATTCAACCTTTGTTGAAAGGTGGCTTGATTCAATCTCCATCAGAGCTATCTATTAGGTGGGACTGTTATTATTAGCTGTACTTTAACGAATTTTTGAAACTGTGTTTCATCATTAAGAGTCCTTTTGAGAATGGCTGTTATAGAGATACCAGTATACATGCATGTATATGTTGTTTCCCAATAGTTTTTCATCAGATTCACTTCAAATGTTCAGCTGATGGGACTTTGAATGCCAGATTTCAGTGGGAAGGTTGCAAGTTATCATTGACAGACCACATATAATTTAGACAGAATATATACTCTTTAAAAAGAGTTTTGCCTATTAGCATAGAATTCATGTGTAATTTTACAAAGCACATAATTTGTAGTGAAAACGTCAAAATGACCAGTTTATGGACCAGTCAGGGGCATTTTACCTGTTATCCCCACTTGGTTGGCTCCAAAGACCAAAACAAAAAACCAAGTTCACAATGTGAAATTCATAGTCCTCATTGTACGAACATGCATTTGTGTATCAGTGCTCTTTACTGGCTGTTTGCCCTTGATTCAGCACATTGGTTCTCAAGGTGTGAGCACAACCTGACTTGGCTATCTGTTACACAATAGATGTATCAAGAAAATTCTGCCCTGAAACAAGTGCACAGAAAATGAATATATTTGATAGAAAAAGCTGGAGAGGTTCATATGGCCTTTAGCCATGCCTCGACCCTAACACAACCTGCCACCTAGGAGGCGTGCCCGAGCTATTGGGTTGATGCAAGGTGGAATGAGCCAGCAAAAAGTTGCAGATGTGGTGGGTATTTCCCAGAGCACAATGTGCTGTACTCTATCAAGATACAGAGAAATGGGTACTTTCAAGGAGTGGCCTAGAGCTGGTCGTTTCAGAGTAACAATCCTGGTGAAGACAATTTCATTCACACCACTGTGCTCAGAAATATCTTTTTCACAGTGACAGGTTTAAAGGGACAGCTTCAACAAACGTCAAACCTGAGAATATCTGAACAAGCCATCCACAACCGACTCCATAGTGGTGGCATACATGCATACAGATCACATTAGTGGCCAATGTTGCAGTCTTGCCACAAGCGGGAAAGAGTGCACTGCAGCAGAGAGCACTGCTGTTTCACCCATGATAATTGGGACATGTCCTTTCCACTGATGAATCAGTGTTTCAGTTGCATCCCACAGATAGAAGACAGCACCAAGGGGAGCGGTTTGCATGGAACGCAGTGCAGGAGACTCTAGCCTTTGGTGCCAGGGGGAGTGATGATTATTCGGGAGGCATATCCATTGACGGAAAGACTGATTTGGTAATGATTCAAGAGACCTTCAATGGTCTGCATCACAGGGATGAAATTCTAGACCCAATTGTCAGGCTATCAGCATTAGCCATAGGAGAGAACTTTGTGCTTCAAGATGGCAATACCAGCCCACATAGGGCACTCATTGTTACTGAATAGCTAAAGACAGAAGGTATCAACTGCATGGACTGGCCGTCACAGTCCCGTGATCTTAATCCAATCGAAAATATGTGGGATATGATTGGAAGAACCGTGAAAGCACATTTGAATAGTAACACCACAGAGCAGTAGCTGGCAGCCCTCCTGGTAGAAGCATGGAGCAGTATTACCCAGAGAGACATCAACAAACTGATTAACAGTATGCATAAAAGATGAATTGCATGTGTACAAGCTCAAGGAGGCTGCACACCATACTGATTTCCAGAATGTGTCCATTGTAATAAATTTGCGAATTTTGAAACCGAGCCCTGTTTGAAATGTGTTTTGTTTTTGCTTATCCATGCATGACCCTCTGTGTATGTGTTTAAGCAAATTGTGTTGTAAAGGGATAAATGCCGAAGACCTGATGGAAAAAAATCAGGTTCTAGGTATAAATATTTTCTTGAGGGGGATCTTATCCATATGGAAAACTATTTTGGAAGAGTACATATATATATACAAATACAAAATAAAGCATTGTTAAGCAACATTTCACCACTTCAAGCTTGTACCCTGTTCGTCCAAATGGTCCTCCAATGTAGTATTTTATAGACAATATTTAGCAATAAAGTAATCACAGTGGGTCCACTGAGGAAGGTCACCAATACAAGCTAAAACTAATAGGGATAAGGGCCATGCATACAGGAAGGCCTACTTTTCTCTTAAGACTAGGTGTCAGTTCTGATGTACAGGTTTCATGTTTGGGACAAGTGGAAAATTTTTTTAAACAGTTTGACCCAAACCTTTGAAATCATACAAGGCACTTCCAGGAGTTTCAAGTTCCCAATTTTGCTTCATGGGTGGCACTGCAATTTTGTACCTTCTTCCTTTCACCTTTGGTCAAAAAAATCACAGAGACATGTAACATGAATTGAATCGAGTTAAGTGTCAGTGTTACAGTAAGGCCTGCATACATCTCATTTAATAAAACTAGGTCACTTTGTTGTGTATTTTAGTGACAGTATTATATCAACAAACTTAGCATCTCCGGGCTATGACTTCACTGCGATTTGGTCTTGTTTCATGTGATGATGTTGTAGCACAGTATATTTTTGATGCTCCTGAGATCTATGAATCAATTTAATAAAGAAGCACAAAGACTCTTGGTTTTAACTACAGTACAAGAGATAACACATATATTATTAAGACAATGCTCCCCTAAAGTATATATATATATATATATATATATATATATATATATATATATATATATATATATATATATATATATATATATATATATATATATATATATATATATATATATGTATACTCTCAGCCAATACTCTCAAAGAAGATATCTCTGATATTGGCCAGTGGTCCAAAGACTGGCTAGTAACTTTTAACACCCTAAAAATTAACTCCATGCTTATATCTCGGAAAACGAAGCCAGCAATATCACCCTCCCATCAATTTCCAGGATCATATTTTGGATGATGTATCTCAACACAAGCACCTTGGTGTCACAATACCTTCTGACCAACGTTGGTCTGATCATATTTCTGAGATCACAGTTAAATCTACTAAAGTGATCAATATTATGAAGAGTCCAAAATTCATCTGAGACAGAAACACTTTAGATCCTATCTTTATTTCTTTTGTCAGGCCTATACTTGAATATGGTAGTCTGGTGTGGAGTGGCTGTACAGTACCTGATACGGAAAAGCTCGAAAATGTTCAATTGAATGTACCCCATATTGTAACCAGTGCAATGCATAGGACAAGCAATGCTAAGCTCTATGAAGAGATTGGCTGAGTGACCTTGGCTGAACGCAGCTGGGAACAAGCAAAACTAAT
Organism: Hermodice carunculata; assembly: GCA_964020975.1. Taxonomy (NCBI): domain Eukaryota; kingdom Metazoa; phylum Annelida; class Polychaeta; order Eunicida; family Amphinomidae; genus Hermodice; species Hermodice carunculata. The sequence continues at coordinate 73,626,643 of OZ026627.1, forward strand.
GTTTATGTATAGACTGGTGAACAAGCTTGTGCCCGAATCACTTATCTGCATTTTAAAAAATACTACTGGTATTCGAACATGTGACACCTAGCAGCAATTAGATCTTCCAATTTTAGGCCTGGACAAAACTGTTTGATAAATCTTTTTTTCCATCAACTATTTGACTTTAGAATCAAGTGCCTCTGGGTATTCGAAAATTGGCATCTATCCACATTTTAAAATCAAGGATAGCTAAACAAGTAATACAACCCACTATGTTTTCTGAGTTGTAAAACATTGGAAACAGAGTTTTAGCTGTCCAACACACGCACCTGCGCTTAGATGCTAGTCATTTAAATTCGCATCTTTTTACGATTGGTGTAAAGGACAATCCTGAATGCTCCTGTGGATACCAAAATTGCCCCTTTGCTTCTTTTACTTTACATACTTTGCTCTACAGCTCGCTGCAATGTTCTTTTTCCGAAAACACAATCATTTGTTTTTGCTGTACATGAATACATGCCACCGGGCATTTCAGTACAGTGGGTATTGGCTGATTTCATTTAGTTTACTTAGCTTGTGCCTGGCTGCAGCACTGCGTTTCCATGCTGTGACAGGGTATCCAAGGGTTGTCGATTCATTTGCCAAGGTTGGGTGAGCTCAGCGCTGGAGCCTGCCTTTCAGCCCACTGGAGATGACTCATGTTAATTGTTGCATTGCCAGTGAAGAGTTCCCATGAACGTCCCATCAAGATAAACACTTCAATATGAATAAGCCATAAACATAAGGACCGTGGTCAAGTATACGTATAACTGGTCAATTTAGCTTCACAGTAGTCACTAATACAGGTTTGTGGGTAAACATATTACAAAGTTTAACTTTGTTCCCTTTGTTAGTGTCGAGAAATTGTCTTTCAGTGGAAACATTACCTTAAGTGGAAGTTACACAGTTCGTCTTTTGCTAATCGAGTATTCTGACTGGTGTTGCATTTGAAACTTCTAAGATGCTTTTTCTTTTGCTTTTTAAAGTTTGTAGGGTAAAAAATGATATATTACAACCTTATCTAGACCATGGAGCCACATGACAATACCCTGACAGCAGAAGGCACACCCGATAGTTCAGAAAACCATTACCCACACTCATAAATTTTAATAGAACAATGAGAGTAATGTTAATTGCAGCACTGGGAGAGGATCAAGATTACCAAAACATCAACATAAATCTTCCAATACCAATGTGACGAATTCAGTTTTACTGCTGACTTGAGACAGTCAATCACCCATAAAATGTAACGGGTGGTTTTATATTGGTCACATCAACCTTTGAAACATTTTTTTGCAACTACAATCTTCAGTTTTTTAAAAAAACATATAGGTCTAACCACCCCAAATCCAAAATTGAACACTTGTGCTGAAGACGAACAGAAACATAGTGGCCCTGACTTGTCAGTCAGCTGAGCTGAGCTGAGCAAGAGAAGAACAAGCTCCCTCAGGGTAAGCTGATTCTGGCAAGTGCGAAAGGAAAAGGATGAAGTCTCAATCTTTCTGACCTTTCTCTTTGTGCTGCCAGATTCAAACCAGATGTCAGGATCACTCTCTTCCTTCGCCAAAGGTACCTCACAGCACCAGGTCTGCTGATGCCTTTTTGCCTGTAACTTGCAGTGGGAGTCACAAAAGGTTCTTTTATACTGAAAAGTTTTAGACATGGCTGCATTGTGCTGTTTGGCCGGAATAGACCTCTGCTCCTTTGGACTCCCAAGTGGTTTGACCCCCCCCCCCAAAAAAAAGGAGTGCAATCATTCCTAGAAGTGGTCCAGATGCTGCTGAGCAAAAAGGCAGTTCATCTCCTCTCTTCTACAACCCTCTGTTCCATATCCCCAAGTAAAACAAAGGGTGGCATCCAGTCATAGACCTGTCACCACTGGACCAGTATATGTAGGTTCTGCCTTGCATATGGAGACATCTCAATGGGTAACAGCAGCCTTGGGACCTCAGGAATGGACCCATTGCTCGATTTTAAAGACACATTCCTCCTTGTGTTCTTCTTGGAGACTTCAAGCAAGCTCTGCAAGTTACCTTCGAGGATAAGGAATTCCAGTTAAAGGTCTTTCAGACTTACCATGACATCTCTGGTCTTTACGTGGTTCATGCAAGTGGTAGTCACATACTGCCATGGAAGGACTATTTGTATTCACGTGCATCTAGCTGACTGGCTAATTCACATGATTCAGTGCCTATATAATTATCCATATTCACAACTGTCAGCCCAACAATGATAGCAACATTAATTACAACACGACAGATTCAGGAACTACCAAAACATCAGCATTCATCTTCCAATACCAGTGTGCAGAGAAAATTCACTCCTGACTTGAGAGAGGCAGTTACTCAAAAAGGACCATTGCTGGTTTTAAAATGGTCCTCTCAAACCTTGAAATATTCTTCATTAACTGCAGACTTTAGTTTTTTTGCCAAAACATTAACAACAAAACAGTCAACATGTGCCACTGATTATTTTGTAAAAACAAAACTCTGGACTTTAGTTGGCTTTTGTAACTTGTACTTTTAAACAAAAATTAAAAAGGCAGATTTTCTCCAAAGCTAGTGGAAATGTTACTTTATTAAGTCTGTAGCGATGTTTGGAACCTGGTGGCGTTTCAGCTTTTCCCCAATTTTTACCAATTTTTTAAAGTAATGCACTTATCAATAACAGTACATGTTGGACAGGTTCAGATTAAGATTTTCAGGTTCAGATTCAGATCTCACTTATTTGACAAAAGTAAATGCATAATACCAAAAAGCTGGTAATAACAAAGAACAATTTATTTGTAAAGCAAAGTATGGGAAAACACCCAGAATTTGCTACTGCCATTTAACATAAATGTCAGGATGACCCAGCATAAGGATGGAAAACATCTGCTGTCAGTCGTCTGAATGGTGCTCACCTCTTCTCAGTTAATGATGGCTTATAAAGGTAAAGGTATATGTAGTATTGTTCAAATTTTGAGCCAAATATTATAATATGGTGACTATTAGTGGTACCAGGAGGAAACACTAGCACCACCTTTAAATGGACCTTACCCCTTCTCAAACTTTCCTTCACACTGGAAAGAGGTGTATCTGGATCCTCAGGTGTTATACCACGAGAAACTGTTGTGTTGATTTTGTATGAAATACCATGATAAAATTAAATGCCAAAGGCGTAATAGTGTAGACAGCTGTAGCAGCAACGTGTATGGAAATATTACTTTTTTTGCAAGTCTAGCCCTGACACATGTCAAGCATATTTGTGCATCTTTGCTTTTTTTAATCAAGGGTCTCCTCATTAGTAGCCTTGTCAGCTGCAATGTGAACAAATGCTCCAAGAGAAATATGAGAAGGGACTACAACACCACACAATTTAGATCTGGCCAATTTTTCTGAGCAAAGCTAGTGTTTATGGCTGCAATGTCATTATGAGATGCACAATGCCCCATTGTACCTCGTATGGTAACAAGTGGTTTTGATTTGTGCGATGCTGGACTGTTATTCTCAGACTCGCATTCTTGGAAATTTTTTAGCCTGAATGGGATACACAATGTTTTTTGTGCAAGCATTATGATTCACCTTTTATCAGCCACATTGCTGCATGTTGGGAAGCTGAATTACTTATCATCATCCTTATCAGGAATTGCTATTATTCAGCACAACAGACAGTACAAGGTCTCTGTATCTGAGAGTAGACTTGCTATTGTACGGTGGAAAGCACACCTTGTATTATTTTTACATAACATTAACACCTACAGGTAAATGTTGACACTGTGGAGTACCATTAGCCTGCCTTTGTCACCCTTTATTTCAGCTGTCTGCACACTGGCTAAGCATACTTTAAATGTGGTCACATAAATCCAATTATCAATCACCATGGAAAGATCAGAAGGAGGTTGGTGCAGCTTAAGAAGTGGAGGCAACACCTCCCTCTCAAACTGTCCAAATGAGCCTGGATGTAAATTGTCATCTACCTGAACCCATTTACTCAAATTTCTCACCACTGGAAATATTTACGCTGAGATTTGTATGTACGACCATTCATGGTGGCACTACATAGGTCAACAGCTTTCTTTGGTGCAGGTTTTGTGCAACGTGCAAAACCCATGACAAGGAAAGCTATTGGCTGACCAGCAGTGAGTAAAGCCGTGTATGTTGAATCCACAAAATTGCAAGTGAAGGACGCTCAGGGAATTAGTAATCATGAATGGCGATTCATCATTGTAAGTTGTGTTCAGATGTAAGAACAGATGTGCTACATTGAACCATTAGCAAAATATGAGATTGTCGAATATCTAGTATGTTCTATAACAAAAAAGGGCATGGAAATGTGCACAGCATAGTCTTTGGGGTATGTGCATTTAGCATGGAAAGCATTTGTTGGGATCCTCATATTGAAGAGGAAAAAATCCAGCCATTGATTTGTGACCTTTTGAGACAAAGAGTCACTTTGAGACACATTAAAATTGTATGAAGAGAGAAGGGGGCATATTGCAATATCTGAATGTGTAGTTTACAACATGGAACAGTGTATGGGGGGCAAGAGAAAAGAAATTCCATTTTCAACACATATATCGGCTGTTGTTGGTTAAAAATTACATTTTCAACTTCTTTTCCGAACCCTGTCTTTTATAATTTTACTTCAAGAGTGTTTTATTGTGCCAACTCCCTTACATCTTTTCAGCATTTTATAGGCAGACTGGAATGTCGATCATATTGATTACATAGCTGACGCAAGCATAAAAAAACTATTTGGTGTATTGTTAATATTTGCATGACTCCTGTCCTCTAGTGTAATGTTCTTGTTTTAAACAGAAAGTTTTAAAAAGAATTGAATGGAGTACAATTATGATTACTTTAATCCGATAGTACCCTCGGCTTGCACCTTGTAATTTAAAACATTCTACATATTAATCCATATCATTTAACCCATTTGATTGTAGTTCTTGTTTTACCTTCTTCCACAGAATGTTAAATCTGTTAAATAAAAACAACATATCTTTATAATTGTAATGTTCATTACAAATTATATACATTCTGGAGTCTTTTGAAGTTTTCAGTGTGACAGTAATTCACTACAAGGTAAAGAACGCAAGTAATTCTAAAACGACATTATCTAATCTTATTCTCTTCTATACCTGCATTTTTAAATAGTCAAGTATAGTTTCATGTCCAATTATAATAACCGAACTGTGTGCTTCACATTTTCTCAACATGCAATTTAAGACATTTTTTTTTCAACTGAGATTTTATAAAATACGTTGGTTTCAGCAAAATTACCATACAGACGGATAGGTAGATAGATGGATGGATAAATAGACCGATATATGTGTGATGGATTGATAGATAGACATACATAGATAGACTAACAGACAAACAGACAGACAGACAGTAGAAATATGAGAAAAACGCCAAAAACCACACAGGCATGTGGGCATCCGAATGTCCATGTGTCATTCTTTTGGTTTTAAGCTGCCAAATGGAACAATGCCACCCGTCAATCATACTTAACAGTCTGTCACGTGGCTGCAGGTAGCAACGGCCCATGGCAAAAGGAGAGTGGTATCATCGCAACAATGCGAAATAAGGCGGCATGCGGAAAGTATGTTTGTGCGCAGGGAAAAGATGCAAACATGCTAACATATCTAGGCCTTAGTGGTTTACTTTATAGTTATCTTGCTTGTTTTGCGTTCTAATGAAGGGAGACTTTAAATGTTCAAGAGGAGCTGGAATCGTGAGACTATGTCCCTTCAAACTTCAAAGGCCAAGCCGCGATGGATTACCCCAGTGGTCCTTCACACCAAGGACACCCGGGCAAAAAACTGGCACCTTAATCAACAATACCCACGTACATGGTCATATTTTATTGAAACCCAGGGATGAGAAAATAAAAGTACAAATAAACACATCGAAATAAGCATAAACGTGAACAGCAGAGAGCACACACAAAATAGCGTTACAAAACTCAGGTTGGAAAGAGAAATGAAACTCATTGAGAAAATAACTACAAAATAATGACAAGCTAACTAAATAAAGTGGATAGACAAGTTTAACAAGCTATCTACATAAAGTATACAGATAGGAGTAAATACAATAAAATACTATCCCTAAAAACGGGATGAAGAGGTACGGGGTGGAAGACCAAACCCACCATCCATCCACTGACCACGAGTTGCCGTAGGCCACCCGACCGAAGCAAGATAACACAACTCCGTTCCCAGGCTTGAGGTCACGGGTCCCGAAGGGCGGCCTCCATGACGCCACACTTTGAAACAGACTGTCGCTGTCGCCTTTTGACAGATTGCTGAATAATGTTTTCTGTACTTCAAAGGCTCTTTTATCCATGTGATTGGCCAAGAATTGATTAACAACTTCCCCAAATGTTAAGGGACGATGTTTACCACGTTTTGTACAAATATCAGCTGAACTTGAGCAAATGGTATTGTTTCAGAGGCAAATGATCAACATCAAAGGCCTTTGAAGCTTGTTTTCTCAGAAAGGATACTAGGACGAGAACCCAACCTAAGAATGTTTATTCCAAGAAAACAACTGGGCGAAATTTAATCCAGTCAACGGCGTCCGATTTTGTAATGTCCGAACTGCAAAACCGATTCAGCGATTTTCTAAATTTTGCTTCGTTCTTTTTCTATAAAATGAAGAAAATGAACATCATGAAAATCAAAGAGAAAATTGAAACGTCTATTTTTGAGGATGGGTAACAGAAAAATGAAACCAAACATAATAAGATCGCAGGACCGTTTTTGTTGCCATTATGTCAGGATTAACAACATGCTTAATTTTTAATTCTTCTTTGTTCTGCATGTCTTTCCACAGTTAATCATAACATGCTTGATTTTGATTTGGATAAATCTCATCTGTGTCTATTGTTTAGGTTTTGAAGTTGATTTTATGCTATTGATGACTTAATAGTGTCATCGGTGTTTATATATCTCTCCTTTTAGCAATGGTTTGGCCATTTCCTAGTATTCTGCAACTCTTTTAAAATATTTTAAAATATTGCTGCTGGTCAAAAGTATTAACCATCCAAATATTAATATTTTTGAGAGGTTTTGCAACTAAGTATTTGGAAATGATTTGTCTTTTTTCTTATTCATAGTTGTAAAATTTCTGTTATAATTTTATCCTTGACATCACTCATATCAGCTCTGATAAGCAATGTGCCCAAGCTTTTCCCTGGATAAGATTTCGCAAATTTTTGTATAATGTCTTTTGCACGCTATGTCATCTGGATCATACAAATTAAAAAGACATTGAATATCTTTGTGTATCCTGATGTTGATTAATACACACCGCCCATCATCTGTTGTGTATCTGTCATCTCAGCCAATCACATCTTTATGCAAGCAAGAAACTCCACACTTGGCACTTGCACCATGGGAATAAGACCACTGTCCCCTCAATTCACAGTTCACTATATCCTTCTGTTCGACTATGGATTGTAGATAGAGTGGATTATGCTTTTTCGTTCAGAAATACAGGGAAGATATACTGCTGGTTTTAGAGTTGAGTAGTAAAGTGTGTTCCTAAGAAAATAAAGCATGTGTCTTTTGTGATCAGCACCACTGGAAAACAATGTGTCTTTTGGCTTTGTTCCCTAACTCTCTGGTAATGTCTCATTAAAGTTGAGGATAAGTAGGTTAAGGGTTTCACTGTTGTTGTTTTTTATAGTCTCATGCAGATTGCCTTTGTTTAATGTCATTTTTATTTTTCTTATTAATGTTTCCCTTGGATGTGCAGCTACTTCCCTTTCATGTTTATGTTATCCTGTGGTGGACCATCGCACTGTGCTCTGGTGATTCTGTCACTGTCACTAAGCCTTTGTGCTCTTTTTCCTTGTAAGGATGATTCACTGACTTTATCTTTTACTGTTTCACTGTTTTAAACCTTGAACCTCACTGTGGCACTGTCCTTGGCCTTCATTATGTCGTAATTCTTTCTGTCACCATAGGAGATGGTTCTGGTATTGTTAGCCCCCGCCATTTTGGTCTCATCCAATGGTCATGATGCATTTCTGCCTCTATTTCTTCATCACTTGATTTATTATCCTCCCCACTGTCAAAAGAGCAAAACGCTGTTTCCAGAAAAGAAGCTTCACTTTGCTAAGCTTTATTGCACTGTATCCATACCCAGTCATTACGAGACTTCACTTTTTATGTCCTTGCTCGTTTTTTGTAAATATTTACTTCTCCCAAACCACATACTTGATTCTTTTCAATCTTGGTTTGTTTCCTGGAGAGATTCTATCAAGTACGTTCAAATAATGATGCTCCATTGATTTATATACATGTTGTGTGTATCGTTGGTTCATGCTGGGGAAAAATAATGAAAAACACAAAACTTCTCTTTTGTGTGTAGCCTGAATCAGATTTTCAAGACCCTGGTGGTGAATGCACAAGCCATTAACTAGAGCAGCCAATGTCTTGGACATTTACATCAGGACTGATCCTTCCTTGTGAGTGCTTGTGACCTTACTATACTTGGATAAGACAGCCACTTGACAGGTGCTACCTCGGAGCACCTGTCAAGGACCTTCTCGTGGTCTTGATCATGCTCAAGAGGTCACCTTTTGGGCACCTAGCAGACCCAGTTAAAGTGGACCTTCAGCTGTGGACATGGAAGACTTGTCTTGTGTTAACATTTCTTTGTGGAGACAGGAAAATGAGATCGATACCCTTACACATGACCAAACTCAATGGTCTTTCAACCACACCCAGGTGACTTTGAGACCTCGCTGAGGCTGCCTAGCAAAGAGGCAAGTGGCCAAGGGCTTCTTTTTTCGAGGATTTCCCATATGGGCTATAGCCCAACAAGACAGTTGGGCAAGTCTGCTGTCCTTGAACAGGTCGGATCTGAAATACATAATGTTAGAGCTTTCAGTGGTTCTTGGCCAGCCCTTTGCAATCTAGATGTTGGTGTCATTTAGTAGCCTTGCTATTGGCAGTCCTGCACGATCTTTGCAGAGCATTACTGCAGAACAAGATTGTGTTGGATCGTGACATTCATGCCTTTGATGACATAGAAAACTCCTTTGCTTCAGTTCTCTTTTTTCCCCTGTGACTTCACTCTCACTCTTTGGCCAGCTTTGGCTCTGGTTTTGCCACCTACAGTGCATGTGGACCTGGTCCATTGGGACTGCCCTACCTGAAGGTGGGTGGTACCAACTCTAGCTTGGATACTGTCCCTGCAAAACACTGTGGCTACTCCCTAGTGCTGTTGCCATGTAGACCAGGAATCACTTGTGCTGTCCAATCCTTGGGACTAAATGAGTGGGCATTAAGAGCAAATCCTTTTAGGTTTTAAGTTAGCATAATGCGGATGGGGGGGGGGGGGACTTCAGGTCTCATAACAAGTCCGTATGGAGGATATCATTGCCCTTTTGGAGCCAAAGATCCCGCTGCTGGCATTTTTAAGTCCACGTTCCTCTGACTTTCCACCAGCAGATGGTGCCTTTGTTAGCCTCTGGGAGCTTGGGAAAGGATCAAGGTTGTGCACCCATGTGCTCAGTAAGTCTGACCTTTATGGAAGAAAACTAACATATGCAACATCAAAGTCCTAATTCATGTAGGTCTCAAGTTATTGTGAAGAGTAAAATACATGTATGTTGCACTGTGACCTCAGAAATGAGGTCAAGGTCACTCGTGTACTGTCTAAGCATGACCTTTATAGAAAAAGCGTTTAAATGCGCTGTCTGAGTGTGGAGCATGATCATTTGAACAAACTTAGTAGAAACCCACCCATCCCCATCAAGTTTGAAGTGAATCTGGCATGTGGTTTTGGAGAGGTCAAAATCATGAATTACCATTGCAATCCCCATTCACTTACATAGTGATCAATAGGACTATTTGCATTAACTGACAAGTAACTGAATTGAAATAATCATCAAAAATTGGAGATTTATAGTCACTCCATCTCATGAACAACTTTGGTTGGCCTTTCCACAAAGGACATTTCCACCAAGTTTCAGCATATTCTGAGTGACGGTTTTGGAGAGGAAGTCGAAAAAAGCAAAAACACACTCTTTTCCATGAGAAAATATTTGAAAAATCAAAGGGCCACCTGTAGAACAAATTGAAGTTTCAGGGTACCGAGACGTCTCCCCAAGCAATTTCAAAGTAATTAGCCAAACCGTTTCGGAGAAGATTATTTAAGATTTGGCCAAAAAATGAACAAAAACAATTCATAAATAACTCCAAATATCAATGAAGCATGACAATTTGAATAAACTTGGTAGAGACCTACCAAGGGTACATCTTCATCATGTTTACAGTGAATCTCCCCAATAGTTTCGGAGAAGTCGCAAAACGTGGATTATCATTGCAATCCCCATTGACTGATACAGTAATCAATATGACTGTATGCATTAACCGGTAAGTAGCTGAATTCAAAATTTCATTAAAAATCAGTGATTCACAGTAATGTAACCTTGTGAACATCTTTGGTTAGAAATTTTACAATGAACATTTCACCTACGTTTCAGCATTATCTGAGTGACAATGTCAGAGTAAAAGTCAAAAATACCAAAAAAACGCGTTTTTTACATGAAAATTATTTGAAGAATCATAGTGCCACTTGTTGGACAAATTAAGGTTTCAAGGTCTCCGGAAGTCTCCCCAAACAATTTCGAATGAATTGGCTAAGTAGTTTCTATGTAGAGGATTTTTTAAGATTTGGCAAAAAAATTAACAAAAAAAAAAAATCATTAAAAGAATTCAAAATTCATTGGACCGTGACCATTTAAACAGCTTGGTAGAGACCCACCTAAAGAAAAATTCCCACCAAGTTTGAAGTGAATCTGGTCAGTGGTTTTGGAGAAGAACAACCTTAGTAGCATCACCTGTGTTTGAGTGAAAGGTGATAAAATGTGGATTGATTTATGGACGGATGGATTCAATTAGGTCTTGTTAAGGACCATGCACAGCTGAACTAGCTGGTTCCAAACAAATGTTGAAATAATTTGATGATTGATACAATATATTGATTAGGAATCAATAGGTTAGGGGGCCATTGATGCGCTTAAGATGGCAAAGTGCAATATAGAGCTGGAACTACCTGAAGCTTACAGAATTTATACTTGGGAGTCGAGAGCAGTAAGTATTCCTTTGCATCAAAAGTGTCCCGATTCTGAGTGTAAATCTTTTGTTTGTTTATTGTCAGGTCGATGGTAGACACGGCTCTGTGTGTATTTTGCATGATTTTTTTTGGTCACCACTGATGAAGTGTACAGTCCCATTTTCCCTTTTCTGTACAGTAATGTTTCTCATTTGACAGGGTATTTTCAGGGAATGTGGTTGTATATTTGTCTACAGAGTAGGGGACATTGCCCCTTGGTGACCTTCATCAAGTTTTGTTTTCTGTAAGCAGCTATTGCAGCCATAGATATTTTCAAATGTCCATATGGAAACAATATATTTTCCGTGAATATATCTTGAGGTAAGATTTTTTTTCACAAATCTTATATTGCCAACCAATCATATCGTCCGCGAGTTAAATAATGACACAAGTCCACTCATGAAAGCAGGCTGGAGAACTAGCAGGCTATAAATATGCCGAATTTTCAAGAGACAAAGCCAAAAATGTCAAAAACACGGAAATAACAGGACAGCACCACCACAAATATTTTTCTCTTTTTAAAATATATAAAATTGTTGAATTTAAAGGATTAATGTCCATCATTTGTTTCAAGACAGTTTTCATGGGATTCTTTCTTTTGTACCGACAAATGCTTATATTACAATTACGGAAGATATATGTCAATACATTTTTAAAAATTGTATGGTTAATGGAAATTTTAGCATTCAACATCATGAGGCGGAAGTACATGACAGGACTTCATGAGCTTTTTGAGATGCTATATTTTTTGGCAAAACCAATATACATGAAACGACACAATTGTTGAAAATATACATCAATCCATTTAAAAAAACCTGTATGATTAATTCATGTTTATACCATTCTTCGTGATCTGGTGGGAGTAACATGAAAGAACTTCATAAATTTATGTGGCTGCTGTGAGGATTCTTTAAAACCAACAAATCAATGGACATGCAACCCATTGTATCTATGCTTTAAACTGAGTTTACTTGAAGAAACTGATGAATAAAAATGGTAGTTTTGAAAAACATATTGTTATATCGCGGGCCCAATAATATCTTCTACAGACGTTTTGCATATTAACTTTTTCATTGTAACATTCACACATCTATTCAATTTATTTTTTTTCATCTTAATTCAGACTTCATCCCGTCATATCATATCCCAGTTGCATACAGACACAGACAGCCATTCATGGGTAAACAAAAACAACAAGCTCCAAGAATAGGCAACTTTCAAAAATGGCAAATGTAATACTGAAATGTCAAGCCTTCCTCTACTTGGGTCCATAAAAAGGAGAAAAAAATGGCCGTCAAAACAAGGCAGTGTCACAGTAAAGTTTTCCTTCTTGGGCCTCTTTATATGAATCTAGATAGATGTACATCGTGTGATCTATAATTTTCCAGCGACCATCAGTCTAACTGCAAAGAGAGACACGCCAACTGCAAATCACATAGGTTTGTCCACGGTATGGACCAATAGTGTTCCCCGCCCCCACGATTTTAAGCAAATACCAGCTGAAAGCGAAATTTTTGCAATCCTCATATTCATAAATTCATCATTCATGTGTCAAAGTGCGTTGCTGGCAGCTTTCTCTATCTGCTTAGAAGTTGATATAATTTAACTTCACGTTCTTGAAACTCAGCCTGTTTTTCTTTAATGACTTTAAATCAAATAACATATCTGCTGCTTTACTACAAATAATTCCAGCTGGGATCCTGTGTGGTACTTCTCCATCATACAAGTGATATTCAGTATAATTCGAAACTGCTAAGGGACACATGTGAGAACAAGCAGCCCTGAACCACTGGATGTATCCAAGAGCAAGTGGAGATATGCAGCTCACTGAAATAAGCTCATAGCCTGCACCACAGCACACAATGGAAAATGCTCTCCTGGACGTAAACTGATACATACATTCCAATTTGCGATATGAATGAATTGTGTGTTAAATTTACGTCTAACATGTGTTTTATATTTTAGGCTCTTTGAGTATTCAGGTCCACAACTTACGATTTTCCTAACACCAATTTTACATGAGCAATTTTCAAACGACGTAATAAAACATTACGCAGGTATGTTACCATTCACATCATCATTAAACTTTACTTTTGTAACTTACACATAACTTTACTCATACTTAACGCCCATATCACTCAAATATATGAAACCATATCAAGGCAATACATATAATACTTCATGACATGAAACTCGAAAATATTCAATTCAGCGGAAACATATCGCAAGGTAGTCTTTCTTAAGACCCGTTCTCAGTTAATTCGTTATAAAACAAAATTGCTAATGAATATTATAAAAATAAATGATCGGGCGGTCATAGCGTCGAGCTAGGACAAGCAAGGCCGCGAAACGGTCCTGGAGAGGAGCAAAGAAAGGGTCTTTAAATTCCGCTGAGTTTCGGTCGCATCCGTTCGGCGGCGCTACGGTGCCGGTGGAAATACACACAGCCACCCAAAACACGCAGGTACACTTTGATGGCACCTGTTGCAGCAGGTCTACGGCCCGGCAACAGTGTCGGAGGACCATGAACTGCTCTGGCAGTTGTGGTACAGAATTCTGGGCGACATCTAACAGAAGAACAAATTCGAAATAATTGTTGCATTGTACATTTTATCAGTGCTGTCCAGCTGAAAATCTCTGTAGCAATCCTTTTTTTTACTTGTAGCATTTTTTCCAATTCTTTACATAAGAAACACTTACTTTGGAGAAAATATGTAACAATTTTGAAGAGCCTTGTAGCAAAATTTTGCTACAATGCTCCAGTTGGACAGCCCTGTTTATGAACTCAGTCAGGCGACAGGCGATAAGGGAATGGGTACTCTTTCAGTCTTTGATGACACAGGTTGAAGCATGATACGGCGCTGGCCAAGCAAGGTAGGCCAACACCTGGGTTGTAGAAAACTGGAAGAAACTACTATGAGAGAGCTCAGGCGCCATCCCTGTAAATTTTAACCACTTATATAAAAACTCGCCAGTACTTTAGGACCTTTATCCACTATCGGGCAACCTTCTCCATTTGAGTTTTGTTTTTGACGCAGTGGGGCGCCTGGCACTCAGCCAATTGCTGACCCTTATTTTATTGACTCATGGCAATTTCTACGTCTGATACAAGATACTATTTCTGAGGCCTACGACTGGTCACTGTTTGTCGTTGTATTTACATTTTCAGGTAATGCTCACTCTGGAGAAGTACCATTATATATTGTAGATTACATTCATTCGACACTTTAACCTTCCCTTAACACTAATCACACATATATTCTGGACGCAACGTCCCCGGGGCTACCTCTTCAAAATGTCCAATCGACATGGCTGCCATTGTGAAAAAAGTGAGTTCCACACCCAATGCCAATGGTTTGGGAATGAGCATCGGGACGATCTTGATGAGTGGGGGTGGGAAGAGGGTTAAAATATATGAAACCAAACATATATATTTTGCAATTATTTCAGAGCATTAATAATGATATATATGCTGTGGCCGCGATTCACTTTGATATCCAAATCAAGTGTACTTTTGTGAGACTGTCCGGCGATCAATGCATTAATTGCGCAATGTTCAAAATGGCACTCGGGCGTGCCGTGTCGTATTTGGATTAGTAACTAACAATGATAACTGCTTCAGACACAACCGAGGGGGCAGATTAAAGTTCAGACAGCAAGTCATGTCTTAAAAGTACTTTAACGACCGTTGGCCTTGGTGAATCGGAGAACGGACACCTGGAACCTTGTTAAAAACATGTGGCCACGATTCGCTGTGATTGTCCTTTCCCACAATGCATTGCACCGTACTTAAATGGGCGCTCAATGTGCGTGCATTATGCATATGCCTTCGTGTTGCATTTGGATTTATAACTAACGCTGATAACTGCTTCAGGCACAACCGAGTGGGCAGATTAAAGTTTAGTTTGTAAGTCATCTTTTAAAAATACGTTGACGACTGTTTGCGCTGGTAACTGGGAGATCGGACACCTGAAACCTAGCAATACTAGATACCCATACCGCACCCATCGTGGCGCTATGCTTTTTCCGCGGCCCAAGTTGACCGTCCAGACAAGTTTAAATTTTGCATCACAGTTCTTGAAAAATGCTACAAAATTTTGCCAGGTTGGCAATTGCAGGTACTACTGTACCATGATTATACCTTTTCCCATGCAGAACCCGTCACGCTATATGAAATAAATGTTAAGGACAAAAATAAGGTGAAATCATTCTTGATGCACGAGATGGGATTACTGGAGAGGGACCGCTTCATACATTTATAGTTTAAGTATGCTAGTGTTATCAGGGACCTTCAAATTATAAATACCAGGTCCCTGGACTTATAAAAAATACACCCCTGGTGCTTATATTTATTTATATATTAATTGATTGAAAATTTAGATTAATCTTAATTCGTAAATAATTAAAGCATTTCGGCCACAAACCTGTGCAATGCAACTTAACATTTTCCCACTTTCATACTTGCATTTCTGATATTTTCATGTTGTGGTTTTGAGATTTTTCTACAATCTGAGGGAAAATAGCCAAATCAGCACAATAATGACTAAAATGTTGTGATTTCGTCAACCGTGTGAAGGCAAGATACTCGAAACTCCCCAGATAAACCATTTTGCATGCTCAAATTCAGAATTTTTCGGGCGGGGGGGGGGTATTTACGGACATTTTTGTAGCACTGGCCTGGGTCGACCAGTAGTTATTAGGAAAGGGCGGCTTAAAGTTACTTCTTTTTGTTCCATTAATTTTAGGGTTGGTCCTTTTTAGTAGCTTCCATCAGGAACCACACATATATTTTTGTTAGGACTTGGGTAACTTGGAAATTTGTTGAAACATGTTGAAAATGTATGTTCTTTCCCCTTTTAATTTATTACCTGGGCACAACCGGAGGCACTTGTTCATCAAAAAGAAAAAGACACCCCTTCCCAATGGCTCTAAGGAATAAATAGGAGTGTGGTGTTATCTAAGGAAGACACAAGATACCCCCCCCCCCCTGTACATATCCATTAGCATTGATCTTTTATGTTGACTTGGTACACGCATCATGAATATATTCATTTATCTTATAATAGGTACTTATTCCCTCTTTCTATTGGGTTAGAAGTGGACGAAATTTCTTGATCCCTTTCTCTGCCCTGCTTTAGCCATGCCCATTTCTGTTTCATACCAGAGCCTCGGTTTCAGTTTCGTTTCAATCAAGTAATGTCACGTTTCCAACGGCAGCCTCAATTTCAATCAATATGAATTTTTGCGGTGCGAGCGTTCAGAGAAACCATGTCATTAGCATCATTGTCGGAAATTACGGCTTTTAATCCTAAC
The DNA here is from genome assembly GCA_964020975.1 of Hermodice carunculata. Taxonomy (NCBI): domain Eukaryota; kingdom Metazoa; phylum Annelida; class Polychaeta; order Eunicida; family Amphinomidae; genus Hermodice; species Hermodice carunculata. The sequence goes on from OZ026627.1 coordinate 73,643,091, forward strand.
TTTCAGTCTTAATTGATAAGGAGAATCGATATATATTACGAAATAAAAACGACATCACCATCTGTGTGGCGAGGTGAAACAGAAACAATGCCCCCCTTTAGCAATGTGTGTCCTGTGAAGCCGGCATTTGTCTGTTTCACCTCACCACACAGTTGGTAACTAATAGTCTCCGCATACTGTGGAAATAATTTCAGATTGTGAAATACATTGCTACCTGTAATTCAAAACAATGTCTTTATTGTAGCAGGCAAAAGTGGTCACATAATGAACAATAAGATTCTAGTGTCTTGAAAGAACATTCCTAAAATATATCCTTTTTAATGTGAAGTGGTCTTTCAAGCAGATACCCCTCTACATTCATTAGAAAATGCACACTTTGAAACTTTTGCCTGTCTACAGTTATTTATTTATTTTATAGAAATTATTTGCTCAACATCATACCACGAACTGTGCAAACTTTTAAATGAATCTCGCAGAAAGACGGAGACCAGTTGGGATCAGTGGGCTTACAATGCTAACATGTTCACGTACCAATAATTTTGTGCATGTGTTTTCAGAATTTCTATTTAAAAATCATATAATTTATGCAGAGTCATGCCTATGCAATATGATTTGGTCAACATTATACCCACAAACTGCAAAATTTTAAGTGAATCTGACAAGAAGCCCGATACCATTTGCAGACACGTTTAGCGTCACTAATGTAAAGGACGATCGGACGTATGCACAGGAGGAATCCTATATACCTCCTGCGGGGGTATACTAAGTAAATTTAGCAAGTTATACTTACCTGACAGCATATGTGTGCATTGGCGAATCAACGTAGAAAACAATATCAGACCCGGGTACTTTGTGTGACCTGCTGATTTGTACCCAAGATAATCATACTTTAAGTGTTAACTGATTTACCTGATAATGTCGCCCGATTGGAAGACACAACACCTATATCAAATTGCAGCATCGTTTCATTCCAGCTACTGGTGACTAGAAAGGTTTTCCTACATTTTCATGCGTAAGTAATTTCTAGACGGAATCAAAATATATAATCTTTCTTCTCTGATTTTTATTGCCGATAATAAGATGTCAGCCATGGGTTAGTTTGACCTTTGAAGGTCATATATGGTCAAAATTGACACACTAAAAGAAATCCCATTGACACTTTTCTATTAATATTCATAGTAGCCATTGACCTGAGATTGGCCATTAAGGAGATTTAAAACAATAAGTCATTTTTCCGTTAATCCTGCATTAACAAGCCAACATGTAACCTCCATGTAATTTCCAAGTCACATGACCACTTCAGTATGTGCAGCCAAGGTCAGCTGCGCACAGTACTGCCACAGTCCTCTTGTTTGTTTTTGTTCTGGAAACAGTTTTGAAAACCTAAATACAGGCTTGGACTCTGTTTATTACCCTTACAGTGCCAAAGTGTCGGTCCAAGAGACTACCAAGCAATGTTTTGCACTTAGTACAATTTTCCAGACTTTTACAATAGCAAGTGAAAGAATAATACCGTTACATAAATTATACTCAGAGGATGCCATAATTCCTATGATATTTTAAGTTTGTTCCTGAAGACAACGTATTGTTTCTTTAAATTAAAGTTTTCATGTTATTTTATTTTTAAACATTAATGTGGTTGGCTAGTGTTTATTCAAATCTTCTTCCATTTTTAGCTCAGGTGACTCCGAGATTTTACTATAGTCTGTCAATCTGACGTCCGTCAGTTGCACTGTGGTCCATTCACAAGTTTCATTTCCAACTTCTCTGAAACCACTCGCCAGATTCACTTCCAACTTGCTGGGAATGTACTGTTAGACCCTAAATGTAAACACGCCCCTAAATGTAAATTTACATTTAAGGTTAGGTGTCAAACCGCTAACTGTAAACAGTACCCCTAAATGTAAACGCAAATTTGACAAAACAAAAGGTGCTTCAACCCCTAACTGTAAACGCTACTAAATGTAATTACTTGGGTAGGTGGACACTGGACCGCTAAATGTAAATGTGCATTAAATGCAATGACTTCATACATATCAAGAGTTTCATATCGAAGCTTCAGACTGACTCAACAGTTGCGATCTGTCGGGTATCCCGGTACCCGGGTACCCGCGAAAAAACGTGGGTACCCGAATCGACAGCTATTACCCGTGGAATAAACGGGTACTATATATATATATATATATATATATATATATATATATATATATTAGATAGATAGATAGATAGATAGATAGACAGACAGACAGACAGACAGACAGACAGACAGACAGACAGACAGACAGACAGACAGACAGACAGACAGACAGACAGATAGATAGATAGATAGATAGATAGATAGATAGATAGATAGATAGATAGATAGATAGATAGATAGATAGATAGATAATTAGTAGCTCTTCACATGTAATGCGTCACAACAGACGGGAACTTTAAAAATTCCACAGTGAAGTTCTCTGATTTCGGCTTTAGAATATTATTGCATACAAATGCTTGTAAAATATGGCAACAATATATCTTGAAATTCACGCCACCATCGTGCCATGTGAAAGATTGTTTTCAGATGCCGAAAATTATTTATAACCAAGTAGCGGGCTTCTTTGTCACATGAAATGGCGGAATATTCTTCCATTATAACAGGAGAAACCCAAATAAAAAGTAAACTGGACTATAAAGTGATACTCGTGCACTCAAGGTCGATACATTCAGGTATGTATATGTATCTGTATACACCTCCCTGACACATTTAATAAAATGCTTTTCTGTTTGATTGAAGTGCCCGCTGTGGTCTCGTTCTTTTGAATGTAGCGTGATGTGGTTGCTTTTGATTGGTGTGTGCGTGGATTTGGTTTGGTGGTAAATATACTGCATCTAATGTGTGGCGCTAATAGACTAGAATATGCAATCCAATGTGGCGGGTGGTACCTGCAGGTACCCAGGTATATCCACTTTGGCAGGTACCTGGATACTAAAAATCACTACCCGACAGAGCCTTACCCAACAGTGTTGTGGCTCTGATAGGGGTTCCGGTTAGCAAGTGCCCCAACATTGGAGGGGAGGTGGGAGAATTACCCCCTTCCCGTATATCCATTACCCAGGGCCCCCAACTGGGCTGAACGTGGTAGTTCTGTGCCATCAGAAATCTCTGTTATTATTTTTTTTCTTCGAATCTTGACAAATCTGGACAGAGTAACTTGCCCTACTTTTAATAGAATTGATTTTATTATCTTCAAGCTGGGGTACAGTTCTTTTTGCTACAGTGGACTGGGTCTGTCTATATAGGCAATCGAGATGTGAGGAGGCTCCACCTGCACAATTCTCCAGGCCATCAGACTGTTTTGGAGGGTACATCATGGCCTATAAATCTAAAAAACTGGATCTTTGTATTCACAGAGCTTCTGCATAATAGCGAGGTAAAGCAACGCTCCCCTGCTTCTTTCTGGGATAAATTTCAAGAAAGTATTGAATTGGCGAAAGCTTCGAACATCAAAAATATCATTATAGCTGGCGACCTCAACGCTTATCCCAGCACATTGTACGATATTAAACTTGACCAATTTGTTATATCCAATCTCCTGGCCCTCCACATCAGTGAACAGACACGTATTACTGAACATTCTGCAAGGTGCCTTGACCAGATTATTAACAATATTCCTAATTTTACCACAAACGTGCGAATTCTTTCACCCGTTTTAAATTGCAACCACTTAGTCGTAGGTGCTGATCTATTGTTCTGGCGTAAAAGAGACCCGATATACAAAAGACATGTTTGGGACTATAGCAAGGAATACTTTAATTTATTTCGGACCTATCTCAGTACTTTAAATTGGGACCTATGTCTCCCTTCTAATGATAATAACGATTGCTGCAATTTATGGATGGACATGTTTCTTGGCGCTGCCAAACACTGCGTCCCAAACCGAGCTATCGATATTCGTCCTTTTGACGTCCCTTAGTACAATTCACAGTTACGATCCTTGCCTCGTAAAGTGCACCGGGCATATGAGAAGGTCAAAGCTAACGGACCTAGTCATGACACTGACATGTGGTCCTCATATTGTAGATTAGGGAATTATTATCAAGAGCAACTAAGAGCTGCCGAACATAATTATCATGATAAACTTCGTATCTCTTTAAACAATCCTAATCAAAATAAGAAAAGTTCGTTGCGTACAGTCAAGTATTTTCTAAACTGTAACCACATAACCTCAATACCTTTGGTACCAGTAAATGATGATCATATAACTGACAATCTGTATAAGCCTGAAATTTTCAATTCATGTTTTCCCAAACGTTACACACTTGACTGTACATCTGCCTCTCTTCCTGGGCACATTTTGCATCCCAACAATACAATTCGCTCAATTTCAATTTGAGATAAAGAAGTTCTGGATATTCTACATAGCTTAGATGTTTCTAAGGCCGCCGGACTCGATGGCATTAGTGCCAAACATTTAAAAGAAGGCGTGCCTTCCATTCATTAATCATTAGTTTAACTTTTTAATTTATCTTTGAATAATAATACGTTTCCCGCTAAAGGGAAACAAGCTACGCCTTTACAAAAGAAAGGCGCTGAAAATATCTGCGATAATTATGGACCAGTTTCCTTGTTAAGTTGCGTTGGTAAGGTATTCGAAAAAGTCATTTTCAAGCATGTTTTCAATTTCTTTAGGGACAATCTGTTAATCTCAGCTAACCAATCTGGTTTTACACCGGGCGACTCTACTGTTAAACAGTTACTTGTTATACATCACGAGTTATGTCTTGCTGTTGATCAGCAAAAAGAGGTATGCCTTGTTTTCCTAGACATCAAAGCTCAAAACACTAATACATATATTCTGTTGTTACTATATATATATATATATATATATATATATATACATACATGCATACATAAATATATATATATAATATATATATATATATATATATATATATATATATATATATATATATATATATATATATACATATATATATATATATATATATATCTCACATCACAGTCATTTATATATTTTTACAGGGGGTCCTTTATAAGGATTCTTGTCTGGTTTCATCTGTCCCATAGTCAAGTCAATTGTAGGGGTGCCACTGTGGACTTAGCAACCAGTTCTCCCCATCCCTCTGGTTTCTCTGCTTTCTTTAACCACTCGCTGAGTTTTAAACCAGTCCATTCTCCGATGTTATCTTCCAATCTTTTCCTTTGTCTCCCTCTCTTTCTGGCTTATCCTTTTGAGAAAGTTGACTGGCCAAGACATTCTGGAGTTCCAGCACATGTCTTGCATATGTACGGACACCATTTGCAGAGTGCTATAATAGTATATGTCCCACATGAGTGTTCAGCCCTTTAGACTGTGTATTTCCCTGTTTGCTGAGGTAGGCAATACCTGTCCTGTTGTCATACATATTAAGTATTTGTTTGTGCCTTGCTTGGTGGCAGAATTAGAAGACCAATGAATGTATTGCCCCCATGCCAAACAGTGTATGTGGTGTGACCTTTCCTGTGTCAGTGAAGTGTTAAATATGGTGATGTCTCAGGTGATATTTTGTTCACGAGTTAGACAACATTTGACACTGTGACCAAAGAAATTTGGTCAAGATCACAAGATCTAATCAGCTCAAGAAATGACCCAGAATAATATTAGTAAGATAATGTTAAGGTCCATTTGAACAATGGTTCATGAGATATCTTGCTCACGTGATGTAGGGCAGATGGATCGAGAGACACACACTCACTCACACACACACAGACATGCACACAGGTTGAGAAACAAGCCAAAAACTGTATATTACCCACACTTTGCCTGCAGAGCTTATCAAAATTAATTTCCCATGGAAATTTAACTTGTTTGCAATTCTGTGCCAACTGGCTAAAAAGTTATGATTGTTTGGGGGCACCAGCTGCCATCTTGGTAGCCATATTGAATTTCTCTGAATGCTCAAGCATGTCAAGGATATCCACTTGATATCTGCCTGATTTTGAAAAAAAACTATGAAAATAAAAAGCAATAATATTTTGATCATTCATGTTCATTGAACATATACTTTAGTGTAATAGAATTTGCAAAATCAGCTTCCCGTGAAAACCATTTTTAATTTATGCAAACTTTGCACCCATTGATTTTTCTAGCCATTTTATATAACCTACAGGTGGTCATGTTAAATACAAAATGAACAAAACATTACTGATGCAATTTGAGGTTTGTCATCAAATCAACTGGACTAAACAAGTGCAAAGTGGCTTCAATATCATGATAATATGCACAGGCTATTAATTAAAAATGTGTACAATATCTTTCAGAAATTGTTGAGGAAACATACCTTATTTAGAATTTGATTCTTATTTAAGAAAAAAAACCAGATATCATATAAACTAGCAGAAAGGTACCAATTCAATTGTAGCTGGAAATGAACTTTTAGGCTGGTGACAACTGTACACCACTGACACTTCATTCACTTCAGAAGATCATGCTCGGTTGTTTATAGGTAGCCAGTTCCATCCATTTTACACAGGCAATCGACTGGTCCCTTCTGTTGGGGTCTACATTATAAAGTAGCCTGTAACTAGTCGATGCAGCCAACATCCAACATGTCTCTTGTATCCCAACACCATGTGCATGCTGCATATCCCAGAAAATAGCACATGTCTGTGTTTACTGGTGAGCAAACGATCATGAACTTTGCCTTGCCTGTAACCTAGAAGCCAATTTGTGCTTGTTGTGTAGAGATGCTCTCCTAGCAGAACAGAATCTCCCAACCTTCATGTTGTGGCTTGCCCACACTAGCTCTCTCTTCTCGCCAACTCTCTTAGGCGGTCAGATAGGTAATGCGGTCCATTGTCTGCAGCAGCGTTGAGCCCATTTGGAGTCCCTGTGCTGAGATAAAGCACTAGGTGACTCGACAAAGTCACTTCATTTTCTGGCTGCAGTGGCTCCTAAGGCTTGACTATTTTGATATTTGAAGCCCCCTGGATGGAAAATCCAGCCTTCCAAGGTCACACTTGCCTCTCAGAAGGCCAATAAATTTTGTAAGAACTCTCTCGAGGGTCCTGACTCTACTGTGCCTACCACAGAACTTCTCTCAGAGTTGCCTTGCTCCACAGACTCTCCCATCTCTGAGCACCCAGTCAGCAGATACCTTTCTGCTTATCTCTCTTGTAGGAGTCTATCACAGACGATACATTAATCATAAGTAATCTAAGACACAGGTACTCCTGCCTTTAGGCCACTACAGGCCTCCCTTGCTCCAGAACCCACAAAGGTTCACACTTCTCACGAGAAAATCCAAACATTTTGCATTCTCAGAGGCAGTCTAGATGCTTTTGGCCAAAAATGCCACAGAGTCAGTTGTAGATCATGACCAGGATCTTCCAGCTACTGCAATCTCCTTTTTCTTGTTCCCAAGGAGGACAGAGGATGGAGTCCGGTCATAGACCTGTGAACCCATACCATTACAAAGAGGTCCCCTCTGTCTATATGGAGACACCAGTGACGTTGTCCTGGACCCTCCATCCATGGGAATTGACAACATCCCTTGATTTTGAGGAAGCATTTTTCCATGTGCAAATCGCAGAGAGTTCTTGCAAGTTTCTGCAATTTGCCTTCAAGGGCAATTCTTACCAGGTCAAGGCCCTTCCATTCAGACAAGTGGCATCTTACCTGGTCTTCCCTAGGATAGCACAGGTTATGGTGGTGTATTGCCACAAATGAGCCATCCACATTCATGTGTATCTAGCTGATCTGGGTGCTGGCGCATTTGGATCTCACTCATCAGACTCAGTCCATACTGGATTTATGCCCCCATCTAGGCCTGATTGTGAACTTACCTTCATCAAGTCTAGATTCAGAGTAGATCTTTGTGTTCCTCAGGATTCAGTTTGACCTGATCTCCTTCATTTGTTGCCCCTCAAAAGACAGCTGGGACCATCTTTAGATGATCATAACTCTTTTCTGGCCGGCCTTAATGGGTTTCCTCTCCTCCATGGACTCTCACTTAGTTGACACAGGACAAGCTCTCCACATAAACTTGTTTGAATTGGTGGCAATATGCCTCCTCAACTTTCACCATCTAGAGGAGCACAAACACATGTTTGTCATGTGTGACAGTAAGACTGATTGCATACCTCAACAAGCCGAGTGGCACACAGTCCAAGAGTCTGACTGCCCTAGTGGTGGGCTGGCTACTATTACAGTGCTCTTTAAATGGCATCCACACATATGCCTGACATATCCCAGGCCTTCAAATGTCCTAACCGATCAACTCTTTTGAAAGGGTCAGCTAGTAGAGGGTGTTCTTGGGCCCTTGCAGTGGATGCTCCGGTGAAGGCCTGCAGCAACATAAGGGGTTATGCTTTTCTTCTCCCACATATCCTTCCCAGGGTCCTGCAGAAGATAAGGTCTCAGGACTACAACCTCATCCTGTTTGGCCCTGTTGGACTTGAAGAGAGTAGTAAATAGACCTGCTAGCGCTAAGGGGCAAGCCACCACTGAGATTCCCTCCATGGCAAATATTGCTCATGCAACCGTGGACATGCAGGTTCCACAGGAACACTCAGGTGCTAAATCTTCAAGTTTGGTAGTTATCGCACAGCCTGTCCATGCCTGTGGTTTCTTGCAATTGGTCACGGGCAGGTCTTCAAGAATAAGTGTCTATTTAGTCCACTGGAATGTCTTAACACGCTGGTGTGCAGAGCGAGACATCAATCCATGGTCACCTCAGGATACCCACGTCATAGACTTCCTGATTCAGTGGGAGGTCCGTGGGAATACCTATAGGACAGTTGAAGGGTTCCATACTGCCATCCCTTCCACCCTCACCTTTGTCCTGGACAGTCAGATTGGGGACGCCCCTTACTTGGCGGCACTTATTGCCTCCTCCTGAGTAAGGTGGACCTCAAACTCTGGATGTGGACAACTTTTTTCACCTAAACACTGGCATCTGGGGCTAGATGAAGTGAGATCATGAATTAGTGCATGACCAAATCCAATGGTTACCTGACCACTCCTTTAAAGGATTCGCCTTTCATGCTATGGATATATCTCTTCCTCTGGAGGAAAGAGCTTTGTGCCCTTTGAGACCCCTAGACTGGTATCTCCAGTGCACTGAGGGGTTTTGTGGAGAGAGAACACTTTTGTTCCTCCCCAAATGAGAACATACAGTTGGCAGAATTATTTCCTACAGAGCTGTGGTTTAAGTCCATTGAATCCATGTTTCTTAACAGGTTTTAGATCACAAATGACCAGAGCATTATTGCCATTGAACTTACTTGGCCATACCCCAGTGTTATTGCCGTTTTGCTGGGGAGCCAAATAGCTTCCACCTATGCATGGCATTACGATGCCCACCTTCTGAATATTAGCAGGACTCAAAGAGTGACAACAATGATATAACGTTAACAATAACAATATATTAAAAAGCAAAATCAGTACAAAGTGGGTAAACTCATTTCCACTATTTCAGTAGTTGAACAGTCTTAAGTAAATCCCGATTCCTATGACAGGTGCCAAATTATCTGGTGCAAATCCCACAGAAGTATGGTTTGGTTCCAATGCGACACTGAAAGATGTGGTGCTGATCCAATCCCAAAGAGGTGCATTTTGGGTCCAATGTGGTACAATTAACACCAAATATACCAGTCCACTCACAGACACTGTCCACACAGCACTAGTAATGACAATAGCTCACAGTCCCACTGGCGTAAAGTCACACAGCTAAGGTCAGATCTTAGAAAATTTTTCTTTCCAATCGTAATGTTACTTTTTAGGTATTCTAACCTACAATACACAATGATTTCCAGCAAAGCAATATCTACTCTTTCTACAAAGTGGCATTAACATTCACATATAATTAATTATGCCATCTCTTCAACTGTTTCACTGTAATTAACACACACATGGTTCCAATTGACACAGTTGCACTGTTTATACAAATCGCATCGAACTGAGGAACAGTTTTACTGTCAATAATACAAACTCCTTTGCATTACAATGTGAATTATCTCCTGTTCAATCACTTAAAACATCAATTTTGTACATATTTCAATCTGACATGCTTACATAAACAATATTCTTATAATCTGAACACATTCATGTGAGTAATATTTGTACAATTTTTACCCTGATTAGTGCATTGGCAACCCCATTGTCCATGCCACAGACATGCTCAATTTTCAAATTATATCCTTGTAGATACACACTCCATCCCAACTGTCTGATTTCTGTCTTTGAACTTATCCAAAAGCTTGAAGGGATTGTGATCAGAGTGGGCCAGTACTAGACACAGACCTGATGTAACCTATACTCCAAAATGGTGAAGTGCTAACAGTAAAGCAAGTGCTTCTTTTTCGAAGGTGGGATATTTCCTTTAATGGATGTTAAATTTCTTGGAAAAACAACTCGCATGGTGTTCCAAACCAACGATACCATCCTGTATTAGCAGACCACCTGCTGCCACATCACTTGCATCCATTGCAATCTTGTATCGCAATTCAAAATCTGGGCCTGAAAGAACTGGTGCATTGGTGAGTTTATCTTTCAGCTCTTGGAATGCATATGCACACTGGTACTGAGCCTTCCAAATGAACTTTTCTTTCTTTTGTAACAATTTTGTCAATGGTTCAGCGATTTCTAAAAAATGCTTACAGAATTTCCAGTAATATCTGGCCATGCCTAAAAACCTTAATAGTTCATTTTTGCTGTTGGTATATTGGATCAGCATCACCTACATCTACATCATGACATAATATTGAGGTGCGACCAAGCTGATCTGAGAATAAATGTTTAAACTCATGAATAAGTTTTGCGAAATCAGCTTGCTGTGCAGGCTCCAAATGATTGATCTTACTATCCAGATTCTGTAATATGTCAGAGTTCTGCATTTTTACACTGGAAATAGAACTGAAGTCTTCATTTGAGAATGGATCATTCTCATCCTCCTCATTATCATTTCCATCATTCTTTAAAGTAGTGACACTAATAATTCCTACTGGTGTTCCTCTTTCATGGTATTTTTTTTAACATGTTGATGTGACAAAGCCGTTAAGCTTTCCTCATATCTGGTGTAGATATTACATAATCCACATCATTCAAATTTCTTTCAACCAGGTAAGGACCACTGAATTTCGCCTGAATTGGATGCCCTTGCATAGGCAAAAGTACCAACACATAGTGTCCTGGTTTAAAACTTCTTTTCTTTGCTTTCTAATCATACCATGTTTTCATGTTACCCTGTGCATTAATCGGATTTGATTGTTCCATCTCACAAGCTTTTTATAACTTTTCTTTGAATTTGGACACATATTCAAAGATAGATTCATCTTGTGTCTCCACCAACCATTTTTTGTTCATTAGCTTTCGTGGCTTCTCACAGTATGTCCATATATCAGTTCAAATGGACTGAACCCCAGTGACTCATTTGGTATCTCTCTGGTTGTAACATATCTGTATCTTTATCCCGTTCATTTTCATTTTCAAAACAATAGGTTTTCATTATATTTTCAGCATTTGATGATACCTTTCTAGAGCCCCTTGTGTTTCTGGTTGGTAGGCTGAAGATTTAATCTGTTTAATTTCTAACTGGTGGGCAATCTCCTGAAACACTGGAGACATGAAATTTTGAACCTAAGTCACTTTGTATCTGTATTCACAGTCCTAATCTAGTGAAAAATTTCGTTAAAGCATCAATGATCGTAGAAGCTCTAATGTTTTTAATGGGATGGCCTCAGAATACCTAGTGGCTGAATCAGTGATAGTAAGGAGAAACTTACTTCCCGCTTTTGTTTTTCAAAGTGGTCCCACACAACCTATAATAACCCTGCTAAATGGTTCTTCAAAAGCTGGAATACTAATCAATGGAGCAGGTTTTATTTTCTGATTGGATTTTTCGACCACTTGCAATGTGTGAAATATCTTACAAGTTTCTGCCACATCCTGATGTAATTCTGACCAAAAGAAGTGTTGTAATACTCGATCTTGAGTCTTTGTAATACCCAAGTGGCTTGCCATAGGCAAATAGTAAGCTGTTTTTAAAACTTCTGCCCTATATGGTGGAGGAACCCCTATTTTATAAATGGTTCTCCATTCATCATGTGTGGAAGCATCTGGAGGTCTCCCTTTTGCTCATCAACACACCTGACTATAATAACAGACCGGGTCTTTTTGTCCTTTTTTTCAGTGTGAATGTAGGTCAACACTGTTTACAAGCTGCCTGAGAGTCACCCCAACAAAGCAGGCTAACTCTGTGACCTGGTACACAGTCAATGAGTACAGTACCTTTTCAAATCAAAACACCCAGGCATACTTCACTGAGTCGTTCCTCAACCACTCAACAGGTCCTGCTGTCACACCAATGGACTTTTGTCTATGAGACAAAGATTGATTAGATCTAAAAACCTATCGATCAGGAGCAGTTCCAGCTGCTATGTGCAAGGCATAAGGCAATGGTAATCGAGAGGTCAATATACTCATTAATACCAAAATTGCTAAAAACTTTACGTTACAGGCTTGTTTCTAGGGAAAGTTCTTTAAACCATTATAATAAATCGAAACGATATTGCTCAAGGTCACATGCCATTTAACAGTTATATCTGTGGTCTGTTAATTGGTATTTTACCACTTAATATAGAAAAAGTTTACAGACAGAAAAAAAACAACAGATTTTAATAATATAGTGGAGGGATGCTCTATACCCGTCATATGAGGCAACAGCGGATAGTTCTTTGTCACGCTAGTTATAAAAAGTACTGAAGTTTGAAAAATGCAAGGATAACGATGAGCGGGGTAAAGAATTAGTTTAATGTTAATTTCAAGTCTGTTAAGTTTAAGGTTATTCAATTTTAGGTAACCTAGAATAAACCTATTGCATTCTATATTCACTACTTGCAAGAAAATGGAATTCTGCCACTTCAGATCTTTGATTACATTAGGACACCGTTCCTATCTGCATGTACAAGCAGGTCGGCGCCGAGACTGTGTTGATGCTGTAGCATTATCTTCACGGATCGGTGCCCAAGGTGTGCTAAATGCATGAAACCTTGAAAGGCACTTTCGTCTCTTTTAAGTTTGTATAATCACCGCCTACTTGGTTGCCTGAGAAGCAGACTTTTTTATGTGCTAATGTTTATGTACAGATAAATTTTCCTGGAGGTAGAAAGCCTACTTCACAGACAACCTGCTTGGAAGACCAAGTGCCTTGAACTGGTGACTGGGTCCAGTAGCAGATAAAAATGGCACGAGTCAGCTAAGGAGGCAAACTCAGTCACCGTCTGCTATAGAAATACCCCAACTAACTTTTGGCAATGGTAATGGCCCAAAATTAAAAGCGTCATTTTTAAGGAAAAACTAAGCAAGCCCCTCCTTGTACTTCTGACACATTAATGACGGGCTTTAACATTTACACTGTAATGCAGGTACTTCGCCGGCTGAATGACTTCGCAGGCAGGTAACCTTGAATGTGACTCGTTCTGGCCGAGCATCACTGTGGAATTGCCTATCCCTTGCTATTAACAAAGAGGAAGACACCAACATCTTGAGATATACAATGTAGTTTAAAATAACTGCTGTTTTCAGTTTGCATCTGTTGTTGCCTCTATAGATAGACTGTGGCTCCTCCAGAGTGTTTTTCCCCGTTACAGTAGAGCGTGGAAGTATCAAATTAACGGTAATACCTCCATGAGCAGAGCGCCAACAATCTTGCTCAACAGCAATGCCGCCCTGCCCCCTAACTCGGGGATACTACGGGTACACATGATCGTTCCAGTTTAGTTGGGAGAAAGGGGGTCAATTTAGAGCAACTTCGCGGTGGGGAAATTTATTATTTAGGGGTGTTTTTTCCAAGTAATCTCCGCGTAATTGTCTGATAGAGTCTCAAATTAAAAACATCCGCGAAATTGTTTTTGATCAATTGGTTTGTCCATAACCTTCAGGAACATATTCCGGTGTCGGAATATGTCGGATATCTGAATGTCGTTATAATGAGGTTTCAGTGCAATAAGTAATGATGTACCTTTATAAAACTGCCCTGTGTCCAATTTTTAAATGGAGATCCTCCCGATTAGTATATCTTTTACAATCAGGTGGTGATCAATTTTTAAAAACAATCAAATTAATGTCTGAATTGCCATGCATGTACCATCCATGGTCAATCATGAAGACGATCAAAGCTATTAAAGTTCAAAGGAAAAAGGCAATTTGGCTCCTTTGTGTATCTCTTTTATGCCGCGGTTATGTGAAGTCGTACATATCGTTAAAAAAGTAAACTGTTGCAATCTTCCTTGCGATGTGCATGAAAATGAAAATGTCATTGTACTGGTAGTAATATATTTTTTTTAACTTGTCCTGTTGAAATTGAAAGAAGCAAGTCAATATTTTCATGAGCCAAATATTTATATTTGAATAAGTATTATAGGTAAGTAATCAACAAAACCCATTTCCTTGAAGTCAAGCCCAATCTATACGGGTGACGCAAAATCTCCATGTGAAGGAGGTGTTGAAAAATAATATGTTTATAAACACTAGGATTATATTGATTTTGTCAAAACAGGTGTATTTTATGTCACTTGGAATGTGGACTTTGAAACAAAGGAACGTAATAAATACAGATGCAACAAGTTTTGCCAATTTCGAAGTTCTCTCTCCTTCCCATTCTGGGCTCCGTGGCGTGACATAGTGTCCATCTTGCTGTGTTAACCGATTCCTCCTGTGGCACTCCACGCTCAAAAAAAAAAGGAAAAGTGGTCTGCTCATGGTAAACAAGTTTGTTTCTGCGCAGTTAATTGACACTTGAGAGAAGGGGAGGGGGGTAAGGGGGGGGGGTTCGGTACGCTGGTACAGGTAATTATTTTTGTAGAGTACGTAGTACGGAAATAAAAATCTTTCCAAATTTTGGATAGTACGAAGTACGTAAAATAAGAGGGCTTCCAGTACGCCAGTGCGGTAAATAAAAAGCCCCGGTTCGCCAGTACGGGAAACCCCTTTCCCATCCTCTTGCGATGATACAACATGTCTGGTGGTTACAACCCCCGTCCCCCGCCCCCATTAAATAAAGAAATATGAATGTATGAATCAATCAATCAGGAAGTCCAGTGCAGTACACGACTTGATTGCCGTCTAATTGAGCTAATTTCCTTATCTCGAGTACTTCATGACTGCCATACTCACTGCTATTTTGCGATACCCGCTTCATGGTTATTGCCGAGATGCAACCTGGCGGACCAATGAAATTCTGCTGACCACACTGACCAGCTGCCAATAACAATGGAGTCTGAGGCTAATTTCAGTTACCATTTGCGCGCCAACATGCAAAGAGAGCATAATATTACGAAAATCATGAATATATAATATACGTTTTGCACAATGGCAAATTTGGGCTTTCCCTCGTCACCTGACTTCACTCTAAATTCGAAACTGCCATGAGTGGAAAAGTACATTGAACTTTCGAGAGGGTGTTGCCGTGAAATTAATTTAACATATATACCTATACACCTGTCTAGGCATCTGATGGTTCATGTCATCAGTGCTTCAATTGGAATTTGAACAATTTTGGATGCAGGACAATCAAATTTGCTTCATTGATACTGAAAAGGTAATATTTTGCGGGTTTTTTTTGTTTTTTGTTTTTTTGTTTTTTTTGGTGGTAGTTAGTCCTTCCCATTCTGGGCTCCTTTGCCTGACATAGTGTCCATCTTGTAGTGTTAACCGATTGCTCCTTTGACGCTCCACGCTCAAACAAAAAAAAAACAAACAAAAACAAAAACAAAAACAAAAAACAAAAACCAAAAAAAAAAAAAAAACAAAAAAACAAAACAAACAAAAAAAAAAAAAAAAAAAAAAAAAAGGAAAAGTGGTATGTTCATTGAAACAAAGTTTGTTTCTGACACTTGAGATGATACAACATGTCTGGTGGTTACAACCCACCCACCCCCGCCCCCATTAAATAAAAAAATATAAATATATGAATCAGTCAATCAATCAATCAATCAGTAAGTCCAGTGCAGTACACGACTTGATTGCCGTCTAACTGAGCTAATTTCCTTATCTCGAGTACTTCATGACTGCCATACGCACTGTTATTTTGCGATACCCGCTTCATGGTTATTGCCTAGATGCAACCTGGCGGACCACAGTGATGCTGCCCCCAATGCTCCATGCGTGCCCACAGCCCCCGGATAATGAAATTCTGCTGACCACACTGACCAGCTTCCAATAACAATGGAGTTTGGGGCTAATTGGTAGACGGGGGGTGGGGTGGTTGCATAAGTTTTTTTGGGGTGGGGGATTGTAGTCAGACGTGATCGCCCATATTGAAGTGACTTGCATTTTAAGTACATAGTAATGAGGTCTGGGTGAAAAAAAATATTCATCGGTTCTTATGAATGCCAACAGTGCAAAAACATTAACTCACATTTACATGAGCATGTATGCAGCATTAGAGACTGGATACATGCAACCATGGGGTCCAAAAAATTCCAGAAATCCACATTCTTCAACTTTATCCAAACGTCTGGGAGGGGGGGGGGGGGCTTGTCTCGTTATCGAATTTACCAGCCAGGGATCACTGGTGCCTTAAGCCAAATGCTAGTGTTTGTTTGATTTGGCTAAAATATTGTAAAAACGGCTATTGAATTGTAATGTAAATTTATAAGAACATGGTCAAAATCTGTAGCGATTGCAGTCTTATTTCCCCGTTTGGCTTCAAATTTTGAAGGCGTTGATACATCCCAGCTAGCCCAGCTTATCTCTTCTGAGTGCGAATCGATCACTTTTAGATCTAACGTTAGAACAATCTGGTCTGATTTTATTCACAAGTACATAGAATATTTACAGTTTTTCATCGACCCATGGACCTGGTGATAACAGAACACAATATGAGGGGGCATCTTGTAGCTACGAAAACGTCTGCATCGTGATTCCTAAATTGTTCTCAAATTTATCTCCTTTCCGAAATAAACACAAATGAGTCAAATCAATTATTATTTCTGTCAACAATTAACTTGTAAATTACTCCATTCACATTCAATAGTTACTCTTCTCTGGAATGTACAGCAAAATAAAATCGACTTGGGTGTGACATTTACTTCCCCGGGAGTCATATGCAGGCCTAACATATGTGTAGAAATAATAATTTTGTGGCAAACGGAAAAAGACATACTCAAATTAGCCTCTATCTACATGTGGGTATCTATAGACGGATACTAGCCACTATCATTCTTTTTTGGGGGAGGGGGGTGACTTGTTGAGATGTGCTGGGGGGGGGGGGGTACATTTCCAGTTAGATAATGAATAAGTTTAAAGACTGAAATATAGTATGTATATAAAAGGCTTGTCCTGCTGGTCTTTCCAATGTGCCCGCGGGCTAGTCAGTACCCGCGAGCACATGGAACTCCCGGGTGAGCGTGAAGGTGCTTGCGAGCATGGGTGCGGGTAGATCAGAAAACAACTGCAACAATATTTCTGTACGGTGGGGTAATTAAACTCCTAAAATATAGCTCTTTTTGGGAGTTGGCCGCTCGCCTAATGGGCCTAGTGCTATAATGACATTGCCATTGATGTCCAAGCTACACCGTGCCATTACAAAATCATCTCTTTCAACTATATAGGCCTGTTGACCTCGCACAAATGGGTCAAGGTCACTGATATTATGTAAAGTTCTAGGTTTGAACATTCTCTATATATGTCCTACAATTTGGCAATTCTAATCCAATATCTTTCCAAGATATAGAATTGTATATCTTAAAACTTATTTTGGATCATAATTTCCGTCAGGTTAATGGTGGCGCCACTAGTATCATAACATAGACTTTGAGTTCCCCCACAATCCCACCGAATTTGGTGAAGAACTGTCAAAAATTTAAAATGCGGGAGTGTTTGCAAGATTTTCATATTTTGACCTCTACATTGCATAATATTTAGGTGGCACCACCAATATCGAAATGAACCTAGATTTTCATACACGCCATAAGAGTGGAAAGTTACACTGCGCTAACTTGAAAACTGTGTACAGTATTGCGGTCACCGGATTTTCACATTTTGACCTGTGCATTACATTATACTATGGGTGGCGCCAACAACAATGATGTCGACAAAGATTTTTACTCACTGTATAAATCCTAAATGTTACATCGGCCAATCTCAAAAATAGTGGAATACAGAGCATTCACGATTCCCCTATATCCAAACTGGCCATTTGACCTTGACCTTAAACTCGGATTAAAATACTCCTTATGTTCAAAATATGCGCCCCACAACTAGCTTTCCATATATGTCTGTTTGTTCAAATTGGGGAATAAATTTTCGAGTTATTGACGAAAAACAATAAACTTCGACAAGCGCCAAACTTCACAACTTCTGGGTCACAGTGACCCCCCAAAAGCAGGTCATCAAGTACAGGTTTATGTATCATATAATCAATGAGTTATGATCTGGAGGCTCAATTCTCTTTGCTATTGATGTCCAAGCTATACCCTACCATTACAAAACCACTTTTTAACTTTACAAGGATTGTGACCTCATAAAAATTGATCAAGGTCCCTGATATTACATAAAATTCTACATTTGGCCATGGTCTCTATATCGTATAAATTTGTCAAGTCGAATCAAATAATTTTTCCAAAAATGGAATATTTAAAACACATTTGGCTCATAATTTCCGTCAAATTATAAGTGGCGTCACTAGTATCATCAGCAACTTAGACTTGAAGCTCCTACGCAATCCCACTAAATTTGGTGAAAATCCGCCAAAATTTAAAGATGCTAGAGTGTTCACAAGATTTTCAAATATGGGGACCCTATATTATATGGTAATGTATGTTGCGTCACCAGTATGGAAAGGAGCCTAGATTTCCGTACACCCTATTAGTCCTCAAAGATATATTTAGGGCTAACTTGAAAACTGTGGACGGTATCGCGCTAGCGAGCGAAAGTTCACGGACGGATAGATATGAGCGGTCGCTCGCATGAGCAATGCGGCCTTTGGTCAGCAGAGCTAAAAAGCTTGTACCTGCACTTGTGGTAATTCTCCAAGCTTAAAGATATTACCATGGTAACTTTAAATGTCATTTCGTTACAAAATAAATCAATAAGCAGCCGACAAATCAAATTTTAGATAATATTTTTGGCTTTCTAAATCTACAAGGATATCAATAGAAACGAGGAAACAAATTGAGTTGCTGTGTGCACCGTTTACTGATTGGTAACGTTATTGCCTGCGATTTTGGCAACATGGGATAAACTCGTTGCCTCGGGATGTGTGCACCGATCTCTTATCTCTAAGACGGTAGAAAGTAGTTTTCCCCCTAGCCTTATGCCAGAAAAGGAGGGTACGAATTAGTCAGTGTCTTGTGAATTTTTGCCGGGATTGGGATGACAAAGATAGGCCTGATTTTGTGTCACATAGAAAATTAAGTCTGTCTGTAAAATTGGGCTGTATCATGTGTAGTTCAAAACAAAAGTCCACGAAGCGCTCGTGTCAAATCATGCATTGTCCTTGACACCGCCCCATCTGGAGTTAGGGAATGTCGTATCTGGGTACACTCCACACACACACATACACACACACACACACACACACACACACACACACACACACACATACACACACATACACACACACACACACACACACATATATATATATATATATATATATATATATATATATATATATATATATATATATATATATATATATAAAATCAAGAAGGCTACATGATGGGTAACAACTCGCATGGCAATTAAATCTCCGGGCTCAAAACTTTTATCAACATTGTACATAGAGATTTGTAGCAATGGTATTAGTAAATACCCATGTCACACCGACGTTCCGAACAAAGCAAAATAATATTAACCTGAATACAAAACTTGCCAGAAGAACAGAAAAAGCAGCAAGTTTGCATAACGATTCGAATTGATGGTTGACAGAAGTGAAATCATGAGACGATATATATATATATATATATATATATATATATGTATATATATATATATATATATATATATATATGTATATATATATATATATATATATATGTATATATATATATATATATATATATATATATATATATATATATATATATATATATCAGAAAAACGTTTATGATAATAAAGATCTTAGGGGCGGTCAATAATAGTCAACATTTTCATCTATGTCCAAAATGACTATAAACTTCCCCCCTCTGCCCTTTCATGGCCATCATCAACATTATTTCCGGACTTTCTGCAAATACGGACACTCAACCTCATATAATATGACCGAAGTGCTTGGAGAAGGAGTGTATACAGTTTTCCTGATCATACAACGATTTAGGATTTTTTATCATGCATCTGGGATTTTTGGCGCTAATATTCAGCTGTGCTAATTCGGTCTCACTGAGCTCCATGGTTGCATTTGCATATATCTGTTCCAGCTGACTGAATAAAGATTACATCAAAGGGTTATTGGAAGAAAGGGTTAAAATGCAAAGTGACACCTGGTGGCAGGTTGAAATTATACATGGGAACTGAAAATGTTGGATGTAGAAAAATCAACATTTTTTACGGTTGAAAGTTATGGTCATCTGGTTCTGACCCCCTCCCCCCATGTCCATTTTGGACATAGATGAAAAAGTTGACATTTATGGACGGCCCCTTTATGTATGTGTGTGTGTGTGTGTGCGTGCGTGCATGGTGCATGTTTGGTATATACAAATCATTATGAGCAATATTTAGATTCAGAATGGAGAACATGGCGTAACTTGCATCAAATTTCCCATCCACCACATAGAACAATATTCTAATCGCAAAAATATGCCAATACTATGTCTTATACATGTCCTCATAACCAACTTATCCATTGTTTTCATGATTAAAATATGCCATACGAAGCGTTAAAATAACTAAATATACAATTTGTCAGTTGTAATTCTGTTTGAACGCACTTGCAGTGAGTATGCATAATAGAGGATGTCAGCGTTAATAAACAGGCAGAGCTAATTTCGAAGCGTTGTTAATTTAAAATACCAAACAAGGATTTTAAATAGCGCTTCCAACATGATAATCTTACATTTTTTAAGTCGAAGAGAAAAAACACAATTGTTTTGTCGTATTTCTACAGAAGTAGGGCTGATATTCATCATGTAGTCACTTCGTCGCCCACAACTGATCACCAAAATTCCACTGCGTCATTGGAATCTAATGCAGTGTATAAGAAACGGTGACCAGAACTTGTTCTCTGTTTACATTTAATATGTGCCAATATGTGATAAAAAGTGAAACAGCAGAACTCGGTTATTTGTGTTGCTCTGCCGTATTTAAATATCTGTTGCTCAGCAGTAATGCACATATGTTACACTAATGCTATACAGAATGTTATAGTGCTTTTACCAAGTCTTAAAGATTGCAAGGAGGGTCCCGTTTTGCTCAGAGGTCCATGGACGGGAGTAATGGCATGATACCGTATAGGCCTAATGGGGCACTCCCTCGGACTGTTTGGTTGGGGACACTGACATTCATATGCAACTGACCATTGTGACATAGTGCGGGCATAGGCACAGATGAAACGTGTTTTCCAAAGTTGTAGAGTCATTTGTTTGGAGGTGTAATGCTTAAACTTGATAACTTGGGCAGAAATCCTTTTGTAACATACACGCAAAATGTATGGGTCTTTGTTGGACTGGATCTCCCTCAATATTTGTTTCATGTTGATTGCGATTCAGTACGTTACTAATGGTCATGTTGAGGGATGCAAATTTGCAAACATTTAAATTGGGTATAGTCTGTTTGCACAAAAAATATTACTGAAGTACCAAATATTATTAAATACAATGTACCTTACTGGATTGAGTTTAGACGTAGTGTCAATTTGTCGGGAAGGAATAAACTACAGTAACTACTTATCATACCATCACTGCCGGGCTTCATTTTAAATAACTTCGGTAGCTTTGGTTTTAATATAGTTAAACAAGAAAGAAAACCGATGTGAATGCCACTTGCAGACCTGCAGATAAACACAAACATGTATAAAATCAATATAAGAATGCGATCACTGACATAATGCTCGACTAGCAGAGAGCGTCAACTATCATATGTGGGTATTCTAATGTTTCAACGAGTGATAACATATCGCGAGATATAAATATTGTGTGCAAAATTAAACCGTCACTTTGAATTATCACATAGCACAGTTGAGTACCAAATGTACTTGAGAATGCGTATGTATTATATGTGCAGCTGATTAATCTGATATACTCATGAACGGCCTTGAAAATGTCTGTTCTCTTACCATGTTTGTTGGATTCTAAATAATACATTTAGGCATGGAACATGTTGAATGGTCCAAACAAAGTTATTTTACTAGAAAGTAATTTCTAATGCGCTTAGTTTTGTGCTTTACACAGGAGACAGTACAATTGGCAGTGTTTGTAACAGGGGTAGTTCGTTATTGGTCCTAAATCCTCCATGTACAGTTCTGTTTTCATCCACTTGCTGCCCATACTAATTTTGACATGACTTGTGGCAACGTTACTTTCACCCACTAGCAGTACGAGACCATTTAGTGCCAATATAAAAAAATGCAGTGTGGAATGGGTTCATATTTATTTAAGTTAATCTTAAATCAAACTAGATTTTCAGTTATTTTACAAGATGTCATTTTAGAAGATCAAGGAGTCAATTTCATTCAGGTATGATTGGCAAGTTAAAATGTACATGACGTGTTTATGTTAGAACGTCAAGAAGTCTTATAAGTTGTCAGGACTGCATATTGCAACTTGGTCTCTTTGAAAGTGTACGTTGAAGTAAAGAACAGTTTGGAGCAATTGGTATATATTTAGACATTATTATGAATTTTGTTTTTGATGCAGTTCTGTTCAGGGTGCTTCAGTCTTTACATATGCCCACTACTACTACTACTACTACTACTACTACTACTACTACTACTACTACTACTACTACTACTACTACTACTACTACTACTACTCTGCTAATAGTAGTAGTGGTAGTAGTAGTAGTAGTAGTGTGTGTGTGTGTGTGTGTGTGTGTGTGTGTGTGTGTGGGAGGGGGGTTATGTGTATACCAAAACCCACAGTATTTTAACCTATATGTGTGTTTGAGTGCATCACTTCATTTTTTTCCCAACAGGAGGCGAAGGTTTAAAAAAAAAATCAAATCGTTTGATTTTCCAGAAAACATAAAATTTAACGCCCAGGAAGCCCTTCGTCACTGTTTCTCAAAGTAGAGAACACATTGAAGACCTTTCCCTCTTCCAAAGGGCCATTCCACAGCTCGATCACCATATTTTTGCCCATGTCAGACGAGTGGCTGGTAATGTTTTTCCACAGATTTTAATGAAGTAAAGCAGGGGGTTACTACTCATTTCAGAGTGCTGTTCTCATCATAGATAATTACAATTGAACATACTTTTCCAATCTTAGCTCCACCTATGTTTCTAATAGGTGTTCTGCCGTCATAAGCGTAGGCCTATATTCAATTAATATTTTATCGAGTTGCAAATATATGGTTTTAATAAAGTCCTGCATTGCAATAATTATGTCAAATATAAACATTGACGTATTGGCTACTTTTGATTCTGTATGCTTAAATGACATTTGAATAAGGTACATGTACATACATTTGAATGAAATCCTTGGGAACATAGGCATGCTGGTACTTGAATGAAAGGTCTGTGGATGGGGAATTTGAATCTGGAATGATGATAGTGATTCAGGCTCATCAGCACAACTTATGCTGTGATTGGCTCTCGAAGACCTAAGTAACGGTGCCTTAAAAATAGCTTAATCTGAGAAATAAAATATAAAATAAAATAAAATATGAAACAAATTATTCAAAAGTGGGTATCACTGACATACACGCGCATACCCATTAATCTCTGGAGATTTAACACATCTCACCTATATTGCACAAATATAATAAATTGAAATAATGACAAGAATATCACACATACTAGTATGTTGATTCCCTCATCGAAATTAGAATACCTTTTAGGAACAATCCTTCAAAATAAATGATTATGTAAACACACATATATTTGCCGTTCATGGTTCCCGTGTACACCTATCACATCACAAGTTTTAGGTCATCATGTAGTTATTTGGCTTGCAGGTGTCTGTGGTTTAAAGATATCTTATTTTCAAAATATGTTTAAACCACAGACACCTGCGCGCATAATAACCACGTGATGAGCCAAAACTTGTGATGTGCTAGGCGTACACGGGGACCATGAACAGCAGGCAATACCACTCTATTCAAGATCATGAAGATGATTTACATGTACTTGAAACTGCCACATAGTATAAACTAATACCAATAAGCTGCAAATATTGGGACACAGCTACACACTTCAGTGTATCACGTATGGAAATGGTGGACATTTTGTCAGCAACTTTCGAGTAGGAGGCACTTGGTATCTGTATGATGGACTGAAAGAGTACCAGCGCAAACAAACCGGCATCACAAAACAAGGAAAACCAGTGCCTCCTACTTGATATGTTAGAAATAATGTGATCTTTGTAAGAGACACAATTTATTAACTCATTCCACCCCAATCAATGTTTTCCTGCTAAAATCCAAATGTCGTCTGTTCATTTTCTGGCTATTTTTCCAAATTTTGGATTAATCTTGTATAAGAGATCCTTCCCAATTATATGCTCATGGTCAACAGCTTTCCTTGGCGTGCTCTGGGCACAATCCGCCCAGGGCATGCAAAAGAAAGCTGTTGACTCAATCTTCCTTCAGGGGTTCACGGTTGGCAGGGCGGCCACGCTCTTGCCTTCCACCTCTGCGACCTGTGTTCAAATCCCGACCTTGGCGGCATGTGGTTGGAGTTAACTACCTCTCCGATCGTGAACGGTGGTTTTCCCCGAGATCTTCGGTTTCCTCCACCAATAAAAGGTAGAAAAGTATATGCCAACATCTCTGCCTTGGAGAGGGATTAATATAGGCTTTGCCAGATTCCCAATCCATGTAGAACACATGTGTCTATACTTTTCCTTCAGGGTGGAATGAGTTAATACCATATTTTCTGAACTGGTTCATCCAGATTGGGTATATATTTATTAACTATATTTACTAAACTAGTTCATCTAGATTGGGTGCAGACCACAATTAGCTGGTGGCTTGGCAGGATACATATAGGTGTGGATATGAAGATATAACAACAAGAAACACTACTTTTTCAGAATGTCACTTTATTTTTGCAGAATCCAAAGTACACAAGAACTTGTTCTAGCATTACTATATTTTTACATGTATACCTTTGTTTATCTGAGACAGTCACTACATTGGATATAAATACAATGTTGCTTAATATATTAGCATGTTTCAACTATATATATTAGAAGAAACATACAGTATTTTGGTTGCGCAAATAAGAAAACATGTTTGTGTTGATCATGTTGACTAGACAAGATGCTGTATTATCATATTTTTAGTAATAATAAGCAGAATTGATTGGTTTATTATTCCAAAATATATAACCACACTCAGTGTCTCATGCAGCAAACACATGGTATTTTCATCAAACAGGTGATACGGTTTATATCGATATCGTTTTAGCGAGCGAGCCTTCCTTTCGCGTGCGAGCAGAAAAGTTTGTGCTGCTTGAAAATCAAACAGGTGATACGGTTTATATCACGGTTTTAGCAGGCGAGCAACATAATTATTACTAAAAACATGATAAAATCATTATCACAGGCTAGCTTCACGTAGTGCGGAGTTTTACTTGACCTTAGTCAGCCATAGCACATTTGGGCTTCGCCGCATGTGGTATGGCTGGCAAAGTCAGGTTTAACTCCGTACTATGTTCAGCAAACCTGTGATAGCTGATAGTACCATAGTTCACTGGTAAACATAAAATGCACAAATTAATGTCTCCTTTATGCCTTCAATATACAATGTTAATTTTCCAAAATACCAAATGTTGTGTTTATTTCGTCTTCATTGATTGTACTGTAAATGTTAACCCTAAAACAGTTCAAGAACATGTGCATCCCACTAACTTCTTCACCAAAAAAAAAAAATGTACGTTGAGGTCAGAGGGAAAAAAATTATGTACATCTTGTGTGCATTAAAAAAAAGTAGGTTGATACAAAATGCATAGCCCGCCCCTAAGTATCAAATGGTCGCTTCCTAACGATTCTGCGGCTTCGCACGATTTCGTAATTTCATTTTCGATTCTGTGCACACAATGTCATTCCCTCCAGTTTGTACACGAAACTGGACAAATCTTTTAGGATTTTGTGAACTGAATACCGTTTCCGTCGACAAAATCGATAAGATGATTTGAATTCCGTGATAATAATTTCGACAAAATTTAAAGATTACTCGATTTCGTGAATGAAATAACAAACTTGCACATAAAAGTGAAAACCTTATTCCATTCTGTGGACGAAATTCAAAACTTTGCACACATAAATGAACAACAGGCTTTAATCAATTGTGTGAATCTGATTGGATTTCATAATTTTCTTACCCAATTACGTCCACAGAATCGTATAAGTGTTACAATTTCGCAAAAATTTGTTCAATTCTGTGAATTGCATATTAGAATTTTGTGGACAAAATTGATAAACTTATTGACAATCTTATTGACAGAATCGATATGGATTTTCTACAGAATCCTAAGTTTATTCAATTTTGTGGACAAAATCGGTAGACTTTATAGGATTTTGTGAACAAATTGGTAGGCTTTAGCGATTTTGTGGACAAAATTGGTAGCTTTTCTCGATTTAGTCGAAGTAAGTGATAAACATACGGATTTCGTGGTGGACGTAATTGATAAACTTATAGGTCCTGTGGACAAAATTGATATACTTAACAATTCTGTGGACGAAAGTGGTAGAGTTTATGGATTTCGTCCACGCAATGAATTAAAATAACAAAAAAATTGATGTTACCCTTGGCACCCTATATATAATCTCATGCAACATGTCAACTGTCAGGCTGTTATTATGAAATTCTTTCACATATTACAGATGTGTAGTCGGAAAAATACAATGAAAGAACAGCAAATAAGTAAAAGTGGAAAAAAAATATATCAGAAACAAAGAGAATAGATAGTCCTGCATTTACAAATTGATAAATTGGCATTTAGAGACTATGCTACAAAAATCTGGGACAAAGTAATTTTTTCGTGCATATATGTGTTCTGCAATGGTAGATTTCCTGTATTTGTTAACACAGAAGTTTGTGGTTGTCTGTTTCATTTGTATCAGTAAGGAAATAGCCATCACTCACTACAGTTTCTAGGATATGTTAAATGCAAGTCTTACACTCCATTTATCTCTTTTGTGCTGTTTTTTCAGCAATGTGATACCATTAAAAAAAATATTTATATCTGTACAAGCTGTTGTTTCAGAGTGCTTCTTTACCCTTCAGTAATTTTCACAATGCCACAGAGATGGCAGCTGATTACATTTTACCCACAAACAATATCCCACGAACATGGTGATTTTGGAATATGTGTGTGGGTGGGGGGTGGGGCAGGGAGAATGTTATGCTTCCCTGAATCACAACCGGGCCCAAAGATTTGAGTCCTCAATTCTGGCATGGAATACGAGATTCAGTGGCACAAATGCAAACAAAAGATCAGTGGTGTTGTATAATGTGGCGATTTAATGAACAAATATACCTAACGTTTGTCATTTTTATTGGATTCTTCAAGAAGAGAAATCAATGACTGGTTTTACTGAGGAAAGGTATACACATAATCCAATAAATACAATGTAAATGATTTTAGAATCGGAAGTGTTCCATTGTAAGAGATGTTCTTGTTAGAAGGAATGATATATGTATTTCTTATGACGTGGAGAAAGAAATGTTTGAAAGACCCAAAATATTTTTCACTGCTGCTGATAGTTTGCTAAAAACATGTTACAGTTACGCTTTGTTTTGTCCACCTGGGAAAGAGTCATACGATGAACACAACAATGGCTGTATACGCCATAGAGGGTATCATTGCTTTGCACCAGATTGGGAGCCTTTCATACACGAACGTGTATTCAAGTACATTTCAAAATATGTTGATTTTATCCTTTGTTTTCGCCAGCTGCACCAATATTATACCATCAACTGTACAATGCACTGTATACACCACAGGACGTATTACGACTTTGCACAAGATGTCTGAGGGGGCGGTGTTTATACAAGTTTGTATGTTGAAATAAACTTCAGTGGCACAAATGCAAACAAAAGATCAGTGGTGTTGTATAATGTGGCGATTTAATGAATAAATATACCTAAACGTTTGTCACTTTTATTGGATTCTTCAAGAATTTCCGGCCAATCATATCACAATAATATGTTGTTTTTGTAGCAAAGGGTGCTCTTTAACATTATGGCACAATAGTCATTGTCCTATTTACGCGTGATTTACTTGAAAATGTATATGAATATTTTACTTTAAGATCAATTGATAGAATTTTGTCCCAAAATAATGAAAATATGGAGTGTATTATATTAAAACCGAACCTGCATATCAAATAGGTTTGACCTACTGTGCGACCTATGTTCATAGACTGCTACAAAGTTAACATAGACTGACCAGAAAATGCCACACAGGTACGGAAGTCCACACTCCAAAACTACCGATTAACTTGATAACTCTCTAAATTATTCCGCATAATTGAAATTTCAAGCCCTCGTCCCACCATACATAGAAACAATTACCCCACCGTATCTTATAGTACTGTCGTACAAAACATTGCTTCTATTTTTCATCATGTGTCAGAATTTAAACTGGGTCATTTGAATCATTAGGGCCCCTTGTGAGTGTCAACAGTCCCCATTTTATCAACTCATCATGGTCATATCATTACAAACATTTTTCCACCATTACGGATGAAACAGTTAAAAATCTAATTTCGAAGGGACCTGAATTTTGACCAAAAAATAGCATGTAAGTAGTTTAAGTTTTGGACAATAGAAAACCCTCGTTATATTTTATTTTTATATATGAGTGGATCAGAAAATTTGCAATGTAATGGGCAGCCGAACTGAGTAACAAAAAGAAGAAGAAGAAGAAGAAGAAGAAGAAGAAGAAGAAGAAGAAGAAGAAGAAGAAGAAGAAGAAGAAGAAACAAAAATAATAACCCCCCCACCATACCCTGTCGTTTGGATCCCTGATGATATTGATGTTATTGCAGCCAAGAATTAACATTTCAGAACAACCCACCAGTTCTACGTTTACATTCATCGTGCCAGTCATGAAAAGTCTTTACGCTCCCAAATTTTCTGAGAAAGTTCCACTCCCTGTATACCTTGTGCTGGGTTAATTATAAGTAGTCAACCGTGTTCACGGGGATTTGGCCATGTACATTTCACATTTTCGGCCAGGTAATAGGTGCTCAAGGTTACTGATTTAAGACCGTTCCGTGGTGAAAACTTACATATATATTTCCCAGTACTAGTATATCTCTAATGCGGGTGGATTTTAGTCCCCGATTCTGCGAAAATGCCGTATACAGTACTTTGTACTGGTCCATATGCAGTCAACCTTGTTGACCACGGCATTAACACATGTCCACCTCACTGAACTATTCTTTTTGAGATTGGGGACGTGGACAAGTGAATATGTGCACGTCGCTTTTGAGGCCAGGTGACAGGCACTGAAAGTTGCTGTTTCAAGACCTAGCCTTGAATAAAGCTTGAATAAAGATCTGTACAAGGAAATATCAAGACGCAACCGGATTGGCAAAATACCACCAAAATGTATCATGGTGTGAGGTCTTGCCATGGATGTTACCAACTATTTTGTGGCATGATTTGGCCAGGTAGAAAATCAGCCTTGAAATATATTAATATTGTCTCCTAGCACCTCGGATATTACCGAAAGGTCTAAAATACCGATGAATGCCGAGCGATAATAGCCTCTGTATTTACACAAGCAATGCTCTGGCAGCCACACAGTAGCAGTGTGCGGGTTTTATCCGCCCCCCCCCTCCTTAAAACCTGGCGGTTTCAAAGCTGGAACCTTTAAGGTGGCTGGCGTGCTCTCTCCTTCTGTACAATACCTCCATAGGAATACAGAGAGTAGTATGAACAATGAGATGAGATATTCCCTTGGCCGTACTCCAATACAAAACCTTTTTTCTCACGCAACAGTATCCTGGAATAAATTAACAAATAAGATTAAAAGCTACCAGTCAAAATCCACGTTTAAATTTAATTTAAAGAAGCATCTGCAGTCGAAAATGGAGTAATTTACTTCTGTATGTGCATTAGCAGTACAGTGTTTTATTAGATTTTATATTGTGTAGTTGTTTGTAATTGAGTAAAATATTGCGTGTTTTTGTAGCTTTAAAGTTGTTATGACGGGCCCCACGGGAAATAATTCCCTGTGACTTTTGTGGGCAATCGAGGTACCTTAAACTGCTTTTATAATGTATTTCCCCTTTTGTATTCACTTTTCGTGGGTGCTAAATTAAGCTATCTATCTACATGAAAATGGCTGTTGCACTGCTTTGGCCAATACCATTAAACAAGGAGTATCCATATATATCGGCAGATCCCTGTCTCAAACATACCCAAAATATGTTTCTCGTACTAAACCCGGGTACCAAACAAGCAACCTGCATAGAATTGACTGTTTCAAAAATCAGTCATGTTCTTAAAACACACACTGAGCTTAGCTAGATATAAGGACTCGTCATAAATGTTTGAAATATATTGTTATTCCCACAAATGTTAGTGTCACCGTTAGTTTTGTATGCCCGTATCACAGTGGCCGATTGTCACTATACGCCGTATGCATATTAATTTCCCGCCACAAAGCACAGGTTTGACGCCAGGCGATCAGGGGGGAAATGCGGGTCACATCCCTGTTACGGACGGGGCCATGTGTTCATTTCTCACGAATTCAGTGCTTTATGAGAAATTCAAGTTCACAAATGTCAACCTGGCATTCATCTGGTATTTCAGGAGCCATATATGAAGAAAAATTTCCATCTGCATTTAATAAATATTCTTTATTTCCGAAATATTAGTAGTATCCCTCTTGTCCTCACAGGTACCTACCCGTATCTCGCCATATCCCGCTAAGCGAGAGTGGGCAATCAGGTATGCAGTTGTGGCGGGAAATTAATATGCATATCTCCTATTGCCTGGCGCCAGGGTCAGAGATTTTGGCGGGAAATTAATATACAAGTCTCGAATTGTGCCACTAAGAATGACAACTGGAGGTTACTCTATTCAATCTTGAAAGGCTACATCATCAAAGGTTTTTTACCTTTATCAGATAGATCAGATTCATAAAAAAACTTTTTGTCCTCTCAAAAAATTCCAACTTTTTTTGGGTACGAATTCGTGCCAATTAGACAGAAATGAATTAGCTTTTCGTCTCTCTCAAGACCATTGAGTTAGGTGCAATTGGGCATAACAGCATAACTACCGCTTTAAAATGACGTATGAAGCTATCCTCCAGGGTTGCACCGAAGCAAGTATCCAAAAGGGATATCATGGCTTCTTGTCGACGGCAGTTTCACAACGTCTTCCCGCTGTTTTACTTGCAAGGCTTTGTGAATTTGAAAGCCAGATTGTTGTTATTCAAGCACGTGCCAACCCCAGCCAACTGGCGAAAGTTCGATGCAGGATGGTGTCGAAGTCATTGTCATATGGGTTTCCGGCTTGTGAGGAGGCGTCACATTTTTGGCAACTTGATACGAATGTAGGAACTCAGTATGGATCAGCAAACCTTTATTCATAATTCATGAAACTTTAACCACCAGAAAAAATAAATACTCCACATCCCAACCCTAGACTGTTGGCAGTTAAATTGACAATGTTGTCCGTTTATGGTATCACAGCTATTGTTTACATTTACTCTTGTCCATCTCCATTTAATGCATATAAATTTAATTTGATTCCAAGTTGCGATCGGAGCAGCTTGCATGGGCAACTTGCGCCCTTAAAAATTCCAATATGCAGCAACACACTGCGCGATGATATTAGCGAGTGCCCGTGGTTTTTTTATCGTTCTCATGTCACAGACTCGTGCCCTACAGTGTGACAATCTTGTGTATTATTTTATCTCCAATGTATTTTTGCATTTTCTGCTAATATTATTAATAAACCAGTGTCATTCTATGTAAATAACTTTCTTGTCGTGTTGGTCTTACCTGCCTCCACACCCGTTGGCTGTTTCTTACTCTCAGAAAGGAAACTCCCGGAATTCGAGTTTATCGCACTTGGCAAGTGTCAGTTTTTATAAA
The DNA here is from genome assembly GCA_964020975.1 of Hermodice carunculata. Lineage (NCBI taxonomy): Eukaryota > Metazoa > Annelida > Polychaeta > Eunicida > Amphinomidae > Hermodice > Hermodice carunculata. The sequence continues at coordinate 73,675,288 of OZ026627.1, forward strand.
AGTGCAGGGGGAGGGGGTATAATAAAAGTTTTGAAATTTTAAGGGATTTCAGTTTTCGAGGATCTGGCATTCTAGATTGATTCTCTATTCGGTGTTGACAGGAATTCTTGCCATGATGTGCTTTATGGTACAGGAATATCAACGCCAAAATGCCAAATCCTCATAACCGAAATCCAAATAAAATTCCCCTGTTTTCAAACTTATGGCAATAAACAAATTGACAAATTCTTAGAAATATTTTATTCTTTATGTCTCACCAAAGAACGGTTCTATATTAGGCGTACCAATATGATAATCAATTTACCTGGCAGTGCGAAGGGCAACAGTTATTCTCACTGAGCTGTACACAGTTCATGAATACATTTGCAACATGTACAGCTAGATTATCAAAGATATACTTTACTTTAAGCATATATATGAACGTTTCTCAAGCCACTGTTAAGTCCTGGATTTTGTGTAAGGTTGGGGCAAAAATTCATTTGTTCAGCAGCAGCTAATATGATAGAAACGCTGATATATGGTGCTGTAACAACAGATTGCTCGTGAATGAAAACAGACTATAACCGTATTACTTTCCCTCAAAAGAAAAGCCAGGGACGAATATAATAAGAACTTCTGAGTGCACTTGAAACTCCTTGTAGGTCGTTTATACAAATCAACAGAATTTCAAATTTATAGAAGCATCATCAAAAGACTCACGTGAATGATATTAAATGAACACATGATATTTGAGAAATTGATCCTTATTTTTCAAGCCTTTAATAATATGACAAAAGAGTAGATAACACAGCTGTTTGTACCTGTTGAAAATATCCACATTGTAAATTGAGTTCAGCTGCTTATGAAAACACACACACACACACACACACACACACACACACACACACACACACACACACACATATATATATATATATATATATATGTGTGTGTGTGTGTGTGTGTGTGTGTGTGTGTGTGTGTGTGTGTGTACTAACTGCAGGCACTTAGTTACCAAGAAATTCTCTTGCAAAGAACGGACTTGTGGATAACTAGGATAACTAACCACAAGTTCGCCGCAAATTGAAAAGATTATTGTGGCATGTTGAAGTAATAAAATTACATGGGAGCTAGTATGCAGATGTGCCTTTTCTACTTGCCCGACATTTTCTCTGGACCTATTAAAGATTATATATATATATATACATATATATATATATATATATATATATATATATATATATATATATATATATATATATATATATATATGTATATATATATATATCTATATATATATATTATATATATATATATATTATATATATATATATTATATATATATATATATATATATATATATATATATATATATATATATATATATATATATATATATACATTGACGGAGTGACCATTTTAGAACCTGTAAAATCATGAAAAGCTCGTCAGTAGAATACGTTACTTGACATTATTTTGTCAAATTCTGAGCTACCTTGTCGGGGTCATCATGATAAAGTGCTCACACATGTCAAACTCAACTACGCGAACTGAATGCTTGCAAGGACATTGTTTGCTTTGTTTTGCTTTCTTCAAACCATATTCTTACTGACATGCCAAGGTAGTATTTTACAATTTACGTGGCCCAAACACTCACTCGAAGCGGCACACATTGGGGAGTCCTCAAAGTTGTCTTTACTGAAGTTCCGGCCCATTCGTTAATAGATGAGTTACTAGTGAGCCACGCATGTGAAGGTTAGATGCAGAGAAATATCAGCAATGAACCTTCACCAATAACCTTCACCATATATTGACAGAATAAAAACTCACCTAGTGTTCAGTTTTCCCTCCTTTCTAATTTAGATTTCATGTATCCAGTAGCAATACGAAGCAGGTCGTTGGTTGCCTGAATTGGTTTAAACATATTTTATTCAAACAACAATTGGGAAACAGGGCGAACCCTATATGAATGTTATGTTGCGTGAATTAATATCTTGGGTTACAAGGTGAACAGATTCGAGTCTGTCTTTGTTTGCCTGTGTATATACATTTCAGACTACATTAGCATATTTTAAACAAGGGAGTACAAAGGGAAAAATAAGAGACTCTTGGGATCATCTGTTCAATTTGTACTGCAAACGTTTCAGGATACCAGCTCCTTTAGTCTAGAATTTACAATAATGTGGTCAAAATGAGTTGACCAGGAAAGGTAGGCATAAAACCAAAGACTCAAGTGTTTATGCACCTCTACATTTTCAAGACTATATTTTATTATATATCAAGTTATGATGATCTACAGTATGGGTTTACTTTTGTTTCTCACTATCAAAGACTTTGTTTTATGAGGGTAAAAAGTAACAAGCCACTGGTTTGACCGTTGAGTTACTGAGTCCAGATCTTTGTTCATTGTCGCCGCTGCTTCATAGGGATCATTTACTGAAATGTATAACGTCCTGTCATCACCAAAAAGGCGTACTTCAAGTTTTACAGTTTCAATAATATCGTTTACATATACAAGAAAAAACACTGGCCTTAAAACAGTACTCTGTAGGACGCCTGCCTTAATGCCCCCCCCCCCCCCCCCAAGACAAGGCCTGGCCCTGAATAACCGCCGGTTGGGTTATTGCATAAATACAATCTTCTAGCTAATGGAATAGCTGACATTGCATTCCTGTAGTTTTGTACTTGTGTATTAAACGAGGATGATAAACCTTATCAAAGGCTTTAGTGATACCGCCCACGCTTCCAACTGAAGAAAGACATATTTTGAAAACTCGTAATAGAGGTACACAAATTGGTTAACCGTTCCACCGAGGGCTATGAACCCTGCTTGATTTTCAGACAATGCGTATTTATCACGTAAGAAGTTTAAAATATGCTTGAAAACGGTACGTTCAAAAACTTTTCCCCACACAATTTAATAACGAGATGGGCTTGTAGTTCATATGCTATTACTTGCAATAAAACGTACCAAACCTTTCCAGAATGATCACAAATTCACAATTCATTGCTTATATCTCTCTATTCAGACATGTACAGTATTGTCAGATGAAAATGAAAGATGTTAATTGTAGAATTACATAGTTTAAGTACAGTCAAGTAGCGCGAGGTAGTTCATGCCGGGTGGGCAGGTGTGTTAATTGTGATAATGTAAGCAAATGGAATATTATACATATTCAATGTCAACACCCTTTTTATCAGCTTAAAATGAAACTTTTACGCTGGAAGTTTTCGTTTTAATGTTTAGATTTTACGCTGATTTTTTTCCTGATATGATGAACCATCAAAAGAATTGTGCATAAATAAATAAATAAACCATTCCCAGCCAGGAAGCACAGTACTCTTGTCTCACCATGTCACGTTCACTGGGTCACGCTTGACGTGTTGATTCCATTTGCTTCATTCACTCTTCGTGCGTTGCCAACAGATTCTTGTAATCATAAAATTTATTAAAACCCTCGTGAAACGAGGAAGTAATATATACAGCGAGATGAAACACATACCGCATAATAAACAGACACAAGCATGAATTAATTTTGCAACTGTATTACTTGTTCAATATAAGAATTGTATTTAGACCTATATTCACACCCGAACACAAGCACATGCAGACCCAATTGGATGCTATTGAAGTTTACATAATGAGAGTTCACTCTGACTGGCTCAGCCTTTCAACTCTAGCCAGCAGATGCACAGAGATATTTTCCTGTCATATGCAAAAACCTTATCTCATATGTATTTGTGACATAAAACATGACAAATCCTGCCACATGTAACACAGTTTATCGAAATTGGTGAGTGGGCCGTGTGTTGGCACGTCACTTCTGCTGAACGGAACGGATGCGGCTTGAGTGACGACCATCGGGAAGTCATGGTCAGGATTTCGTATACTTTGATACTAGTTTTTCTGCTGATTTATTGCTCGCGGAGCGCCCCTAGAAAATCTGCCGATAGCTTCAGGTAACGAAAGTTTAATGTACTCTGTATTTCTGCCGATCAAGATAGTGTTCCTGAGACTGATTCCCTTTAACTTGTGAGAATTTCTACCTCTGCAGTTTGTTTTAATTTTTGAAAGTAGATGTACAGCCCCACAGATGTGAAGTCAACGCAAAGTGTAAGGTTTCCCAATTTTTTTTGTTCGTGTTGGTGTAATATGTAAAGATGAGGTTTTAATTGTAAAGACAACAGAAAATGTAAAGAGTGGTTATCTGCTACCAGAATAACTGATCTCATTTGACAGCCCTGTTTTCTGGTCTTGTGTATCTTAGTCCTACCAAGGAATACTTGCAGTATTCAATTCGGAATTCAGGTGGTAATAATCATTTTTGAAATACTTGCCCCTCTGAGCCGGATACACCGAGGGCCAGTTAGATTTTTATATGTATGTATGAGTTATATATATATATATATATATATATATATATATATATATATATATTTATGTGTGTATACAAATATATAAATATATAAATATAAATATACATATATACATTATAATCTCCAATTAAGACCGCCTCCAGAAGGAGACCAGTTCTATATCAAGACCACTAGTTAACAGACCCGTTTTTGTTTATCCGTAAATCATATCCCTATTAAGAGCACTCCCCTATTAAGACCACATTTTCCAGTCCTTTAAATGGTCTTAATTGGGAGATTCCATATATATATATATATATATATATATATATATATATATATATATATATATATATATATATATATATATATATATATATATATATATATATATATATATATATATATATATATATTGTATTAAAATTCTGTAAAATATGCCAAGGTGTTCTGAATCCAAACCGGCATATTTGCACATTCATTTAAGTTGTAGTATTATTCATTACATTTTGTTTTATGTTGTTATACCCTGATATCTAGAAGTAATAGATCGTAAAACAAATATTCCATTAAATAGCGCACTTATTGTTTTGAATGTCGATCAGCGCCGTTGAGAGCATGCTCCAATGGAAATTGCAGAAAACAACAGATGATATGTTTAAGCTATTCTTGCACTGGTGCGGACAATACAGCAGGTGGTAATTGTATAGCCAAAATTTCCAGAATGTCTTAGCGAGCACACGCTTGTGCATTGGCTATATATATTTCCGTGATAATGATGTGTAAGACTTGGGCTACAAAGTGAGTTCAAATATGCATTTATCAAGCCCTTATCTGGTACTGTTAACCTTTCTATACAACAGTAAGATAATTCCCACTCTTGGTTAGTAAATATCCATTTTCCTCAAATAATGCTATCATAATCGGCTTAAGAATTAACTGATGGTATTGAACGAAATACACGAAATTCCAGGGTCTAATGCGCTGAATGGGTCGACTGCGTGAAAATCGTCTGGCTTCTCAATTTGCTTGATATTATATCACCAGCCAGTTTCCCCAGTTTGAGTAGAGGTCAAAGTACCATCTCTGGACCAGCTTTTTGGGTGACCAATGTGGCTGACGATGACGTCACATTAACACCGTAATGGACGTGATTAAGAGAGAAAGAGTAACTTATACCGGAATAATCTAGAACACTTGCTAAGTAACAGTTGCCAAACCAAATTAACACCATAATTAACATTGTAATTAACGTCAAACGCAAATTTATACCCGTCTATTATAATTGCGTCAATGATCTTGGTATCCCATGAGGACAAAAGTTGATCTCTTTGTGATTGCGTACTGAATGCAGTATAAATGCGGGTATAAATGGCACCCAAACAAGTCTTGCACTGGTCTCCCACTTATGAACCTATTTTATGTCAGGGTCAATAAAGCCTATTTTGTTTCATAAAAAAATTAAATATTATGAATGTTATTTATTTCTTATACGAAATACATTTTTAATCCATGTAATGACTTTTTGTTTTGTTCATTTATTGCATCGTTTATCACGTTCTTTGTCGTATGTTTTTACTACCTTGACTTACATGTAACCTATGTTGCTACGTTACCTGTGTTACCAGTTTATACGTTCAAGGCGTCTGCTGCTGAATACATGACACTATTAGCTAATATTGACATACTGCTGCGTCTCTCAGTTACACTGTATCCATCCAGTGACATCCGTATTTATGACAGTGACATTTCTGTCTACTCCTTGTCAATGGGCATCAGTATTGAGCAATATAGAACAGCTATCGGTATGCACTTCAGTAGATGTAGTGCCCTCATCAGCTATTCTCATTTTGCTTGTCTAACCGATGAAAATGAAACTACCGCTACTGCTGTTTTGGCTCTGTCTTTTACAATTTTGCTTCTGAAAGGGCTTTTATGTTTTTGTCATTTGATTTTATTTTTATACACATTCGTCATTGCATCTGTCGAAGTTCATATGAATCCTGGTCAAACTAACACTCGTCCTAACTCTCTCCTAAAGATATGTCATTCAAATGTCAGTAGTATCAAAAGTGCAAGCAAACAAGAAGAAATACAACTGTCAGCTGAATCCGAAAGGGTAATGTGTTCGAGTCTCGCTCGTTCCGATCATAAAAATATACATTTTCGGCATTTCCTTAATGCCGATTCTGAAATTAAATGCCGACTCAGTACATATACAGCATGACCGTGTTGATATGGCTGTCGCATATAACTACCTCCATTGAACCATTCTTTTATAAGAATGTGGATTTGGTCGAGTGAATATATGTATGTGCGCTCCTATTTCAGCTAGTAGACTGCTACCAAAGGTTACAAGTTCGAGTTTCGCTCGTTCGGATTATAAAAAATATCTGTATCCGAAACTTTGTTAGACGCCACGCATCCTTACCAGCTTTGCTTATTGGCTTTTTTTAACCTCCTTCCAGTCGAGATCGCCAAACTGGTAGAGGTGTTTTGATATATGTTCACACATCCCTACTTTTTGTGAGGCAACCAGATCTTGAAGGCCAATATTGTGAATGCACTTGAATTGAAATTTCTACTCATCTTTGGGCCTTGTTGATTAAAAACTATTATCGCCCTCACGGTCAGCTGACTGATGGCCGTGAATCTTGACTAAAATCCTTTTCTACTTCTAGCTCAACAGCACTTGAAAGCAATCCACATAATAGTTACTGGTGATTTTAATGACAGGTGTGCTGACTGGAATTCAGCACGCACCGATGGTGAACTTGGCACATCTCTTGTCAACATAGTATCTAATTTCAACCACTTTCGGCAGATAAATAAATCGACCATGATAATTGAATACGCAGCAGTTTATTGGACTTTATCATTACAGACTCTCCATGACTTCTGCTGGACATTGGTGTCTTGTCCCCTATCTCTAACTTCGGTCATTCTCTTATTTTCTGCTTTCTCTGCCTCGCTTTTTCTAAAGAAAAATCTTTGAAAGACAGATATGGTACTTTAACAAAGTCAATTTCCCTGATCTGAACTTTGCTCTTTTCTCGGCTCCTAGGGACACTGCCCACGAAGTCTTTGGCACTATGATATTGGTTCCTATTCGTCTGGCTTATTCCTGTCCACTGCTAAAGAATTTATCCCTTTTAGGGAAGTCACAATTCGGCCAAAGAAAACCTCTGGGTAACCACAGGAATTAAAGAATGTATTCGGCATCGTAACCATGCATGGAAACGTTTCTCTAACAAGTCTCGTCCTTACACTTTTTACTATCAGTCCTATAAAGAGTCTCGAAACAATGCTTTAAACAAAATTCGCCATTCTGTACGTTCGTTTTTCTTGAAACTACTTGAAAAACTTTATCAAGCATATATCCATCAAAACGATCAAAGACTGTTCTGGGGAGCAAAAGTTATCAAGATATTCCTCCCCCGATTGAAAATGACAACAGTTTTTCATGCTCAGCTAAAAATGTGAAATTTTAACACTTTCATTTCAAGCCAATGCAAAATTCATTCTGATATGGATATTCCTCCTATTCCCGAGTTTACTTTTTTGTACCGATTCCCACTTAACTGATACCCCCTTTAATGAACAAAATGTAAAGAAAGGCCTTTCGTCTCTGAACTTATCTTCCGCTATTGGTCCTGACAACATAAAAAATATCCAGCTCATGAATACCGTCGAGTCTATCTGTAAACTCCGACATATCTTTCTGACCTCTCACCCTCTCCGCCCACCCCCACGTTTACTGGTCAAGGCTTGCGGCATTTCTGGCATATTCAACGGATCAAATGCAGAACCAATCATTTGGCAAATTCTCTCTCACTGATGCCATTGAGCGATGTAGTAATCTCCGCCTGACATGAGAAATTTAATTTCCCTACAAATCTTTGAAATGCAAATTGAAAATGGTCATGTTATCGGTAAGTAAAGTCTGGGTCTGCTACTTTTGTGGAGACAGGTTTGCCAATATATGTCATCCGCAATTGCACCTCGGTTTCTCAAAGTTAAACAGCGATCTCTTCAAATTTAACTCTTACAGAGCCAATTTAGAGACTGAGTCAACAGCTTTCCTTGGGGCACTTTCCGCTTGCGCGGAAAGTGCCCCAAGGAAAGCTGTTGACCTGGACCAAATTTTTCACTGGGAACATAGGCATGCTGGTACTTGAATGAAAGGTCTTTTAATGAGGAATATGAATCTGGAATCATTACAGTAATCCAGCTTCATCAGCACAGCTTAAGCCGTGACTGGCACTCAAAGGGTTAATATCATACCTAAGCCTACTTGCCTCTGCACTTATTCTTCTGTCCATTTGATACACTCCCTCTTCCTTTACCCACTCTACACAAAATCTAAAAACATAACAGATTAGCTGAAATTCTTCTATTTGGTAGTGAAGAATTTCCAGATAACACGAATACCCACATCTCCAACGCTGTTCATACTTATATCGTCAATTCTAGACGTTTTGTTAGGTAAATAACTAATTGTGCATTTTTTGACAGAATAATAGAAATTTTACTTTCTAGAAACCAGGACCTGTTATATGATTTAAGCGTTATAATTATTAATGCTGTTCTGGTCTTCAGCGTCAGTACATAACGTTTTGTCGCTTAACTCTTATTTTATTCAGCAGTTGGTCGGGTCTTATTTTAAGTTCACATCAGTGTGTCCCGTTTTTTCATTTGTAAACTCATATTTACCGATCTGGACAAAGGGTGGGGGTGGGATGGGGTGGGCACTAATACTCTGTTGCAAATAATAATTTTGCCGTAGTACAAGTTACGGAAAATTAAATGTACAAATAATGGTTGGTACGTAATACGGAAATTAAAAGGGCTTCCGGTACGTAAGTACAGCAACTTAATGCGCAGTATGCTAGTAGGGAAAGTCCCCCCCCCTCTGTAGACTATAATATGAATTTCTGTCACGCAGTTTGTACTGGTAACGTAGCTCTGTATTGTCCTGTGCATGCTGTACATACTTTGTGCGTCTCTCCATGCGTGGCGACCACGGCTAATAGTCTATACTACAGGGTGATCCTGTATAAATAAATATGTTTACAATGATTAAGAACTCTACAGTTTTTCAGAGTGGTATGGAATAGGACTTTGCTCTTTGATTATTGCACACGATAGTGTTCAAATGGTCCTCGCCTGACAGATTTGAGTTTTTTTATTTTCTCTTTATATTAAACAGGTTTATGCCCATATAAGGCAAAACGTGCTCTATAAATATTTGCTTGAGCATTAACACAATTTTAAACATTAAAATACCAGCATGGTTATCGTCACCTATTCTCAGACCAATTGAGGATAGTCATGACGTCATACCTGTCAATTAACAGCCGTCAATTAGTATCATCTCTAATATCACAACATAATGAACACGGTCAACTAATATTATTATCAATAAGGTTAACATTGTCAATATAATTATCATGATCATATTATTAATAAGATCATCATCACCTTCTACTTCTTTTGCCTTCGCAAATGGAGAATTAAAAGTAAAATACATATAGATAGTACATCGAAATAATTAATAAGTACATCGACATTAATGGGTACAACAAAACATAACTCCTTGGATACACTTCAGGTTCTTGTCTTTTGATTGACACCAAATTCAGCTTGGTATTTTGCCAGTTGAACGGTTTCAATTTTTTGGTGGACTCGCCACTGTACTATGACGATCTATGAGAAAATAAGGCTGACCTAAGACAAGCTAGACCACACACTAGTGTAAGAAGTAGCCACATATAAATTCATTGTACAATGTGAGTACGAATAAGGATATATACTGACAATCAATGAAAATGCATACATCTTACATTTTACGTATCCTCTTCATTACAATATATGTAGCTCTGTTTTAATGTTAGATTCCGGGTCCTTGGTGGTCCCTTTTACGCTCTGATCACTCAACAGTGACTTCACCAGTGCCGTGGATACTGATTACAGAATATTACCCAACAGTAATGTCATGTGATTGGGTGGGTGTTAGCTGTGGGGTGATTACGGAGACTGGCTTCCATTCCCTATATAAAGAGTGATAGGAATCCACCAAAAATGGCACTCCTATCAGCCATCATGCCGCCATTAACAAGTGCTGAATGCAACTATGCCATGGACATGATAGAGACTGGGTCAGCATATGCAGAAGTGGCACAATAACTGAACTCCTCGCAAACCAACATCAGCAGGCTGGTTGTTTGTCACAGGGAGACAGGTTCCATTGATGACAAGCCACGTCCAGGGCATGAAAGAGTCTTTACATATCAACAAGATAGGCAGATGAGACCCCTTCACTTGCGAGACAGATTCCTCTTAGCAAGTCAAACTACCCAAGAAACACCAGTAAGACATAACCCACCGATCAGCAGCCCAACGGTGTGAAGACGTCTTAGAAAGAATAGTTTACAGGCCAGAATACCTTGCAGGCAAAACCTCATAACGCTTGATCACCGTCAAAGCCACTTATGGTGGTGCCAAAAATATGTTTGCTACACACTCAACAGTGGAGAGGAGTGCTTTTCTCTGATGAATCACGTTTCTGTCTAGAAAAAGTTGGACGGGAATGTGTATGGTGTAGAGTTGGAAAACATTATGCTTATTGCTGTGTGCAACAAGCCAACCATCTGGTTGCCACTGGCATCATGGTGTGGCCTGGCATTTCTTGGCATCACATAACTCCCCTGGTAGTGGTAGATGGGAATCTTAATGCTCAGTGATACATCAATGACGTCCTGCAATCTCATTTGAATCCATTTCTGCAGAACCACCAAGATATTACACTGTTCCAACAATGATAACCCAAATCCTCAAATGGACTGTGCAACTGCTGAATTTCTGGAAACCCAGCATGTCAATGTTTTACTGTGGCCAGCTTTTTCTCCAGACCTCAGTTGAATTATGCACCCATTAGACCAGTTTGGACATCGGATTGGCCAAAGGTTGCCATATTTGACGAACAGACAACAGCTAATCGAGGCCTTACAGGAAGAGTGGGAACATATTCCCCAGTATGAAATACAGCGTCTGGTCCAAAGCATGTGCCATAGATGCACAGCATGTGTCTTATCTCTGAGTGGCCATACACCAGACTAGTGACTGTGACTTTTAAAATGGATACTGCCAAGAAAAATGTTGTGCAACAGGCGCAATTTGTTATGCCTCATTGACTTTGAACAGTTCATTCTTCAGTGAAATGTCAGTACAATCCAGGAATTTTGCTTTTTGGTTTATTGACAGACTTTAACAAATAAAATAAGCTCAAATTGTGCTGTGCGTTTTTATTTACTGTCAGTATGTATTAAACAAACAAATACGAGCACAGACATGAAACTGTAAAACATAGAAAAGGGTCAAGGGTCACAAACCAAAATCACGAAAAAACAATAATATTTATTATACAAACTTTTGTCAGCGGTGTTTGTCGTTGGGACGAAATGATTCTGCGCAAGGAATCCACGAGCCGCGAAGCGGCCAGAGGTTTCTTGCGCAGAATCATTTCGTCCCAGCCAGACACACACACGTTTGGTGGTTTGTATATATCCCATAATGTTTCTATGGAATAATCTGCTTAAGTAAACAACACACAATAGCTTAAATTACGCAAAACGCATAGAAAGGTGTAACCACCCAACACTGCCGCACGCGTATGAATCGGTCTATTTTTCTAGAAATGTAATGCGGTCCAATTTCGAATGGCGCAACAAGCTGACAACCTGCCAAACAGGTCATGTCAGTGCATGGCGAGGATTAAGAAACAGTGGCAATTGAAAATAAATAGAATGATGACTTTATTCTCAAACCAAATAGCGGCTCGAAAGAGGAAGTGGCAATTTACTTCAACGTACATGAAACAGCAACAGGTCGGACCGGGAAATCCAGGAACAAGGTGACCACCAAGGCAGTAACAATGCTCCTTATGAAACATGGTACTGTAATATGTGGTACGGAACAGCAGACGTGAGAGCCGTAACACATACCTTTATTACCCTCCCAAGGGCAACATTGTGGGATGATATATATATATATATATATATATATATATATATATATATATATATATATATATATATATATATATATATATATATATATATATATATATATATATATGTATTATCATATAAAAACATCAGTCGCATGCCAGCTGAGCCGGAACACGTCAGCGTCGCACTGTTCCTTGCAGAGCAGCAGAACCGTGCTACAATGCCGTTACACCAGGCAACCAGCAGTGTATGAGCAAAAACAATCTGGTGCACACGTGATTTCAATAGAATTTTTTTTAAAAGAAAAACCATGCCGCGGAGTGGACCATACGGATTATTTTAAGCATTGTGGTTCAGGATAAAGCATAATAAGTCATATACAGTATCAGGATAAACATCAAAATGACGGACCGCACCCGTGCTAGAGAAAACCATTTTCACTGGTGGCATGCCCAGTCTGGAAAGCCTATCAAGCGTTGTGTCACGAACTGTAGCTTCGGTTAAAGAATATTAAGACAACATCATTACCTAATATATCTCGGTGGAGACGCATTAGAAAAATGCGCCCAGTAACAGGAACAGTGTCTCAGGGATAATATTACAAATTTTGGAAATATTGAGTGTCTCGAGCAGATACGATGATCATGCCCGCTCATGCAACATTTACTATTTTACTGTTTTACCTTCAGCGGTCCCAACTTCACGCATTGCGCTGCCACATAGGCCAATATATGTGTGTATGTATGTGTGTATGTATGTGTGTATGTATGTACGTATGTATGTATGTATGTGTGTATGTACGTACGTATGTATGTAAATATGTATGTATATATGTATGTATGTGTGTATGTTTTTTATAGCCTCCATTTTTTGAAGATCTATATATATATCTATACATATATATTTATTTATATTTATATAGTCATGATAACAGAAATTGATGCCGTATAAACGAGAGTGTAAAAATAAGGTGAACAACAATGAAATGCATGTGTAGCTATTTAAACACATATTTATATATATATGTATATATATATATATATATATATATATATATATATATATGTATATACTTACACAACTACAACAACGTGCCCGGTGACCAGGTCTATTCAACGTTCAGCTGAGGCTTAATCGCCTCATGTATCTATTTCAAATTATCACATGTCCATTTTATGGCAAAACTCATTTTACGTCAAACACAAATTTGGCAGCATTCAACCTGTACATATAATTTACCTTAACATAAATAATTTCGAAAATTTCTGACGCTTTCGAAATTTCCAATTGGTCTCCCACATATGATATTCCCTTTGCTCTCGGCCATTCAATCTGGAAAGCGAGGCGTAACATTTCAGAATTAATATTTAAACAATGTTCGTCAAAACTCAGTTTCATCATAGTGTTCACAAATTTCAGATGTGTAGAGTTTTCGGGCAAAAATACACCGGGAATGCGGTTCTAAATTATTGACTGCTTATCGAAGCAGAGCCACGCCCAGGGTTCATGGACGTCCTGCCAGCCTCCGAAGTTTTTCTGCAATGCTCTTTCAATCATGATGTGACCAATGAAGTGTGATAGCGATGGTACAAAGCTGCAGGGACCATTGCTATAAATTGTTTACCCAAGTATGAAAGCCCTATCTAGTTTGAAATATGAAAGCCCTAACTAATCTAGTTTGCGACATAATGCCACCCCGAAGTTTTTTCTGCAATGCTCATTCAAGCATGTATGGGCCAAAAAAAAAGTGTGGCAGTGATGGTTCAAATCTGTAGTGATCATTACTGTAAATCGTCTACCCAAGTATGAAAGCCATACCTAGTGTAGTTAGTGAAATAATGCCACTCCGGATTTTTTTGTGGATGGACTGACGGACGGAGAGTGAGTGCATAGTCTCGCCAACAGCTTATGTTAGCGGGAAAAAAATTCTAATTTCGAATTATTTTTTATACTTTGTTGTCTCAATTTTGATTTTTCTGTTCAATTTTCCGTTGAACTTTTGTCTTTCCAATGACTTTATTAGAAAAACAGGGAGCTAAATTCAATATTACCACAACTGTATCAATAAACTGATATTTTACTCTTTCAGTGCAAAGTTTTCAACGAGTCAACAGCTTTCCTCGGCGCGCGTTGGGCGCAATGCGCCTAAAGGAAAGCTGTTGACCTGGACCATTATATTTTATGGGACTATAGGCATGCTGGTACTTGAATGAAAGGCCTGTTTACAATGAATATTATCTCCCGCCCACGAAGTGGGTGGGGGGGGCGGTATGGTAGTGACGACCCACCGTCCGTCCGTCCGTCCGTCCTGGCATCGTTTCCGGGTCATTTCCCCCAAAACTGTTCCACTTAGTAATCTGAAATTTTTATGGATCGTAGTCCTTACCAGCTAGATGTGTATTTTGGTGGTTTTGTGGGGCTAATTATTCCCTTTCGTTAGTTAATTAGTGATACTCGTTAAAGGTTTCAGGATGGTTTCCAGGCCATTTCTCCAAAACTATTACACTTAGCAATCTGAAATTTGTATGGCTGGCAGTCCATCTCTGCCTTTTGATGGTTTTGTTTGGCTAACTATTCTTCTTCGTTATTTAATTATTGATGTTCGTTAAAGGTGTCAGAATGGCTTCCGGCCTTTTCTCCAAAACTATTGCATTTATCAATCGGAAATTTTATTGGCTTGTTGTCCTTTCCTGCTAAATGTGCCGTTTGATGGTTTTGTGTGGCTAATTCTTCTTCTTCGTTAGTTACTGAGTGATGTTTGTTAAAGGTGACACAATGGTTTCCGGGCCTTACCTCTGAAATTATCCCACTTAGCAATCTGAACTTTTTGTTGTTGGTAATTCTTACCTAGTTGATGTGCCTTTTGATGGTTTGGTTTGGCTAATTATTCGCCTTTATTAATCAATTGCTCATGTTCGTCAAAGGTCGGGGAAGGTTTTCAATGAATAAGAGCCAAAATAGCATCTCATATATATAATATCTGGTCGATCATCCAAATATGCTCTCTGATATTTGGTCCTTACAAAAATTAAGCAGTATGAAAGCAAAAACATAGCAGGACGGAGCCTGTCAAAAATGACCTTTTAAGCCTGGCATAGCTCCTTGGGGGTGTTCTCTAAAGACAGAAACCATTGTATTATAGTCATCTGGGCGGGAGATATGGTTTGTGTCAATGTCAACCTGTTTATTTGATAATTTAGAAAAGCCCGTCTCAAGTACGTCGACTTCAGTCGCAGTTGGTAGTGAGGGACTTAAACATGCATTTAGTTACAGACCCTGTGACAGTGTGTAAAACACGGTATACGCCTTATTGGTTTAGGTATAAATGGTTAATAAATATCTGTCATCCCCTTGTTGTGGTCGGCAGGGGGAGAAGACTACCAAAATTGAAATTCTTTATTGCAATATCGCTGTTAAAAGTTCGCTATCTGAGTGTGGCCATAACTTCTGCGTTAGCAGCTTTTTGCGGTATGCTTTCTAATGTGGCTACCAGCTTCCCTGTGGTCCACCGCAAGGGAGTCAGTTTTTCCCCAAGCATCCGTACGTCAATGCCATACAAGATAATAGGTAAAAATATAGTTTTCTATATTTTAGCACCAGTGAGTGGTCTAATGTCTGGACCAGTCAAAGCGTTCAGCGCCCCTCTTGCCTTCCCGATACGGTCCCATACACAAGCACGCACGCACGCACGCACGCACGCACGCACGCACGCACGCACGCACGCACGCACGCACACATACATATATACATACATACATACATACATACATACATACATACATACATACATACATACATACATACATACATACATGAGTATAACTCTTTTTCAGGAATTTCATCATTAGCAAGAAAACATCATGTCATAACGCTCTCGTTTAAATTTGGTGTCACCATAAACTAAAAACCAGACTTTTTGTGATTATGCTTAAAATGCCATTGGTTACTATAGTGAAAAACTCTCTTTGGGCTATAATTGAATGCCTATTCTGTTGGAACAAAAATTATCATACCCTCCGCCACAGTTAAGGATGTTAAGTTTATATCATAAATAGATATTCGAAATGTGTCTTTTTCAAGATCCCATAGTAAATTATGTATTAACACCGTTTACTGGAACATTGAGAGAACTCCCCCTGTGGGATTCTTTTTTTTTAACTTGGAGCAATTTCAACGGGGTTTTGTTTACACGGACACATTTTCCTAAATTTGTATAGCTCTTTCTAATGAGGGTTCAGAAGTTTCCTTAGATTCCCGTACAATATTTTGAGTAAAGCACCCCATCAATCCATACGCCTGCATTCTTAGACACCAAAAAGCTTTCGACACCGTAATACGGAGTCGACAGCTTTTTCGGTGTCTAGGAATGCATTTTTTCTGCTCTTTCTTTGGGTTATTAGAGTGACTTCTCGTATGACATGTGACACCTTTAAACATGACACCTACGCCCTATCTAATAGCACACTGACATAGATGAGGATAAGTAACATTTTGGAACCGAACTTTTAATCTATTAGTAATAGCTGAATCCCATATTTTGGAAATTGTAGTGGAAAGTGAAATACCTCGGTAGTCGTCAGGAGATAATGCGTCCTTATTCCTGCCTTTGCATACAGGTATAACAACCGATCTTTTTTAATTCTCAGGGATATATTCTAATTTAATCATGGCTCCAAACATTTCCACAAACATGTTGAGCAACAGTGTATCTCCATGTCTGATATGTGCACCAGTTATAGCATCATATCTATCTGTTGCCTTAGGTCCAACTGCTGACAAATACTTCCTGCTTCTTCCTGCGCTAATAGAGAGTAGAATAATGGGTCATTAGAGTCCAGTAACGCACTTTTAGTATTCGATATTGTTTACAATTTGATCATATGGTGTTATGTACAACGGCAACTACTCTGTGACGACATGCAAAGGATCATACCCAACATAAGTTTTGTGCAAGGTATGCCGCTAAACTTGGAAAATGACAAATTTCTCTAATCGCGAATGAGACACGTGATTGTGTTTGACGACCTGATGAGAGCCGGGAGAGATGGGTTGGTCACTCAAAATGTATGAGACACGTTGCCAGGGAAAGCTACAAGAGAGGAGAAACATGGAATATTAAGACCCCAATACTTGAAAAAAACACATGTTAAAAGTAAACAAAACAAAACAAAACAAAACAAAAAAAAACAAAAAAAAACCACCAAAACAAACGCATAACAAAAAGAAGATAAAAAAATTAAAAGCAAAAAAAAAAAAAAAAAAAAAAAACAAAAAAAAAAAAAAACAAAAAAAAAACGGAGAATCAACGTTCACTTTGCAGACATATATGAAATGGACGCGAATGAAAGATGAACGGCTTTATGGGTCAACAAGCATAATTCTCTGTAATGTATTGTAGATTCATAGCATGGATCTACTGTATTGTATGTTGAAAATATGTATGGCGGAAAAGTGGTCTTAAAAAAGTATATGATCTTTTACGAGGGGTAGCGTATCAATGAACACATGAATGAAGAGCTTATCGGATTCTTAACCTATTTTGGTTTATTCACAGGCGCTACTATGAACCTCTTCGGGACAGTGAAGGAAACTTCATTCTTGGTCCACCGGACAAAGACACACATACAGGCTCATTTGAATTGGAATTAACTGAATCTCAGGCTGTTTGGGTATACGGCCTGGGGCAGACAAGATGCAACACGGCAAACCGGAGGCATCCAGCGTGCAAGCCAGTAAATGCAACGAAGAACGGCGTTGCATTGAAACTAACAACCAATCCGACAAATGGAAAATCTACTAGACTGGTCCGAAAGGAGTACAGGTTGATGACTGAGACAGAACGCCAGCTGTACCATCATGCCTTTAGGACCATGAAGCAAGAGCTGTTTGATGACACTAACGTGTTTGACGTCCTTGCTAAGCTTCATCCGGTCAGAGGAGCCCCAAATCACATGGGTGCTGGCTTTCTCCCCTGGCATCGGGAATTTATTACGAGGTAAGACTCAGGTCAACTCATTCCATCCGGGTTCCGTATTCGCGATGATGTATTTATATAAGCGTTGGGTTATGATGGGAATTGCATGTTTAAATAGTTCATGTATGAGCTTAATAGTCCAAACGCGAAACGGTTCCGTGCAAAGTCACTCCAGGATCTTTGTCCATTGCTTGACAAATCGTATCGCACCATGCCTGGGCAGAGAGCAAAGAATGCCACTTGCAAAAAGTTTCCAAACATTTAAAAGTTTAGTGATGACGGCATTCCAGTTAAGTCGCATTAGTTCATTGAAATGTACCTACAATTTAAGACAAACTAATTACGTTACCATGTACGTCAACACAGAGAAGAATATGTATTTGTTATTTTGTTTGGTTGGAAAATATCCAAATCAAATAAAATGAGAGAATCTAAAAATACTAATTGTATAATGTACTCTATAAATTATGTATATATATACCGTAGACTTGTTAAGAAAGTGAACACTACATTTTCTAGTGCAAAGGTCCAACTTGGCACAGGTGTTCCTTGTGGCAAAACAAAAGCAAATCTGAAGAGACACTTTGTTTCTATGTTCAGAGGCATCTGATTAGCTTAAATTATGCTAAAAGGCAGAGAAGGAAAACGGTGCGCGAGTTCCTTATCATAGAACAAGAAGAAGGGCCATTTCGACATTCTAAACCAAGATGGCCGCTGGATATTTTCTTTCCTTCACGTACAGTGTACTCCTTTAGACATGTATGAGCTGAAAATTTATAATAATTCTACTAGTTTGTGGTTGAGAGACTCACTTCTGACGTTGCAATGGTGACAGAAAGTTATTTATCGTGCAAAGCAAAAGGACTTTACTCATGTACTCTTCTTCAATTTATCCATAAAACCCTCATCAAAGCATGTAAACTCCTGGGATAAATGATTTCAACAAAACCACATTTCTGGCCCTGCATATGAAATAATGGGGTGATTTGTGAGTCAAAAAAGCAAAGAAAAGTTGGATGAAATAAATGTAATGAATACTAACAATGTGTAGCACAACTATAGTTGATATAATAAACGAGACATGGAACATCACAGTAACACGAATCAGTAAATACATTGGAAAATCATGAAATCAAAACTGGTACTGCCATTTTATGAGGATTTAGATTTGGGATTATAGCTCATATTCAATTTTAGGTCACCTTTATTCTGTTTATTTAAAAACACAGTCAATGTTATGGCACTTCACCTGGAAGAATGTACATCACAAATAGCTATTGTATAATAGTTACAAATACTAACAATGTACTTATATAAACATTTAAAGTATCACATTTTGAGATATCGAGTATCCGACAGTACAACTAAAGCTGGCATAATCAATTCACTTTTCTTAAATTAAATGGATATTAATACCTGTTCTGTTCAGAATCCTACTGCCACTGATCATCCCCATAGAACGATCGGAGATCTGCAAGTAGGTGAACAGGAAGTACTTGATGCTCTCTAAAAGGTTGATATCATCAAAGCCTTGATGCCAAACGGTACTTGCCCAAAACTTTGAAAAAAGCTACATCAGTATTTAATTAATTTCCAACAATATTATTTAATATCTCACTAAATCTAAAACAGTTCGTGTATATTTAGAAAGAAGCACATGTGGTTCCATTTTATAAGAAGGGTGAAGAAAATATTTGCTTCAATTATCTTTCTATACCCCCTTTAAGTTGCGCAGGTAGAGTGTTCGAAAAGTAGTATTCAAACCTGTAAATATTTTTTTTAGAAAAATATCTGGTAATTTCAGCAAATCAGCTGGGTTTTGTACCTGGTGACTCTACAGTTTACCCGGCACTTTTTGTGTATCATGAATTGTGTATTGCTGTCGATCAACAAAAGGAGCCAAAGTCGTGTTGCTGCATAAAAGCAAGGTCATTGACAATGTTTGGCATGCAGGTCTTCCACAAAAAATGGAATAACTAATGGACTGGAATGACTAACAGTTTTATGTTGGTTTGGTGACTATCTTCATACCCGGAGGCAACCCGCAGTTGTGAATGACCAATCCTCTGGCTGGAGATATATACCTGCACGGATTCCACATGGTTCGATACTGGGCCCCCTCCTTTTTCTTATTTATCTCAGTGATATAGTTGATGTAGTTCGCTGATGATACATCTTTTTTCCTAACCATAAATGACCCTGAATGTGCTGCAACCAATTTTGACAAAGACATTTCCTCACGCGACGTTTGTTCCGAGGAATAGCTAGGGTTTTTTAATGCCACCAAAAACATCCACCTCTTGTCTTTTAAGGACATCCATTGGAAAAAATACCTTACCATAAATATTTACGCCTCATATAAAAAATCTGACTTAAAATGGAATAAATATATGATCCATTTAGTAACCATGGCTTCGAAGCATATGGATATACTGAAATCATTAGAATAAAGTAAAGACAGTGAAAGTATTAAAAATATTTATTGGTCCCTCATAAGACCTATTATGTAATATGGTAGTGTGGTTTGGGATGGCTGTGCACAGACAGAAGCGAAATTATTGGAGGAGCTTCAGTAAACTGCGGACTGTGCTGTATCTGCTACAACGATAACATTCCGTTTTGCTAAAAGATATAAAGAAACAGGTTGGGGTACTCTCTCCATGACATGGGAAAGATGAAAACTAACACTTATGTGCAGGATTGTCAATAGACTAAGACCAGAATACCTCTTAGATATATTGCCAAATACACCAGGTACTGAAGGTATACCTCGTCATGACCCATTCAATACCTTGACTTACATGCAGTGCCATCATTTAATTGCACAACTTCTTGATACGAAAAGTCGTTTTTTGTTTCGATCAACAATAAAACATGTCACGCCAGCTTGGCGTTGACCATAGGCCCAAGGCATATTTGTTGCCATGAATAACCAACTAAACACAGCATAAATAAAGTCATACATGGCAGCAGAGTGAGTTACCATTTTTCTTTCAATCTCTGCCATGAAAGATTCTCCACAACTTACTCTCAAGGTTTCTTATGGGTCACAGTTAGCTGAACGAACATCTATACAAAATATGCGTTGGTTGAATCACCAGAATGCTCTTGTGGTGCTGCATCAGAAAGTATTTTGACTTTATTTTCAAACTTGTACACACTATACAATCGCCCGCGATATCTTACATGCCACTATTAGTAGCCGTGCACCATTTTGTTTGAACACAATATTATTTGGTAAAGAGTGCGACCTCAACCAAATAATTTCTATATTTACAGCACAGCACGAATTTATTGATAAGAGTAACCGTTTTGGACCTCCAACGATGATGTAATATGATTAAATTAGGATGGTTGTTTTCATGCTTATCATTTTCTGTATCTCCTCCTTGTTTCTTCCATTGTGACACCTCCCTTTGGATGTCCCTGCACTTAACGGCTGGCCTTGTAACTGGCCCTGTGTGTTACGTTTGTCCTGTTGATGTGCCTCTTCCAACATGTGGAATTTACACAGGGCCTGGACCTGCTTCTCCGTTGCATTCGCCTTTTGTGAATAAAATACATTTAAACCAAGTGTGACATAAATGCTGAAGAAGCAAAACTATACGTCATTGCACAATGAGAATAATCACACAATGTCTGTTAATAATGTTCATATCAATGGCGATTAAGGAACAACAACATTCGAACTGAGGTGAGTTGGCTCTGTGGGGTTTATAACAGACCGGGGTTACTGAAAATCACTTTTTTTTGCCTAGAGATACAACGCTTGACAAATTGAATTGGTCAGAAGTAAGTCCTGAGACTTTAAGACTCATTTCCAACAGGATGTGTATCCTCCACAATTGTTAGCACACTGCTGGCAGCACTTCTATATGATGTGTACTAACTTTCTGATGAGCTTCTGAGGTACTTTTCTCCACTTCTGCAAAACATAGTCTCGTAGGTCTGCAAAATTGCTGTCTGGAGCCATCTTCTCCGAGACTTTTCTCTTCAGATAAGTCCACAGAAGCTCTATCAAATTGAGGTCAAGAGATAACAGGCTGGTCACTCCATTACCTCTGCTGTCTCCCTGTGAAGAGAGTCCCGCACATCAGCAGCGATATATGTGGTCTTACAGTGCCCTTCATCAGGATTAAGTTGCCACCAATGGCGACAAGATATGTTAGCTTGTGCGGCTGCAGGGTCTCTGCGATATGGAGCGTCTGGAAGTCATATTTCCATTCAATATGACTAAGTCAGTCTTGTCATTGGCCGAGATTCCTCCGCATACCAGGATGCTGCCAATTCCGAATGCAGCTGTGGGCTGTACACAGCATGCCATGGAAGCTTCCCTGGTAGTTTCTGTACAGGAATGGTGTAAAAAGTGTTTAGATAGATATACAAGATTGGGAATTTTAATTGAAATATAATGACAACACTTTCCAAATTGCCTGTGTTTCATAAATCAAATACCCAAGTCTCAGAATGCAGCGCTTCTGTGCAAGTCCAGAACAAGATGTCAAAGGGAAAGCGTGGAAAACCTCTGAGAAGCACAGCAAGAAAACTGGTGTTGCATGTTTCAAAATTTTTGAAGAGGAATTACAAGCTCTGATGTTAACTCCTCCAGACACAGGGCCTGCAAAATTTGGCTAAAACGGTCAGGAGATTGTCTGGGAATCAGCCAAGCTCCCATTAAGAGAATTAGGAAAGATTCTCAAGAGGGAAACCATTGACAACACTATGGCAATCGAGACCCAGGGAATATATGAAAACTGGTCTGGATGATTCTGATCTTGCAGTAATTAGGTGGCATGTTCATTCTTTCTATGAGAGGGACATAATTCCAACACTTGACAAACTCTTACCTGATGTCAAGGAAAATACGAATTTTGATGAGAGTAGATCATCTCTTTACTTCATTTTGAAAAAATAAATGGGATTCAAATTTGCAAAATAAAGAATCCAGTGTACCTCTGTTTGGAGTGAAGTTAATATATTATCTTGTTCCGGATTAAAAACATGGCACAAGCTTGCTGAACAACTCATATTTGTAAAATGTATACCTTTCTGTTGCCAATTCTTGTCAATTGATAAGTAAAATAAACAGAAGTTGGCCTTAAATGAAATAAACAGATTCTGCCTGATGACCCGTATTTCTCCGGTGTCTATTCATATAAATTATGTGGAACAACTGAAAAAATGTATCCATTAAGAATAAAAAATGACCTGACATAGAGCTTCGAAAGACACTCCCCCTTCCAAAATCTATGTGCTTACTCTAGATTTAAATCAAATTTCTATATAGCTTATTTCTATCAAGTAAACATCAGGTGAAAAATTTATCCAACGCAGCAGGTGGCCGTCAGTTGATACTGGAGCAACAAAAACTGGAAGATAGAAAAGAAAACTCAAATTTCCTACTGGAGTACGAGCTTAAATTACATATCAAGAAACAAAGAATGTTTTTCACAATGCTATGTATTTTTTCAAAACTTGAGCCTGTCAAAAAACAAAATTAATTCAAAATTTTATTCCAGGATTTGTTCGGGCAATTGAAGCAAGGTGGATGAATCTGTTTTCTGTTACGTTCATTAGGCTGATTTAACTTTACAATTATCTGATTTCAAGAACAAATACAAACTTTTTTTTGCTCTCGATAGTGACAATCATCACCTTCTTTATTAAATTATTATATCTTTACATGCCAAGGATTATTATTATTAAATACTTACACATTTTGTTTCTTATAAAAACAATATTGGAGCTTTTGCATCGGCAGCGGAGGCAAAATCACTGCCTGGGAAAAACAAACTGACCCACACGGCGCATGACCCAATGCACTGTGTTGTGCAAGGTTTTTGTTGACTTATACCTTTGTATTTTGTCAGCTCTTACGATGTTGGAACTTTGCATATTATGCTACTTTGTATTTTGTACCTGTGTCTGACGACGTGTTGGCACATATTAAAAAATCTATCAGTCTGTCAATGTATACATATGCGCTGCCGTGTCTTTTTTATGAGATTTGTTTGTTTGTTTGCTTTTCTCGGATGTATTGCCGCGTTGTGAAAACTGTTGTATAGAGTGCTTTGTTTTTACACATCTATGTTTCGCAGATGGACCTTCACAATATTTGCGAAGGAGATGATGATGATGCACTTATGCATCCTCAGGCAGGGGATGCATATGTAATGTTTTGGAGGAATGCAACCTTTTTTGTTTACTTACCAAGTCTGAAATATTGGCTTATATCTTGGTAATGGTCGAGCCTTGGGCCCATGTTTACCATTGAACGTTAATAAAAAAAAAGTATGTATACGGTCTTTTAGTGTTCTTTATTTTGATCATGAGTGTTACGTTGAAAGGTCGGACTGACATATTGGCTTATATCTTGGAAATGATAGAACCTGGACTTATATTTAATGTTAATAGCAAAGCATCTGTTGTTAATTATATCACAATTCATTTAAATCCATATGTGTGTTCGTAGATACATCGCTAAATAATTTAGAGGTATCGCTTTGCGGATTACATGTATTGCTAATGATAAATATTCAACTTTCTGTCTGAACTATTAGGCGATACCGCCAAATAAAAGTAATTATTAATGCATATTAGGTTTTGGGCATCGATCGAAATTCACAGTGAACCCGTGGGCGTGGTGGAGGGCTCCACTGACCGAAGAGAAGCACCAGACCTAAAAAGACGGTTTCATACTAAGCACTATAGGTTTTCTTGTAATCACATCCATGTAACTGGACCCGAAAATATATTTGGCGATATCACTTAAGTATACAGGTATGTCGCCAAATGATTTAGCGATGTATGTAAATGCTGTATTTAGCGATAGCACTAAATATTTAGATATATCACTTGATGACTTAGCGATACCCTAAATTACCAAGCGAAATTGCCAGATATATGCATGGAGCCATATCTCTATTCATCCACTGATATTTGCAAAGGAAATGTCGACATCGCTGAAGCATTTGTGACATGAATATATGATTTCGTTAAATCACTAAATCTTTTAGCGATATCTCAAAGTATGTAGCGATATCTCTGTATATTTAGAGATGTCACAAAATGTTTAGTAAGATCTTTTGTTATTTAGCGACATCGTCAAATGGTTTAAAGATATTGCTTAATAGTTCTTTAAAGTTCATGGAACACTTAATTCATACATAGTAAAACTCCTACTAGCTCACACGCGGTGCAGCTCTATTTCAATATATTTTTCATTTTTTCCATGTTTACAGGGACACGAATTTCGGAAGCAGCAGGTGTTTTAAGAAATCCTGTGTCATGTATAGGCACATTATTTAAAATGCATGTTTGGATCGGGGAGACAGAGAGAGAACACCTGTTCCGTATGGCTCTGTCTGGTGTGGTACTGTTCACACATCCAAAATTTGCATAATGTGAATCATTGATCGGCTGAAATTATTGCGATTTTTTGCTTGTTCAAATGTGCATTTTCGCTATGTTACGCCTGGCATTTGCAATTGAACAGCGCCAATAACCTGATAACTTCCCAATGCATCATAAAATACTCAAGCATTAACATTATTTGAACCCACAAGCCGCGTGGGAGATAAAAAGCAGAGTGCACGGTCGATCACGCTAGAAAGCTGCACACAAAATGTGTACGTGCCTGATCAGACACGTCCACAAGTGACTCGTGCAGACTGTTTTGACGGCACAGTGCATTGGCTGTGACCCAGGACTGCCAACTTCTTAACTCTGTCACGCGGTCCGCCTTCTTAGCGTCTTACTAGTTGTGTACTGCGATGTTACAAAAAAAAAAAAAAAAAAAAAAAAAAAGTGTACGTTTACTGGGATGCGCCTTTCAGTTGAACGCACATTATTAAACACTTTAAATCGCAGTATTGTATAAACTGTCATAAATTTGGTGGGCAACATTTGTCATGCTTTTGGAGATAATTCGAATGATTTTATAAAACACAAGTGTTGACATTGTGAATCCTTTTTGCAGCGATGATTGTCGTTCTTTCTTTCCCTTTTTCCTTCCTTTCCCTTCCTTCCTTCCTTTCTGTCTTTCCATACAACTAACGTGTTTGTGTTAGCATCCGGGAACACCATGATGTATTTACATTGGTATTTGTTTGGCACTGTTTGAATTATGAATTTTAATATCATACGTAAGACTTGAGCAACTTAGAAAATAGGTTCAATTCTGCTGACTTGTCAGTTAGGCAACAGAGCTTATGACGACCATTTGCGTCCATCTCCTACTTTGAACGTTTTTCACTTTTTTTTTTTAAATACCAAACTGTTGCATGGAATGTTTGGTTTTGCACATGATATTTCTCATGTGGTCCTCTACCGAGTTTGCGAAGATGATGATGCAATGATCTTACATATTTAACAACTACTTTTAATTTGATTTTTTGGGGTCAAAAAGAAATCAGAATTCCTTCTCCTAAAAACTAATGGGACAATTCTTTTGACAATGCATAGGGTCGCTGTGGATCACCCAGTTCTTTTTTTATCTGGTGGCGCGGCATTTTAAAATTTTTCAAATGAATTTTTGGTTGTTCAGGCCATTTTGGACCATTCCATTACTTGTGGGGTTTCTTTCGATGTAAGTTTGACTTTGAGTAACCGAAAAATGTCAAACTGCCATATTAGCCTGTATCTTGATAATGTCAAGCCTTTGTTCCCGTGCTGGTCAGCACCGATACAGTTCACGTATAAAGCAATAAGCAATAAAGTTTGCAGTTCCAGAAGTCGTAAATTTCTGCAAGCAGAGAACGGGATAATCATGGTATATTTAGTATTGAAATACCAAAGGTGCCTTTCTGATTTCTGTCAGTGTATTGGAATATATATATATATATATATATATATATATATATATATATATATATATATATATATATATATATATATATATATATATATAAACTATCGTGAAAAAAATACCTACCTTTCATGTCATTTCTGTCATGTAACAAACATATTTAGCGTTAATAGGCCTAAGCAGTATGGGAAGCTAATGTGCCATTTAATTGGAATTTCAGATGTTTAAAATACGAGTTGCAGGTATCTGTAGCATAAATCAATTTTAGGTAGCTTTGGCCTAAAGATGGGCGAATTAGAGACATTTAAAAATCATAAGTAAATACCCTTAACGCATTTAGGCCTACTGATCAGATATACAAAAATTATTCTTAGATATCCCAACTTGATTTTTAGGTATCTCAATTATAGATATTTATAATTTGGGCATCTTTTGGACATACCTAAAATTTTGATTTTTAGACATAGATTATAATTCGGATGTGTGTGTGTGTGTGTGTGTGTGTGTGTGTGTGTGAGAGTAGGCTCCGGGTGTAGACCTACATCTGATTACAAAACTCAGGGTTTTGAAACACAACAGTGAGTTTTGTGAAAAGAGTGGATAACAAAGCAAAACCCTGGGTTTTCTGCATATTATTGAACATTTAAAAAAAAAAATCGATATTTGTTTTGTTATCGTGGGTAACTAACAAAACCCTGGGATTTGCAGGCGAAACTCAGGGTTTTGTTACAAAACTCACGGTTTTACATAAAATACGGTATTTTACGGTATGTGTATGGAAGTTGTAAACAAAACCTTGGGTATTATACCCAAGGTTTTGTTTACAACTTCCATATACATGCAGGCCTGTAAACCATGTGGACATCTCAGCAACTGAACATGCCCATTGAAGGTCACCCTCTATCTGGGCCACTTAGTCGTTAGGGATAACCATTTCTCACTGAACATAGAAGTGTACAGAATTGAAACTCGCAATAAGGGAAATAACTAACGGAAGCTTAGCTTATTTGGTGGTTCCCTTTTAATTTTTATTATCAATAGGCTACATAGTATTTTTTTCTTTTGCTAAAAAATTCGTCCTTAAAGTCTAGACAGTGTGCGCCTTTTGGTCCACTGGACGAGATCGCAAACAAAGTTTCGGGCATGTAGGCCTACATTTTTTATATTTTTTCTAGGAAAAAAAGCCAGAAAAGTCCAGAATATGATTTTGGTACACCATGCCTAATAAAAATATCAAAGAAACAGAAAGCAGTCACTGGTATGAGAGGCTAAACATTACGAAAATATATGTATTAACGTTACATAGGCATATTGGATCTGTACGAAATTGTCTGTCTGCAATTTTGAATAGGAAAACGCTTGTTTGATTCAAAGTAGCAACTGGTACAAGGTTTTGCAAGAATAATGAGTTGGTACATAAGGTCGTTAAGCAGACGCACTGGGCGAAATTCCTTTCCCCAAACGCGTAGTGGTACGGTAATATCGGTATTCAAATGCAGTTAGGCTTTTCGCACGATCTTAAACAATTAGAGTTAGCCTTCAGGTTGCCGATTTTGCAAATTAAGTTGCGGTAAACCCGTGTCACCTCACGAATGATCTCACAACTTCCGCCATCAAAATCGATTCAGTATAACCAAATAAAAACGCTACTATATTGTCAGCGTTGTAAAATATTCATACAATTATTGTGAAGGGGGAAAGTTCGTGTTATGCATGTCTGAGTATGAAACTGTGTGTTCGGTAAGGTTATCTGTATACTGAGAACACACGGACAAGGTGTGGCAGCTTGCCATTCACGTCAGTTACCATGGAGATCTTTTTCTTTAAAATATTATAAAAGTATTAATTTTTGTGTGTTATGTGAATGTTTAATTGCGCAATTAGATAGGCCTATCAAAGTCAGCAGAGCGCTACAATCGATAGTTTTAAATTTGTGCTTTCTGAATCTTCTCACCCATGTCACGACCGTGTGGAATATCATTTTCCTCAAACGTTGTGTATGTGTGCACAGCATGACTTGGTTTTTCTGCAAAATGTTTACAAAAAGACACTTTTGTAACATTGCAATTTAAATTGAATTTTCAAAATTTTATGTACATAAGGGTAAGAGTACGTTCACTGTAAGAATTGTATTGTGATGCAGATGTGGGGCACGTGTCAGTTGTGTTTTGCAAAATATTGGCCAGATCTTCAAAAAGAATCAAATATAGCGGAAGCATACTCTGATGGTCCTTGTATCTTTCACCTTCTGTTAATTTTGAAGTGCTGTGGTGATCAGCGAGATAGATTTTCTGGGACGGTTGTACTGCAGTGCCATTGTTCACGGCTTTCTTATTACGCTAGCGTACATCTCAACAAACAATCAGCTCTCAAAAACTGTATTTGGGAAAAGCTGTAACACAACAATTGGGATTGATTGACTTCTAGGTTGCATAACCTTATTGTGGGTCTTCTTGGTACAGAATCAGAATCAGAATCATTTTATTTGACATATAGATAACAAATTGTACAAGAATATATGCAACAAAATAGATAATATGACATTGTTTTGAAACAATCTACGTAGAACAAAATATGTCCGGAGACCTCAGCTAAGGATATTTTATCCGCTCTCGCTGAGGCCACCTACAAAGGAGAGATGACCTTTTTTTTTTTTTTTACAGCATTTACATTGCAGATCCAAAACACTAATGCTGAGAAAAGAAAATACAATAATGAGATTTTAACTTATTTCCAGTGGAACAATATCTTCATGACTGGTGCATACATAACAGTTTGGTGCACATGCAGGTGTTTTCTTCAAATGATACAAAGCGGATGGTAGGTATTGCGCAGCTCCACACAAGCAGCTGAAACACATAAATATGTCAATGTAAACTAGGGCAACATTGATCAATGCAGTGTTGACAGATGATGTATTTTAAAGGGAATGAGTGGTGCTGCTGCCACCAGATCGCCAATTGCATGTTAACTATATGCAGAGGCGGGCCAGTACTAGTAGGCTATACAAAATCTGTCGTCAGCTCAAGAAGTGGAGAACACCTCAACCAGACTTAAGGCTTTGCCTGTCACGTTGGAAGAAACTTTGTTGGCGCCTTGGCGGAGGCCTAGGCTATATATGCTGACGACATTGCTTTGCTAGCGCCTACGCTAACATCCATGTCTTAATTATTAGACCTACAAGGTTGTTCAAATTACTCAGACGAATGTATAATCTGAAATTCAACCCTGACAAATCACAATTTTGTCTTTCGGTCGGGACAAAGAGCCCAGTAAACCCACTGTTCTTAGCCTTGGCGGTGAGAGTATCCACCGTGTAAAAGCTACAAACGCTTCGGCTGCACCATTGGGTCTTTTGTTGCTATGGACAATATCCGTGATTCAGTTCAAAGGTTCAACCGTGAAACGAACTCAACCGAACTCGGGAGTCAATTCAAATAGGCCTAGAGTGTTACCAGATATAAATTATTTAAGCCTAAAGGCACACTGCATGCCTATATATGTATGCCTATGGGTGCCAGTTGTGTGTCTGTGTGTGTATGTTTCTGGGAAAGAAGTTCAACATTTTTTTTTATCGTGGCGAAAAGCCATAGCCTAGGCCAAAGGTTTATTTGATTCCATACATACACGTGTCGCCGTAATTTTCTTCACCTTATAGGCCTATGTAATGACGTTGACATTGAGTCGCCGTTGCACAACGTTTCCTTAAGTTTTCTACAATCTAACCACAGTTCCAATAAACTTGTGAATATTTTTGCTCTTATGGCTTATGCGGGCAGCCAGTCACCAGCATGTAGGCCTAACGCCTTCAATTACATAATGTTTCGCCCAGGAATTCTTATGTCTCTGTTTCCCACAATGAATCTCTCATGTGCCATGCAATTTTTTTTCAGCAGCTCTTTTTGACCATCTCGGCAGCAGAGAGATTAATGCCTCATTAATAAATGAACTTTCCCATGCAGGTCAGATATAGACAGATGAAATCCTATCTTACGAAGAAGGAATGTAAAGACATTACTGGGGTATTTATAATTTGAGCACCTGTTAACTATTTGTTATGATTTTTTTCAATCATAATGCCCGCTTTTGCGTCCCGTTGGCGGCTACATGTGTTAGTTATAACATTTCACATGACCGTTATGCTACATAATCAACGAGGTCGAAGACGGAGTTGATTATGATGGCATAATGGGCATAGTGGCATTTTATAAAAGACTTGTAAAATGGGTGGTAGGAACCGCCAAGATATTCCTTGGTGCATGACATTTTCCCTCTACCTTTTGTGCAACTTGCTGCTTATGTTAGTTGTCTCATGCACAGTCAAGCTTGACTGCTTGTTCATGCATTTTCCATTGTCAATGTGGCATTAGGAAGAGCAGGTGGTGGGAGCAATAATGACAGTTTTAAGTGATCTAGCCAGCATTCCCTATCAACAGTTATCAGGCTACATGAAAACTATTGCAGGTAAAAAAACCCAATCATTTTTTGGTAATTAACTCACTCACTTTTGCAGGATTCATCCTTGTCATGGACACCGATAAGCATTGCTTTTGTGTGAAGGGTGTTCATTATGTGTTTACTTAAGTGTAATCAACACTTTCAAAATGAAGACAGGGGAGGGTACATAAAACCCTACTGAAAATAAAAAGAGCAATCAATAGACCTGTTCATATCGACTTATACCGAACCTTTCCGAACCCTAATTAATTATGCATTCCATTGTTGGCCTGATTATTCAATCAGCAAGTGGCCGCGTCGGCCCACGCTTTCATATGTTCACAACGGATTCCACGGCTAACGCTAGTGATTACAGCATGGATTGTGCTGAATAGTGCAAATCTTTTACCTAAAATGTCACATCAGTGGTGAAATGTGCATGCTTAGTTTGCTGACGGTTTGATTTTTCATTAACCCAAGCATATCCTGTGTTTTACTTTCTGATCCTTCCACGTTAAATCCGGCCAGCGTGGTCGCGCACAAAATGTAAACAAAGCAGGCTCCGCTTCCCGAACTCGGGCCGAAGTGAACCAAATAAACCCGAGTCCTATGAACTGGTCTATTTGTGGAATTAATTTCACTTACTTTTTTCAGGATTCATGCTTGTCATGGACACTAATTCACACAAGGTTACTACTACCCATGTACGATTATGTATGTATGTCTATATATATATACATATATATATATATATATATATATATATATATATATATATATATATAATTAGGGGGTATGTGAGAATACTGTTTTCTGATTGCCCGTACAGGAACTGAATGCTTACAAATTTTTATATATATATATATATATATATATATATATATATATATATATATATATATATATATATATATATATTTATAGGTTATCTCGTGACGATACGGGTGCTCAGGGTCTGATACAGGGGTGATACAGCTACAACCATGTGATAATCTTTATATTTCCATTCGGTGTAAATTGACCTAGACTATGGAATGCAGATCCAGAGTCCCAGGGTAGCCAGTCTCACTCAGATATCGTCAAATAATTTTAAATTTGGACAAAAGAAAGCCAGGCTCAAATTCCTATTACCCATGGTTCGTAGGTATTCAGTTCCTGTACGGCCAATCAGAGAACAGCGTTCTGACAAACCCCCTAATTATAAATTCATAAATATCAACCTTGTGACAATCTTTAAGTTGATAATTCTGAATTTAAAATGAGGGTGTGTGTTAGAATCCTGATCTCTGATTGGATGTACAGGAACTGAATCCCTAGTTACCATTTTGACGGTGATATTTACGAATTTACAAATAGGAACTTGTGGCTGCTCACATCTAATTGGTTGTACAAGGAAAAAGCCCACATGTGCTGATTTTAGCCACATTTTGACCCACCTTGCTCTGAAATCCAAAAGCTCCCATACCACCCCAATAAACAATAATGATAACCAGGGCTGTATTTACACCGGATGGTAACATATATATATATATATACATATATATATATATATATATATATATATATATATATATATATATATATATATATGTGTGTGTGTGTGTGTGTGTGTATATGCTTACAGCTGTCGAACATTAATTCACCCTATGTCAATATTTATTCCTGTTAAGTTGTATTTTAACTCAGTCTTGTCTTAATTGTGTCTCCCATCACTGGAAGTTTGATGTGAAATTTAATCAATCCATCTAACTAATCCTTTAGCAAATGAGCATATATACGATTATGTTGTGTATATGACGGTTTCAGAGTGCACATACATGATCATGTCATCGAATTATTTTCCCTGTGTTTCATCAACTTTGACCAACTTCCCACAGTACCAGTATTCATTGTTCGACTTCCACTTCGAATAACTGCAGTATAATATTTGCTACTTCCTGTTACCCGTATTTCCACTACTGAAACAATGACATGCAACCTGAAGTTATCTTATTGGTAATATTTATCACCTGCAATCATTCACTTATCAATGGAAGGAGAATGAGCGTCACTACAATATTACTGTTAAATACCAGTTAATAAGTGTTCTCCCAACTTAAATGTAGTGCTAACGATTTTTCTGTTTAATTATTCACTTGTTCCGTTTACATGTTGCCATATATCTTGCGCGTGAACGTCAACTACCCAAGTATCAACACAAAATTCATGTATTCCTGGTCAATTTCATCCAGAGTCACAACTGTTGCATTTTTTTCATACTTTGACAACCATGTTCCTTTTTCTTTCTTTTTTATTTTTTGTTATGTATGTGATCTCCATCACTTCCTTGCTACATAGCTACATATGCGTTTTTCATGTTTCGTGTCAGTCTTTTGTATTCCATTCTTATGTCAGTTTGCTCATTTGCATTACGATATATGTATTTGTGGCAACACTTGCATGTACCCCATGTACACCGACATATTAATTGATTCCTACTTCATAACTACAGCAATGATTATATTACCAGAATTCTTAAGAATTTGTCATTATGCTTTGTCTGGGCACCATATCTTGACGGATTATTGTTACGTTCTGTTATATCCATGGGATTAAGTATACAGCAATATAGAGCTGTCATTGGCTCATATCATTACCGCAAATGTCTGGTCAAAATCATATCTTGTACTACCTTTACACCTGATCATGTCTTACCTGCATTTAAGTTTCTGGCATTGTTGACTACCTTTCTCCTGCTTAAATTATATTGTAATCTCAGACACTTGGCTGAAGTCTTATGCAAATTGCTTGTGTTTGATGTCCACCCCAATCCAGGGCCCACAGATACCTTCACTCAAAATCAATTCCAAATTTGCTATGCAAACGTCCGTAGCATTAAAAGTCCTGACAAACTTGATGAATTACACTTCTTGGCCACCTCGGAAAAAAATTACGTTATTACTGTATCTGAAACATGGCTCGATACAAACTACCCCAGTGAACTATTATACATTGATGGTTTCGGCATGCCCATACGCAAGGATAGGACTGTGGGTACTGGGGGAGGGGTTGCGATCTATGTAAGGGACAACTTACCTTGTACTCACCGAGCGGACCTCGAATCTGCCAACAGACAGATATTTGTTTATTTATGAGCTCGATCTTTCTATTACTTCAGCCCTTGAGTGTAATCCTAAGACTCTAATCATAACCGGTGACTTTAATGATAGGTGCCTGGGACACTGATCATCCAGATAGCGACTTAGGACTGCGCCTAGTCAATGTTTTATCCCAAAATAACTTATTCCAATTAATAAACGAACCGACTAGAGTAAACGGTGTATCTGAAAGTATCCTTGATCTCATGATCACAGATTCACCAGGCTATGTTCTAAATTCAGGTATCTTACCATCCATTTCTACATCCGATCACTCAGTTGTACTTTGTACTCTTTCGATTTCCCGCCGCGTAGATCACCCCTTCAAAAGGAAAACATGGGGCTTCAAGAAAGCTATATTTGAAGATTTAAACAAAGCTGCCCTTGACGCTCCTTTTAACACAGGGTTCGAAGTCTTTGATGATATTAACGACGTGGTATCTTTCTGGACAGATCTTTTTAGCGGCTTGTGCAAGGACTTCATCCCTTGTCGTGACATCCTTGTACGATCCAAAGATAAGCCATGGGTCACTTGTAAAATTAAACAGTTACTTAGACAGAGAAATCGTGCTCGGAAACGTTTCAAACGTTTTAGCAACAAAATTCGTCCCTTTACTTATATTGAGTTTATTACTCTTGAAAGACTCTACATGTTCTATAAACGAAAGCGCAATACTGCAGTCAGCGCCCTTCGCAGCTCTATGAGGTCATATTTTTGAAAAATTCGCAGTGAATTGGATTCTAAAGTCATTAATCCAAAGAAATGGTGGAACCTGAGCAAGAGTTTTCTAGGTTCCAAGCTCAATCATTCCATACCTCCCCTTCTCGAAAACGGCACTGTAATATATAGTAACGTTGAAAAATGTGAAGTTTTCAACAATTACTTTGCTAATCAATGTAAACTTCCTCATGAAGACGATCCTATGCCCCTGCCTGACTTCTCATATCGCACCGATGCGAAGCTAACTTAGTAAGTGAATTCCAAATTGGTGCAAACGACGTTAAAAAGGTTTTACAACTCTAAAGTCCAGCTCTGCTACAGGACCTGATGGTATAAGTAACCTCATCCTAAAGAATTCGGCATCTGGCCTCTCCCTATCACTTACCAAACTCTTTAACCTCTCTCTTGCTGCTTCGTGCTTTCCAGATTCATGGAAAAAATCTAATATGTGCCCTGTATTCAAAAAGAACGATGAGCAGGTAAAAAGCAACAATCGCCCTATTTCATTACTGTGCAATGTTTCTAAAGTTTTCGAACGTTTAATATTTAATGTTCTGTACGAGTACTTTATTCGTCACGATCTACTGACGCACAAAAACTCTGGGTTTAAGAAAAACGACTCTACCATCAACCAGCTTATCAAAATCGTGCATGACATATATACTGGCCTGGAACTACGAAAAGAAGCCAGGATGGTTTTTCTCGACATCAGTAAGGCTTTTGACCACGTGTGGCATGAGGTTCTTCTTTTCAAATTAAGACAGCTGGGTATTGAATGTGCTTTACTCCAGTTCATCGGTAGTTACTTATCAAATCGCTTTCAGAGAGTTACGATTGGTGGTCAGTCGTCCTCCCTCTCTTACTGTGCAGGCAGGGGTACCCCAGGGCTCTATTCTGGGGCCTCTTCTTTTCCTAGTTTATATTAATGACAGAACTGATAATATTGTGTGTGATATTAAGCTTTTTGCTGACGACACTAGCATTCTGGAGATAATCCATGATCCCGTTACCTCTGCAGGTCGGATGAACGCAGACCTTGTCCATATCTCCACATGGGGCAAACAGCGGAAAATGTCTTTTAACGCTATTAAGTCCTCAGCTGTTTTGTTTTCTACTGAACATAATAAACCAGATCACCCGCCTTTACTCCTTGGCAATGCTGTTATACCAGAAGGTACTAGCCGTACACATTTGGGCGTTACACTTTCTAGTAATCTAAAGTGGGATAACCATATTACCAGAATCGTGGAAAAAGCGAGGAAACGTCTGTCTCTCCTCCGCAGACTTAAATTTAGGTTATCTCGCAATACTCTAATTCGGCTTTACAAATCCATGGTACGACCTATTTTAGAGTATGGATGTATAATTTTCGATAATTGCTCACAGACTCTCTCTGATTCCCTCGAGTGCGTTCAGTATGAAGCAACACGCATTTGTTTAGGAGCCCTGAAACGCACTCCCCGTCATCTTATGCTTAAGGATTTAGGCTGGCCTACTCTTGCTAAAAGACGCCAATATTTCAAATGAATCATGTTTTATAAAATTGTTAATGGTCAAACTTCCGCTTATCTTTCGGATCTCGTTCCGAATAACAATGATCAGCCCACTGTCCAGTTAAGAAACCGACGCAGCCAAAGACAAATCAGGTTTAACTCCTTACGGTTCGGAAATTCGTTCATTCCTTCTTCCATTCAACTATGGAACGATCTCTCCGACGACATAAGACATTCTGCAACTTTATCCAAATTTAAATCTACTTTGAAAAACACTTTATTGTCTGTAGATCCTGTTCCTGTTTATTACTCACACGGCAGTCGATTTTCAAATATCATACACACTCGTTTACGCTTGGGCTTGTCCGGACTAAATTCCCACCTACACAGATTTAATATAATACCGTCTCCTGCTTATAATGTCTAAATCCTGACGAAAGTATTCTTCATTTTTTCCTAGAATGACCCTATTATTCAGTTCCCAGGAAATCCCTTTTAAAAACGGTTTGTTACATTCTAGCTCCAGGTGTGAATCCTAGTCTTGTAGTCTATCTAGCAAGTGATATACTTATCCGGTATCTTACACATGGTTACATTGACATTTCTGCAAACCTTAACATTAAATTCTTTGATGCTGTCCAAAAATTTATTTCCGACTCCAGACGATTCATATTTTGATTACCAGTTGATCCTGTCCATAGACGGTTTATGGCTAAGACTATCATCACGTCTTTGGTTACCGAGCTAGTGACATAGTGGATCTTTCTGGATCAATAACTTGTACTCATTCTTCAATCGACATGTCTCTGCTTGTGGGTATTTAATTCATAGCATTCAGGAAAGTGTATTTTTCAATATTTTTGTAACAATGAGTGGTACGTACAAAGCATTTCGTGAATTGTATTGTCCTGGGTGTTGTATATATTCTGTGTGTCTCTCTATGTCTAAAGAGCCTGTTTTTCAGTATCTCGATGTATACTATAAGGTGATCCAGAATAAGTTAATATGTCCAAAATAAATTTAAATTAATATATATATATATGTATATATATATACATACACACACACACATATATATATGTATGTATGTATGTATATATATATATGTATGTATATATATATATATATATATATATATATATATATATATATATATATATATATATATGTAATATATATATATCATATTTATATAATAGAACCATGGCTGGCAGGTCCGGCTTTAAGAGATGGAGAAAAGCTGATTATCACATGGCCATTGCAGAATGATATCACAACTAAAGAGCCCGCCCAGAAAGTAAAAAAAAAAATAGGCCCACTTTTCTGCCCACTTCCTATACTACCTGTAAGTTATGCTGCGTGAAGACTACTCCAATTGAACCTAGTCCATAAAGCGAATTCAACACAAGACATTTGATTATATTATAACGGGAAGTTTATTCACGGTATCCTCACGGACCGGACTGCCCGATTACAAAAGTACATACTGTTAGATCTGCTTCGGTGTGTCCAAATTGCGCCAAGGAAACCTGTTGACCTGAATCATTCTAATGGTCTCTACCAAAGTAGCCTTGCTGGTACTGTGATGAAAGGTCGGTTTACAAAAAAACTAGCGTTTCATGTAGTAATGCCAATTCAGAGCACATCAAATTTTGTCGAAATTGGTAATAAAATTCTTAAAGTGTCAGTGACCTGATATGGTGTCAGTGATTTGTTGATATATCTTATTCAACATTAAGCAGAAAAGACAAGGTTCTACGGAAAATCGGACGGTATCCTTTTTTCCTGGGATTTTATTTGTTTGTTTATTTAAATATTTTTTTGTTTTTCATTTCATTATTTTATTCGGGGGGGGGGGTTGATTTGTGTATGTGTCTGGGATGAATATGTACCTTGTCTACTCTGAGGGTCACTGCTAACGGATTTGGGCTTCTCAAAATCATTCTTTTTTCTATTTTTTAAATATTCTTTTCTTTGAAAAATCTCAGTTCTTTTCCAAATCGGCTGTGCAAATTGTTTCAAAATTTCATGAGAAACCTTCTGGCTTAACCCACAGGTCTTAAGTTATTTACCTATGACACTGCAATATTTTCCATTTTCTATGAATTTGTATGTGTTATTGCAATTTTCGATTTCTCCCAAATTGCAAACAAGATTTTCCTCAAACTTGGTGTGTATGCAGCGTGACTTGGGCTCCTAGAAATTGTTTACAAAGTGGCACTTTTGTAACATTACAATTTTAATTGAATTTTTGAAATTATATGTAGATAATGATGGGTGAGAGTGCATGCATTATAAGAATTGTATTGCGACGCAGAAGTGAGGCGGGTGTCTCTTGTCTTATCCAAACACATTTGCCAGACCTTTAAATGCAGCGGGGACATACACTGAATGGTCCTTGCGTTCACATTCTGTTAATTTTGAAGTGCTATGGTGATCAGTAAGAGATATATGCAGGACGGTAGTACTACAATGCCATTGTACAAGGCTTTCTTAGTGTATTTCTCAACAATCGCTTCTCATGCACTGTATTTTGGAAACAGCTTTAACACAATTGAGAATGACTGGGTACACACATGCAGGTGGTTTCTCAAACGATACCAAATGGATGGTAAGTTTTGGTCAGGTCCACACCAGCAACTGATTTATAAACACATGTACCTCAATATACAATACTGCCATATACAATGCGCTGTAAAGTGACAGATGAGACACTGACCGCTTTTATTGTTTCAATACAAAGGCATTT
The DNA here is from genome assembly GCA_964020975.1 of Hermodice carunculata. Lineage (NCBI taxonomy): Eukaryota > Metazoa > Annelida > Polychaeta > Eunicida > Amphinomidae > Hermodice > Hermodice carunculata. The sequence goes on from OZ026627.1 coordinate 73,714,949, forward strand.
GATTATTGCGGGAAGTTTCTTCACGTTATCCTACTCGGACCGGACTGCCCACTAAAAAGAGTACATGCCATTAGATCTCATTGTCCAGAGGAATATTTGTCATTTTGATGGCGTTAACTCTTTCAGTGCTTTTGGCTGAGGCAACAGCTTTCCTCGGCATGTCCAAATTGCGCCAAGAAAATCTGTTGACCTGTATCATTCTAATGACCTCAACCAAAGTAGCCTTGCTGGTACTGTGATGAAAGGTCCGCTTGCAAAGAACATCAGTGTCTCTCCTGTCTCTTTACAGCGCATTGGAAATGGCAGTATTGTATATTGAGGTACATGTGTTTATAAATCAGTTGCTGGTGTGGACCTGACCAAAACTTACCATCCATTTGGTATCGTTTGAGAAATCACCTGCATGTGTGTACCCAGTCATTCTCAATTGTGTTATAGCTGTTTCCAAAATACAGTGTATGAGAAGCGATTGTTGAGCAATACACTAAAAAAGCCTTGTACAATGGCATTGTAGTTTCATGTAGTTATGCCAATTCACAGCGCATAAATTTTTGTCCAAATTGGCAATAATATTGGCAAAGAGTCAATGACCTCATACGGTGTCACCTGTTTGCTGATATATCTGATTCAGCGTCAAGCTGAAAAAAGACATTGTTCTACGCAAATTCAAATGGTATGCTGTTTTCCTGGCATTTTAATTTTTCGTTTTGGTTTGGTGTTTCTAACACATAACTGTCTGTGGCATTGTTTAATTACGTTAACCACTAATGCACTATATGTCATAATGAACTGCATATTTTCTACAAAACTTTACCCTCTGTTAGGACTTTAATATAATTACTATGATGATGGTGATGATAACAATAACAGTAAAATAGCAGAAACAATTATAACAGTGTCAATAATTATATCTACAATGTCGTTGTATGACGCGCTACACGTGGAAGGATGGGATTGCACCACGTTGGTCTCTAATGACATGAGTGTTGAAGTCATGTACATTGGAAAATAACATGAATCGTAGGCAGGGGTGGTACCAAGTTGTTTGTGTCTTTGAATACTGGACTTATATAAAGTTGCTGTCACCTGATGCAAATTCTTCTTTGGTGACCCCACGGGTCACAAAAGGTGCATTGGCGCAATGGAGTTTAATTATGCACTCCACTAATGGAAAGTGGCACTTTGGTGGTGTTCTTCACTTCTTTGTTATAGCCTGGGCTATGTCTCCGCTGGTATCAGTTAAATAACTTGGTCTCTAAATGTATAATTTTACCTGATAAACCAAGTTTTTATCATTCCTTTCCTTTATAATGTACATAATAATGGTATTCTCCGAAAACTGGCATGTGGTCTGGGTTTTCTTTGCAAAAACTGCTAAAATATTGGGAATCTCAGACAAAGAGATACAGCAAGAAATTGCTGTGAACGTTCTTTTGCAAATAAAGATAAAATTCGATATCCGTATTCGTTTTGGTTCTTGTTGGTCTGAGCAGGAAGGCGGTAAAAAATATATATCGTCTTCCCTTTTTCCCAGTTGTAATATATTATTGCTAAATTCACAATGCTTCCCTTTTTCAGATTTGAGCAAGCTTTACAGGAGTATGCACCTAATGTGGGTTTACCATTCTGGGACCCAACGTTGGAAAGACACTTGCCAGAGCCTGCCGACTCAATCCTGTGGGTTCCGGAGTTACTCGGAGATGTTCGTGCTAGCGTTACCAGAGGCAATTTTGCAAACTGGCCAATCACGACGAACTGTGTCAAGACTAACAATGGCCAGCACAACACGCTGAAAAGGAAAGTGACCCTCGGTCGTCCAGATATGTTATTCTCTGACGAGGTCATTGATAATGTGATGAATAAATCGTCTTTCGCAGATGTAATTACCTATAAAAACCCTACTTTTGAACCTTCGCACAACAATATTCATTATTGGATCGGTGGTGGCATGGTAGGGATTGAATGCGCATCCCAGGATCCCCTTTTCTATCTTCTTCATTCTTTCATGGATAATATATGGGAAAACTTTCGACAGAATAGCCAGAAGACTGATCTTGAGACCGACTATCCCATACCGTCGGTTACCATTAGCATCGGTCCGGAAACACACCTCGCCTTCAGACCCATGAAACCATTTGAAGGTGTATTGAACATTGATGGATTGAGTAAACATTACACCAGAGACGTGTACACGTATGGTCCGCGGCCCGTCAAATGTCAAAAGGCGAAAGACTGTGGATCAAAGTACCTGTGGTGTGATGTGCAACAAACGAGATGTAAAAGCAAGGTGAGACCAGGTGGAAATTGTACCGGTTTGCCCAGTGAAGCGTGTTTTGACAGCAAGTGTTTAAATAGGACATGTCAGAAGTAAAATTTGTAATACACAGTTCATGGGTTACCAGATAGTGCTTGCTTTGAGAATATAGATCTGATGCCCATTAGAGTAAGAATTGAAGTCCATGGACCACCTTGACTGAATGTACCAAATGAATTGTGCGTTCGGCGATAAATGCATAGAATAAGCCAAGTTTCTATCTCAATGCAGCAGCCCACATTTGGGTAGATTTCGGTGGCAGGTCATTCAACACAGAAGGTTCCTTTCTCCATTCCATTTTGGCTAATCTAGCCCGATAACCAGAGTCAAACTTCTCTTCCTTTATCACCGTCCTGGATAAGTTTCTAAATGCAAAAAATGAAGACTCCGAGGTCTAGTGATAAGTATAAACATAGGAAAAAAAATCTTAATTGGCCAAGCTGTTGCCGGGATTAGCTCTGTACACAGTTTTAAGTTTGTCCTCTGAACATTTTTATGGCAAGCTGGAGAAGGTTGTTTCCGATAGGCTGCGACCTAGACAGAAGGCAACTAACTGATCATGCTCGATTGAGACGTTTACTTGGCTTATTGGCACCACAATGTGATAATGCCTTTTGGTCATCTAGATATTTTAAATTTTCACCGAGCTAAAGCGCTGACTACTAATATAATATCCTTGATATAAAAGACGGAAAAGTTAGGTCAATGTAAGAAACAGACTATCTCAGATAAATCAATTAATCTGAAACCAGATATTCATGATACCAAGGATCATAATGATAATAATGACGCTTTATTGCATCCCTGGAAATGAAGTAATAAGGTACATTAAGATATGCGTACGTAAGACGAAGAAACGTAAAATATAGGCATAAGAGTAAAATGTTATGCACTTAAGCATAGTCATCAACGAAAATACTCGAAAACAGAACGCAAATATCAGAATTCATCACTAAATAACAAGACGAATAGAACAACAGTTGTCAAGACGTATGTTGCCATACATTAAAAACCAAAGGGTTCTTCCTCAAATAACTTTGTCCCGTTTTTGTTAAAAGTTTGGCAAAATGAGCTGTGCAGCCAGTTATAATCTTCATGAAATAAAGCATGTTGATGGGAATCAACGGGTAGGTCCGAAGTTAAATTACAAAGAGTATTTCCGGGCTGTTCCACTCAGTCTAAGATACCCAGACTGTCCACTGTGCATCACTGATGTCAGAGTTTCCTTTACCATACGGCAGTACAAGGCTAGCCTCATAGAACATCCGCGTTTGTTGTAACTGATAATGCCTGATGGAACTCTGTCCATGATTAACAACAAATCGTGGACGCACTTCATGATTTGTTTCTGTGATGAGACTGCAGTCCCTAATTATAATTTTCAAGCGTGGCTTCTATGAAATCAAACATAACAGTCTAGCAAAAAGTTAAAAGGACACGGTTTGCAGTGTGCGTAAGGAAGGCCATCTGAATGTTTACTTTTACTGCAATCAAATGCAAGGACGCCCAACAATAGGGTAAACATCGAACACCTGTATCATCACACGATATCTCCAGCCAAAAGGAATCCTATGGCGCCTCCTGACAGATCACATGATAGGTGGTATTACGTGATTCAACTGAGGTAGTGGTGCCCGCATGTGATAAACGCTCGTAGTATTCTAATTGTAGAAACGACATTCTGTAAAAGGAGCGTGATTGACTTTTCTGTCCAATGGGGTATGCCGATCATGTACCCAGAAATTAGAATATTTCCAAGTAGAACAACGCGTGCCATTCAAGTGATCTTGCATGCAGCAGATGGAAAGTGTATTTTGAAGAACTTGACATAATATGTGGTTCAAAAAAGATAATATGTCATGATGTAAGACTCTTTAGTTGGCCATGATACGGCAGTGAAAGGTCATACCACGAGTTACAACTATCTCCACGTTCCAGGTCCCTATACCCTGCGCATTACTGCCTGCACTGACTGATATGTGAAAGCAGGGACCTTGTGATATGTGATATTAGCCAAAGTCATGTCGCTGAAACGTCAAATTTAATTCTGCTAATGTGTAAACTAAGATCTTGATATATGATATGAAAAAATAATTCTCGCCTTGTGATCCTTATTAAACTATCAAATATACAGGGTGTAGTAACTAAGTTACACCTGCTTTAAAAGACCAGCCTTAGAGATGGCCAAACTGGTCTCTCATATTAGGTATAAATAAAATGCCAATTACTGTCTAAAGTGTCTTGAAAAGTTGGTCTTCCAAGGACATACAGACATGAACAGGAAGGGACTGTACTGATGCAGTTAAGGGCAGCCATAAGAGCCATGGATCCGAAGCAATGTAGGGCTAATGTGTTATCCAACCTTTTCGAGAGATTGTAGAGAAAGAGAGACCACTGCAAATCATTGTACATGAATATGGACTTGACGGTTTTTTTTTTTGTTTATTTCTATTCATAAAAAGAATAAAATATTGCGTGTCCCCACTCCAAAGGAGTCCCTACTTCGAATCAATACAGTCATAAAGTCAGCTAAGATCATTTAGATTGACAGGAAGTCAGGCAGAATTGATCACGACCAGCATCCAGCATGTTAGAGCCAATGGAAAAAGTCCTGATTTTGCCTTAATTGGTTAGACAGGGTTTCCTGATCTTGTTCTGACCATATGTACATCTGTAACGGCCGATCTGAAGTCAATCTGTCTTCATGCTCTTCATCACTGTCATTTTCATTGATAGCTGTACTATTTCCTCTGTCTCATCCATGGACAAGGTATATTTTTGAGAAACAATACTGACACTTGTGGTTACTTCCACTTTTTAAAATTCAGTGCAAAGAGGTGATCGTTGTACGGGTCATGCAAAACTTTATTCATGAAAATATGATAATTCAAAATAAATATGTTATGTGTGATATAATAATTTGGTGCCTGTGATATGTAATATGCACCAAAAAGGTGATATTCAAGACCAAATGCCCTCTGATATGTGACAGCCTTAACGAGGTGAGACAAGCTACCTGTCACCGCCAGTGGTGCCCAACTGGAAATCTCTGTAGCAGCATTCAGATTAAGCCTTTTTACTTTTTTGGCCTTATTGACCGACGGGGTATTGTCGTCATCATGTCCGTGTTTGCGTGCGTGCGTGCGTGCGTGCGTGCGTGCGTGCGTGCGGTCATCCGTTACCCTTGCAGAGAACAGTCAACAAATTGAGCTACTGTCATGAAGCTTGTCCTGTGGAAACGTATCAGTGGAAGCTTGGCTGAATTATACATTCCGCAACCTTGACTTAGTTTCAAGGTCACTAGGGATCATCATATTTTCACCTTCCGGACGCCATATTTTTCTTTAACAAAGTGAGATACTATCATGGAATATGTACTGTAAAAGCATCTAAACTGCAAGTTTGACTGAGTTTGAGATTCAGTGACCTTGACTTATCAACAAGAAGACTAGGGTCATTATAGTTTTATCCCGGTATACGCCATAAGTTTATCTTTTAGGGACCTTGACTTAATTTCAAGGTCACCAGAGGTCATCAAATTTTTACCCTTGCAGGCGCAATAACGTAACCTGGTAGTACCAATTGAGCTAATGTCATGAATTTTTTGTGAAATGGTTTAAAAAATATTAAGTCTAGGAACAAAACATATTACTGGGTACACGTACGACATGTAGAGGAGCACGTGCTCACTTGAAGGTTAGTTGTCACCTCTGAAGATCGCTCTTTGTACATTTAATCTCTCCCCACCCACTCACCTCACCCCCACTGGACGCAGTTTGGTGAAAAAAGTTTCTACAGAGGACATGGTCGGATATTTTCATATTTTACGCAAGACCTCCAGAAAGTATCCCGATTTATTATAGAGATCCTTTCTAAAGGTGTTATGTAAAGTATATATTCCAGTTAATATATTCATCGATTTGTCAAAGGCCTTTGACGCCTTAGATCATAATATCTTAATATTAAAACTAAGTTATTACGGTATCAAAGGAAAAGATGTGGAGTTCTTCCAAAACTACTTAACAAAAAGAAGTCAATATGTGGTCGTAGATGATACCAAGTCCGAACTTCTAAATATTCATACTGGTGTTCCACAGGGGTCAATTTTGGGCCCTATCCTGTTTCTTATTTATATGAATGATATTACAGTAGCTTCTTTCATTTTCAAGTTTATTATATATGCAAATGATACAACTTTGTTTACTACTTTGAGCTTGTCAGGATTAAACACCGTTGTTTTGGAAGCTATTAACCCTGAACTTACAAAAATCAGTAATTTGTTACAGGTAAATAAACTGTCATTGAATATAAATAAAACTAAGTTTATGGTGTTTCACCAACCTCAAAGGCATTTGGTATTCCAACTTTTCAAATTGATAATGCAACGATTGAGTGTGCAAGTGAATTTAACTTTCTTGGTCTTGATATTGATAAATACCTTGGTTCGAATAGCCATATTAAAAAATATCCTCTACAATTTCTCAGACAGCAGACATTATGAATAAGTTAAAAATTTCCTGCCTTCATATACACTACACTACAAACTATTTACAACTCCTTAATTCTCCCCTGTTTCAATTACTGTTTCCTCGGGGACACAAAACGGAAAGACTTGAAAATTAAAAAAAAAGGCTGTTCGAATTATAAATCAAAGTAATTGTAATGCCCATACTAAACCAATTTTTAAATCTAGACACTTATTGAAACTAGTAAATTTATACACTATACAAATTCTTAAGTTTTATTATAAATTAGTAAATAATCGACTTTCTTTCTATTTTTCTCATATACTGGTAGCACCAACCCCCCCCCCAAAAAAAAAAATTCATAACCATAATACCAGAAGTCGACCAAAATGTTTGACGCATACTGACCATATTTTCGCCCCGAAATGTTTGAAACATGAAATCGTACGTATTTTAAGTGCAACACCTGATGTTTTTAGGCAAAAGGTACATACAGTTATTTTGGTTTTTCTCAAAGTGTAAAGAAGCATTATATAACAAAATATGAAAATATTCAAAATTGTTACATCTGTAATCGATATTGAAATATTTTGTGCAATTAAAACCTCATTTATTATATTTTCTTTGCCTAAATCTAGATTTGTATGACCGTTTTATGCTAAAATTATTCTTTGTTTGTAGGGTGGCACACATGATAGCGGTCTGCCTAATATGTGCCTCCCTGACCAAATTGTGTTTATTTGCTCAGTATATGTTTTTTTTTATTTATATACTACTTTCTCTTTGTATGTACCTATTTTGTTGTATATTTTTGGTCAAATACACTCATCCAAAATCCTGAATTAGCCTTTATCTTGTTGATCATGTCCTAATTTTCGAGGCCTTAAGCGACCCTTTGAGCTTTCGGAAATCTTCAAGCTTAAAACTAGGATCATAAATCACGTGCTCAGTGTATGCCAAAATGGCACGACATTATCAAATAACTCAGCGATAGATCGCGACCACAAATAATTTTTTGTTTTGTTTTGTTTTTGTTCAATTGGTTTCAATCTTAAGCACTCTGACAGCTAGTATGACATTAAAATTTATCATCATCATCATCATCATCATCATCATCATCATCATCATCATCATCATCATCATCATCATCATCATCATCATCATCATCATCATCATCATCATCATCATCACCACCACCATCATCATCATTCGTATGTCGGATTTTCATTCTATAATGTAGGCAAGAAGAAAGGCATGTGGCAATGTCTCAGTGCTGTCAAAGGAGGCCTCAATAGGGTTTCTGCTTTAAGTCTTTGAGTTCGACTTTTAACTGAATCAACAGCTTTCCTGCAAATATAGGCATCCTCCAGAACATTAAACGGTCCGTTTGAAAAAATTAAGAATCAAATACAAAGGCGGTGCGTGGATGCTTGTCAGTTTTTAATAGAAGACCTTATCTTACAGTATCTTCCAATTGGCCGTTGATCCTAAAGGCTAGCTGCATCTCAACAGACATTGGTCATGATAGCAAAGCGCCCGCGGCGGATCCTCACGCTTCCTTGATTCACCGCTGCACGCACACACACACACACACACACACACACACACACACACACACACACACACACACACACACATATATATATGTGTATATATATATATATATATGTATATATATAGACATATATACATAATATATATATACATGTATATATATAAATATATATATATATATATTTCTTTCATGTGACTATACGTTCTAAGAGAACATGTTCTCTGTACATATGATTTATATTGTACCAGGTGCAACTAGCTTCGGATGGTCGTCCTTTTTTCTTAATGTATATGTATATGTGTATATATATATATATATATATATATATATATATATATATATATATATATATATATATATATATATATATATGTGTGTGTGTGTGTGTGTGTGTGTGTGAATATACGTTCTACGATAATGTTCTATCTACATATGATTTGTAATGTACCAGGTGCCACAAGCTTCGGATGGACGTCCTTTTTTCTTAATTCCACGCTGATTTTTTTCGGTTATGAAATGCTACCATGCCGAATTTCATTGTCATGCTCTTGTCACCGAATGTGTAATTTTGTAAACTAAGTTATAGGTAAATTAGGCAACGAATCGGTCAGCGAAGCATACCTTTAAAGTAATAACGTTGATCAAGGGGCCTACAACATAGCAGTTGAAGGTTCCTTTCGTTGATTAACATTTCGAGAATGTTTCCATCACTGATTTTCCGGGCGAAAGAATCACGACACACTGGTAGATTTCAAGGATATTTGTGTAGAATTCTATTGGTTTCTTGATGTTGTGCTTGTTCATACCAGGTCCGACTGAATGGTATATATTAGAGACGAATATAATTATCATTACACGTGTGCACTTGGATACACCTGGAGGGTCGATACGTGTCATGTCCAATAATTACCGAGCTTTTCATAATTTTACTGTGGATTATTGAATCAACCTGTTTTAGGGTTTCAGTGGTGAAGATGCTGTACTTCACTATTATGGTGTTTTCAAATTTGGATTGGATCTGATAGGAGAAAGGGAAACGTAATTAATACCTATGGTGATATGTGGATATTTTCAGAACACACACACACACACACACATATATATATATATACATATATATATATATATATATATATATGTTTATATATATATATATATATATATATATATATATATATATATATATATATATATACATATATATATACATACATACATACATACATACATACATACATACATACATACATACCCGCGTCACAGGTGACGACATGGCAGGAACGACCGGAGTTTCACCTATTGTGTTTTGTATGTTTGTGGCCTTGAATTACCATTTCTGTTTTGTTTGTTTGCTTTTGAAATTATCAAAAATACAGACAGTCGACTGAATCCGAATGAACTTATAAATTGACAAATTCCGAAGAGCTGTCACCTCCAATGTAACTTTATTATTATTATTATTATTATTATTATTATTATTATTATTATTATTATTATTATTATTATTATCATTATCATTATCATTATCATTATCATTATCATTATCATTATCATTGTTTGGTCACAACCCACGTGTGCGGAAAATGGATTGTAGCTCTGTGGTTTCAGTATATGTACATTCATGTTCATGAAGCTTTCCATTTTTGAAACGTAAAGAAATTATCCTTTTTGGAAGTTTTTCGTCCCTCAGTCCCTTCGTCCGTTGACCTCGTGCACATGGAAATCTTCCCTGTTTGAAACGCTGACATCACAAAAGACTGCATGGGGATACCAATATCTGCCCACCCGCGTCCTCACAGGTACTTGGTAAAATCTACGGTCCCCATTTCCAGAATTGGTGGTGATTTTATCAGATAATCATCTGACTGAATGAAATAAAAATTTGACGAAGCTATGGGACATCTAACTTGAGGATTATGTGTTTGTGAGTTTATATGCATAACAATGCATGTATTGAACTATTGTCAAAATGGTTGTATGGTATGCTTTATTTTACCCATAGATGTTCCTCAGGTAGACCTCTATTATCTTTGAAAAGATGATAATTCAATATTTTTCCAATTTTTTGTGATCTTTAACACTTTTTTGACAAAAACTTCGTCTCCTCAAGAACTACTGGGCCAATTACTCTGGTATTGCATGCAGAGACACCTGGAGTCATAGTTGCAAACTGTAGCTACCAGTTGGGCTCGAATTTTTCTTTTCTTGAGTTAAGGGTTGTGTGTCAAGGCATTTTCGAATTCTTCTCCAGGATGTCGGAACTTTTATCCAAATATAATCTGACTATTATAAATGATGAAACGTTGGACAAATAATGAGGATATGTTGAGTTTTTGAGAAATCAATGGGCTATCAAACTTTAGGACCATATTTTGAAAACTGTACTTTGGACTAATCTGGTTCTACACATTAATAATCCCGAGGTGTACCTTTTTTAGCTCAGCTAACTTGTCAGTCAACTGAGCTTCGAGGATCGTTCGTTGTCCGTCGGTCTACAATTCGCATTTTCAACTTCTTCTCCAAACCCGTTAGCCAGATCCACTTCAAACTTGGTAACAATGAACTTTGGGTAGATCTCTACCAATTTGTTTAAATGGTCTTTTTCTAGTGAGTTTTGTGGTTTTTATGGATTTCTTTTGTTCATTTTTGGCAAAAGCTTAAAACAATTATCCGAAACCGCTGATCTGATTGCTTTGAAATTGCATACGGGTCACTTTAGCTTGTTCAAGACGTGGCGCTTCCACTTTTTATACGAATTTTGTGCATATTCCACTTCAAGATAATTCTGAAACTTTGGGGAAATGTATTTGTTGAACGGGCAAGCCATTTTGTTTACTAGGTGATGATATTCCGCATCCCGATTTTTAACATTTTGTTTTCCAATTTGAGTACTCGTTGGTTAATGCACACATTCCTATTAATAACAATGCAAGTCACCAGGGATCGCAATGATAAGTCCAACTTCTCCAAAACCATCTGTTAGATCACTCTCTAACTTATTAGCAATAAACCATGAGTGGGTCTCTATTGAGCTCGTTCAAATGGTTATGCTGCAGAGATGTTTCGATTTCTCATTGGTATTTTTGTTCATCATCTCATAAAATGTGACAAAAATGTTCTTCTTTAAAAGGGCCAATTGCTCTAAAAATGGCACAGGTTTTGTTTTCTATACTTCAACTCGTTCGACAGGTGGCTCTGTAACGTTTTGATCATGTTTAATGATTTTTTCACTTCTTCCAACTTCTCCCAAACTGCATGTTGGGTTCTCCTCAAACTTGTTGGGAATATAATCATCAATCTGCATTGATCGTTCACTATATGGCATTGCCCTAGTAGTAATGAATTGTTGAAATAAAGAATTATTGGTAAGGGTACATGTCCACGTTACCATTGTTACTTTAGGAATAGCAGCAACTGTGACATATTGGCTATGTCTTGGCATTCAGATTTTAGCCTTGAAATGTCAAACTGACACCTTGGCTTATGTCTCAGGAATGGGGGATAATTTGCCCATGGCTTCATTTAAACACTAATAAGACGTTGCTTATGGGGTTTCTTGTTGTGTTGTTAATCGTGACCTTGGGAGACCTTGAAAGGTCAAACATATTGGCTTTTATCTTGGTAATGGTAGATCCTGTCACTTTTCATAAAAAAATTATGACTTCAACCCTGTGAGTAAGTGAGCACTATAATATTGCAAACAGTGATGATGGTCTTACAGAAAAGTGACCTTGATATTATTTTAAACTTCATCGGACTTCTCCAGTCTCAAGGTCAGCTGAGCACAGGACTGTCACAGTCGTCTATTTTTTTCGCCTACTTAGTGACTTTGACATATCGGTTTATATCTGGGTGATGGTGGATCCTAGGCCCATAGTTACCATTAAACGTAAACAGGAAAGTACCCATGGTGTTTCTTCGGTGAAAAAACTTGAAATATCAAACTTGTTGGATTTATAACATCGAACCTTTGTTCAACTATTGCCAAGCACTAAACAACTAAAGCAGTACATATTAAAATTCTGCAGCAAGGTCACAATTTGTATTTCTTGCATTTCAAGTAACAATCCAGTCATGTGATCGGTTAATAGTCATGTGCGATTTGTTCTGGTACCAAGAGAGCCCTCGACGACGGCACCATTTTTTTTTTCATCTGTGGCCCGTTCAAGTGCACCGCCCCAAAGCCCTTTGCATGGCAACCTATTATTTATGTCCGCAGTGTTGATATCATGCAGTGGAGCCCACGTAGGTTATTACATGAGCAGAAAACCCCGGATCACGTCATCACGTTAGTGCGAAACCAATCAGATTGCACTTGTATAATTAGCCGCATGTGACTGGACAACAGTATTAGCCACGTGCTTTGAGTTACTAACCCATATATTGATGCGTTCAAGTCTTTGAAGTCTTTGTTTTTCAAGTCTTGGAATCGTGCGAAATATTTTTGCCAATGCAGCCCCTAGGCAATAATAACAAGTAAGACTTTAATTACAAAGGGAGACTTTCAAAACAAAAACAACAAACAAACAAAAAACAAAACAAAACACCTCCCCCCCCAAATGGTGACCAGGGTAGTCGGCAACAGACCAAATGTCACTCCTCAAAAGCCATTGTTGAACTCGACCTTCGGTATCGGTCAACAGTGGCTTCTTTGGGGTGACATTTGGTCTCTCACCCACTATATTGGTCATCTTTTACATATTATTGACATTGGGTATGACTTGATCTGGTTGGTACGCAATCCCAATGGTCAATTTGATCTTACTTTTTGCATCTTTTTAAACGCCTATTATTTTGTTATAATGACATAAAATCCCACTATTCCCTCTTTTAATTAGCTTATTTGCATATGTTACTAAAGCTTGTTATTTCAGAATTAGAATAAGAAACATTTTATGTTACATAAATTGACTTGCATAACATATGTAATATGTACACAATACTTTCCACTTCGTTGCCGCGTTATTACCAAATAAAACCTCTGTTTCCCTGTTTTGTGTCTTCACAACCAGATAAAATCTCGTTCCATCCACTTTGTAAATCTGGTTACAACGACTCTAATCGCTCTTTCCCAGCACGTGTTTATTGCCGTATAATTATGATCACATGTCGCAAACATTGTATTTGGTACTGCAATACGTTTTAATAAATTTCACTCCATTCCACTCTGTTGTGAAGAAAGAGAATGGAATGGAATACAATAAAACAGAAAATAGTAATATGAGATGTCTAATTTAAGATTGATAAAAGCAGCACCTAGAATTATAAAAATAAGGGATCGTCCAATTTAAAAGTGAGCTTCCGCACGCTTATTGACAGGTCTTTCAACCGTATCTTTGGCTTGCAGTAATGAATCACGTATGCAATGTGTACATGGGCGTAAGACTAAGCAATTTTAATCCTCCTTTCACTTTTGTTGTGGGCCTCTATCTATTGGAAAGTTAGAGCTGGGATCGTTTGTCGCGGCAATAGACCTCTGGATACTGAGCAACTAACGACACGGCGACATGCAATTTGTTTTGTCAACAAACGCCTGATTTTATCCTTCCTTTAGCTGTATAATTCTTACACATATCTTCATCACGCATTTGATAAAATATCAATACAGTGGCATTATTATTATTATTATTATTATTATTATTATTATCATCATCATCATCATCATCATCATCATCATCATCATCATCATTATTATTATTATTATTATTATTATTATTATTATTATTATTATTATTATTATTATTATTATTATGCATCTTTAGCAGTTGTTCAGGTGAGCAACACAATTGATACCGATCATACAGCCGTAAGTTGCATCTAAGTTCATACGCCATGGTAGGCCTATAAGTTAAGCTTAACCATACATTGAATAACAGGAAGTAATTCACAGGATGGCTGCCTGCTCCAGTTACCCGAGAGAGGCTTAATTGTTCGCCTTTGTATAGATTGAATTTATTTCACGTTTGATTTGTTAGAAGTAAAAATTTAGAGAGTGTGGTGACATGCAGAAAGGTCGATTCAGAGTTGAATGACCTTGACCTCATTTTAAAGGTCACAGAGCCATTTTACTGAATATGGTTTTATGCTTTCTGCATGATAACTTATATCTTGGAGGTAGAACTTTTATATTGCACAGCTTTATGGTTCTCTGTAAGCTTGAGTTTGAAGATGGGTGACCTTGACCCAGTTTTCAGGGTCAAAGAGAGATTGTAGAATTCCTGTGGTTTCCGCACAATAACTCAAGCAGTTTTTAAGCTAGGTCTTTGATACTGTCCAGGTGTATCACTCTGGTCAAAAGCTAGGCAATGTTTGAAGATCGATGACCTTGACCAAATTTCCAAGGTCACGTTGGTACCTGACTTAACTTTGGTTTCCGCACAATAACTGAAGAGGTTGTTAAGCCAGGATTTTCACATTGGACAGGATTATAATCCTTATGTGGGGCTAGGCGAAGTTTGAAGATGACCTTGACCTCATTTTAAAGGTCACAGAGCCACTTTACTGAATATGTTTCATGCTTTCTGCATGATAACTTATACCTTGGAGCTAGAACTTTTATATTGCACAGCTGTATGGTTCTCTGTGAGGGCTAGGTTGAGTTTGAAGATGGGTGACCTTGATCCAGTTTTCAGGGTCACGGAGAGATTGTAGAATTCCTGTGATTTCCGCACAATAACTCAACAAATTTTTGAGCTAGGACTTTGATACTGTACAGGTGTAACATTCTGGTTAAAAGCTAGGCAAAGTTTGAAGATGGGGGACCATGACCAAATTTCCAAGGTCACGTTGGTACCTGAGTTAACTTTGGTTTCCACATGATAACTGAAGAGGTTTTTAAACTAGGACTTTTACATTGCACTGGATAATTGTCCGCATTCGGGGCTCGGTCAAGTTTGAAGAAGGATGACCTTGACATAATTTCACAGGTCACAGACCCATTTGGTTGAATACTGTTTCTGCATGATAACTTGCATTTTAGAGGTAGCACTTTTATATTGCACAGCTTTATGGTTGCCTATAAGGTATAGTTTGAGTTTGTAGATGGGTGACCTTGACCCAGTTTTGAGGGTCACACACAGACAGTAGACTCCCTGTGGTATTTGCACAATAACTGAAGCAGGTCAAGTGAAAATGAGTGACCTTGCCCTAATTTCCAAGGTGATGAAGCCACTTTGCTGAATATGGTTTCTAAATTTTTCAGCTACTACTTTTATATTGTCCAGGGTTTTAGTCGTTTTTACCTCAGCTGACTTGTCAGTCAGCTGAGATTTTGTGAGGGTCTTTCGTCCGTCGTCCGTCCGTCATCCGTCGTCTGTCTGTCCACAATTCACATTTTCGACTCCTTTCCAGAAACCGTCAGCCAGATCCACTTCAAACTTAGCGGAAATGTGCCCTTGGATGGGTCTGTACCAAGTTTGTTCAAATGGTCACGGTCCAGCGATTTTCGGATTTTTAATGATTTTTTTTGTTCTTTTGAGGGCAAATCTTAAAAAATCTTCTTCTCCAAAAGCGCTCACCCAATTGCTTTGATATCACACAGGAATATTTCCTGCGACTCCTAGTTCTTAATTTGTTCACCAGGTGGCGCTGCAGTTTTTTTCTATTTTTTTAATGAAATTTTGTGTGTTATAGCTATTTTCGACTTCTTCTCCAGAACCGTCACTCAGATTAAGCTTACACGTGATGGATATGTTCCTTATGGAAGGGCCAAACAAAGTTGTTCACTATGTGCGAATGCTGCGGATTCCTGATTTTTAATGTTTTTTTTCAATTTGGCTCCTTTGCGGTAAATGCACTTTTCCTATTGATTACCATGTATGTCAATGGGCATTCTAATGGTTATTTACATTTTCGACTTCTTCTCCAAAAGCCTCATCCAGATTTACTTCAAACTTGGTGGGGATGGAGCTTGGGTGGGTGTCTACCAGGTTTGTTCCAATGGTCATGTTCCGATGAGTTTTGGATTTTTTTATGATTTTTTTTTCAATTCTCTACAAAAGTTTTAATAGGAAAGTTTAACATGGGAAATTCTTGTAATGGTCATAACTTAAATAATATTGGCCAGATTTACTTCAAACTTGGTGGGGATGTGCCTGGGTGGATCTCTACCAAGTGTGTTCAAATGGGCACGCTCGATTTTTGGATTTTTCGTGATTTTTTTTGGTTCTTTTTTGGGGGCAAACCTCAAAAATTTTTCTCCTGTGAAACCGCTCACCCAATTGCTTTGATATCGTACATAGACACTCCAGGGGACACCTAGTTCCCAATTTGTTCACCAGGTGGCGCTGCAATTTTTTAATGATTTTTTTTATAGTTTTGCTATTTTTTACTTGTTCTCAGACCGTCCCTCAGATTAAGCTGAAATGTGATGGATATGTTGTTGTGGAAGGGTCAAACAGTTGTTTACTAGGTGGCACTGCTTCGGATTCCTGATGTTTAAGGATTTTCAATTCGGGTACTTACTGTTCAATGCAGCTTTCCTATAGATTACTATGTAAGTCAATGGGCATTCTAATGCTGATTCACAGGACAACTGACACAAAATTTACTGGTTACTTGATAACTTGAGATCTGTTTTGAGTTAGCTGCACATGTTAATTATTCTGTATGAAGGTCATGCTGAGACAGTACATGAATGACCTTGACCTCGTTTATGGGGTCACAGTGCAACATACATGAATTTTACTCTTCGTTATAACTTGAGAACTACTTGAACTTTGATGTTGCACATGTAAGTGTTCTTCTATAAAGGTCAGACTTACTCAGAACATGGCGTCCTTGATCCTTTCCCAAGTTCATAGAGCTGCAAGTGTGATGAATGTCAAGATCAGCTGAGGCATGGACTGTTCACACAGCCCTCTTATTTTTAGGGCTGGGTTAAAGTTTAAAGATATGTGACATTGATGTATGATCAACCTTCACTAATTTTGTAAGGTAACCAGTGCCCCATCTACCACTATCATAATGGTAGCGAGGGCAAGGGTAATGACATCTATGTTTTACAAACATATCTTGTTTTTCTTTTAGTTTTTGACTCATTTTGGAAAAGAATAATATTTTGGAAACAGTGAGGAAAATTTCCAGTCTTTATAAGGAGAATTGAGAAGGTTGTTGGGATCCAAAGTTCATATGGGGTCCTTCTATTAATATCGAGAAAAGGGCAATGTGGCCTTCAGCAGGAAACACTCAGTTGGCGGATCCTCTGTTTTGTGTAAAACCTAGCAAATCCAGAGCATTCCTTGCCAGCTGAGTGTTCTGATTGGTCTTTCATTTTAATTTTCAAAGATTTTTGAGCACTAAGTGGTATTTTGGAACAAAAATGATGTTCCTCGACCCTGGCTTAATTTGATTACTGTCACACTTTTGTTTGGGTGCCACTTCCCCACTATGCCCTAATTGGTCGAGGAGATTGTGGCCGGCAGTCCATCACTAAAGGGGCCCAATAGGAGAAGAGACAGACTGCCAATCATGCAAATACATGTAGGTCTCTTGCTGAGATGTAACTGTGGCCTTCATGGGTGGGGCTTAGCAACACCAACAAGAAACCATTCAGAACAACTGCGGCAGCGAGTCTATAGTCATTCCTCAAAGGTCCCTCTTTCAATTCATTGCTGTTCATACCAAGAAAATTTGAGTGTTGCACATGGGAGTGTAATGCTTTTAGCATATCATGCATAGATGTGTCAAAATGGGAAATTTGTGACCTTTTAACATATCATATATCCTTAAGAAAGTCTTATCAGAAGGTTCAAATATTGCTGAAATCGATATTTTTCAAAATAATATATGTATGTGCAAAGATTTTTAACTTTCTTATTTTGTATTAGATATTCTGTTCATACAGACATGATGAAAATCAGTAAAACTCAGAATTTCTAAATTATTATGTAACAGCGATTCGCCACAAAGTTATACATATTACCACAGTGCACCGTTGCGTTTTGAAATGTATTTAGCATCCAAACTAACACATGAAACAGTATGTTGGCTTTAAAAAAGGTGTCCGAAAGTTTGTTAATATCATGAGGTTTTATCTTTGATCTTTCAAAGGCTGTGGTATAAAAGTGTACAATTGCAGTTTATATGTTATGCACAATTATGAGGAATTGCTGCGTGTACATGTGTGTACATCTACATGTACATATCCATGTGTGTGTGTTTGTATGTGTGTATGTGTGTGAGAGAGAGAGAGAGAGAGAGAGAGAGAGAGAGAGAGAGAGAGAGAGAGAGAGAGAGTGTTGTTGATTTACGGGGCGATTTGATTTGATTTACTTCACAAAATCAATACATATAAAAACGGTGTGATTCACGTAAAAATAAAAGCATTGATTTTGCTGGGGTAGCCACCAAACCTACTGATTTATTTCGAAGGGGGCCCCATAAAAAGTCTACCTTTACAATACATTGGCAAATAACACTGATGTAAACATAGTTTTACAATAAGTTAATATATATATATATATATATATATATATATATATATATATATATATATATATATATATATATATATATATATTTATAAAGGTATGTATAAAACTCAGTGTACATGTATATATATATATATATATATATATATATATATATATATATATATATATATATAATGAAGATTTTGAAAAAAATGATATGTTGATGATGCAGATGGTAAGTATGCAATGGAATGGAGATGAGACTTGATGGTTCGGGTAAGCCATTGAAATGAGTAGTTGTAATGATTGAGTTGAATAAGATGCTTATCTAGCCAGCTTCATTTAGCTTTAAATTGACAATTTAATGGGTAAATAAAGATAACTCGCCTGTGATGTTTTTTGCAGTAAGTATTTTTTCACCTTTTGTTTGAATAGGGCCAGATAAGTGTTGTCTTAATGTCCAAAGGGAGCGAGTTCCACTGTTTAGCACTTGCATTATAAAAAGAAGCTGATTGGACCGTTTTACCTGTGGGAGAAAGAAATTTCTTTGGTTATTGCGTGTATTAAGAGTATGGATCTGTGAGGTTCTAGTAAAAAACTGGTTGAGATAAGAAAGACAATTTTCATTATATACCTTGTGCATATGAGTAAGACACAGTTGTTTTGCCCTGTTTTCAATGTTAAGTAGTCCTTCTGATGCCAGTTCAGATGCTCCCACATGTACCATTGGCTCCCATCCCTTTATGAAGCGCAAGACTTTATTTTGTGTAATTTGAAGCTTTTTTGCACTGTTGTGGTAGGCCGTGGTACCAAGAGGAGATAGAATAGTCAAAATGACAGCTGATCAAAGCAGAACATAATATTTTGTTAACATGCTTATTCAAATTTCCGGCCTGTCGGTAAAAAAATGTGAAGCGAGAGTTTGCTTTGTTTATGATATTACTGGCAGTTTTACCATCATTCAAACATTGGTCTAAATGTACACACAAATAGGAGACTTCCGGGGAAGCATGGATGGTGATGCCTCCATGTGTTAATGTGAAATCCCTAATGGATTTCAATTTGCGCTTTGACCCAAAAAGAATTAACTCTGTCTTGTCCATATGTAGGGAAAGTTGATTTTTGATAAGCCAGTGATCACATTGTTTCAGATTGGTTTAGCGTCTCTTGAAAGACGTCATCATTTGCAGGGGTGTTTGGGGTCTTCATCATGATTTTTAGGAAAAGGAAACAAATGCTTGTACTAGCTAAGTTTCGATTTACCAAATTAGGCTTACAAATTACATTTACGATCATTATATTCCAATCTAATGCTTACAGTAATTAATTGTGGTGGCACTTTACACTTTTCGTGAAATATAAGAGACGAGTGTTGATACCTTCCATAGTGAGCCTGTACCTCATTTAAAATATTGCTGCGACCACCAATGCCAACGTCATACATGCGAGTGTGGAAACCCGAGGCGAGAGGCTTCTCACCGGGATTAAACCATTTCACCAGATGTAATAAATGCGCTTCTAGGAGTTATGAAATTACAGGCCTATATGAAAAAAATTCGATTATGCTTTCTTAATGTTTTCTCTGTTCACAGAGAAAAGTTAAAGATTCTTTCACTTCACAGGCCTTAAGTATTGACGAACACGCATCACTTAAATCCCCTTGGGGATCCTCTGGACCTATAACGTGCGGCCCTCTCGGCATCAGGTAACAACTCGGCTCTAGCAGTAGCAGACGATATTCACACTGCAGTAACTTCCTGAGCGTGTAAGGGCCTTCCTTCCCAGCGTGAAAGTTGTTGAGTCGTGCCTTCCTTCCCAGCGTAAAAGTTGTCTCAAGTTGTCACCAGAGTGGAAGGTTGCGGAGAGAAATTCACATCCAAGTAGGACAAAGTATGCTCGTCTCTATTAATTGCTGTTGAGGGAGGGGGCGGTTGCTCAAAACCTTACTTTCTATAGTTAATTTTTTCCCACTTTTGCCAAACTGAAAATTTCCAAATAGTGCTCCCCGATTGATTTTTCACACACTGTGTTGAATTACAATTAAGAGGCTTTTACAGCAGTATAGGCCTACATGAATTAGAAGTCAATGATTTTGTGCCATGCACTCCTTTCTTGATTAATACTGAAAACCAAATATCACTAATGGCTCACTTACTTTCATCACCCATATCCCAGATTTAAAACAGCCATATCCATTACTTCCTCATTCATATTTTTGTATTTTCCACAACTATATTAGATTTGCGAAGGACAATTCTTCAAACAATTAAAGAACATAATTTAGTCCAAGACTGATTACCTTGGAACGTTTCATCCAGTCACAACTTGGCCAATTTCCATCCAATTCTAGTCATGTTGGACTCAAATTGTAGGTATTGCAAAGCTGCACCTTTTTATAGGAACATGTAACCTCAAAAGGGCAAAGTTCAAGGTCATTTGGCCCTTTGAAAGTTTCATCTTGCCATAACTTGGTCAATTTTCATCCGATTTGGTTCATGTTGGGCTTAAAATTTTGGTATTGTAACACTGTGCAATTTACATGTGACCTGGGAAGGTCATAGGTCAAGGTCATTTGGACTTTGAAATTCGCATCCAGGCATAAGCTTAATGTAATGTGAAGTACCAAAGAATAAAAGTTGTAGCATTTAATATTTACAACTTTTGAAGGCACACAGAGAGATTTGCTCTGAAGCAAGTCTTCTTTTTTAGTTCATTTTACTTTTATTTTCCATAAATTGATTCTTGTACAGCTTTGATATTTTTTTTACGTGGGTGAGTGCACATGTTTCAACCAGAAATTACAGACATGCAGGTATCTCTTGTCATACAGTTTAACCCCTGTGCCGGTCACTGCTGGTAAGAAAAAAAAAAATAAGACCAGAGGCATATATTTTCACCATCCATGTTGAAAGAAGATATTGTTATTTCCGTGTTGCAGGTGATGTAAATTATTTTTAGGGCAGCTGGTACTTTTTTGTTCCAAATGGAAGCACTGCATTCGGTACTTTTTTTGTTCCAAATGGAAGCACTGCATTCAGTACAGGTACTCCGTTTCAAAACAAGTCAAGTCACGAGGAGCCACAGATACCTTCTCTGCATACGCGTGGACAATTTTGACCATCACTTACAGCACGTGGCAAAATTACCAGTTGAGGATCCGATGTAAAAATATATGTCTTTATAACATTATTATGTCCAGTGTATGTGTTTTGTCAATATGGTGGAACTTTTCAAAATGGAAAAAAATGTCCACTGCAAGGAACTTCCACTATCCCACCAGTGTCATATATTTCCATTGCAAATGCTGGGGTACATTATCATGCTTGGATACCCACAGCAAGCAAATGTGTATGTGCCACTTTGCCACCTGAACTCTTGGGTGAGCATGAGTCAACTGAAAATGAAGATAAAACAGCAATCAGTGATGATGATGATGATGATGATGATGATGATGATGATGATAATGATGATGATGGTGATCATCATCATGATGGTCATGGTGATGATAATGTGGATGACGATGCTGACAAAAATCATGATGAAGGTCATGGTGATGATGGTGGCAATGAAGATCGTGGTGACAAAAAAGGGAAGGCCACAGCGATGACACTGACAAAGGTTATAGTGATGACGATAATGATAACGGTCACAGTGATGGCGACAAAAATATGATGAAGGTCATGGCGATGACTATGATAACGGTAAAGGTGATAGTGATATCAATAAAAGTAACAGTGATGATGGTAAATATGTAAATTGTGATTATGGTGATGATAACAGTGACAAAAACAACAAAAACCTACACCCCCATCATATCACTCAATTGAAAAAAACAACAACAAAAACGCACAGCACCTGAATCGACAAATCACTGGCAGCCAGCTGCAAAACGCCAGAACACTCGACATGTTATCATTGTATGGCCATAGTATTATGCCACTTGTTTAACTTGATTACCCCGGGTTTATTACCCATTACTTTTGAACATTCATAATAAAATGAAAACTACCAGTTACATGCTAAGTCAACATATTATATATAACACGGTACACACACACACACACACACACACACACACACACACACACACACACACACACACACACACACACACACACACACACACACACACACGCACATACGTTTTCCTGAATTATATAAGAATCTTCTCGGGTTCTGCAGCAATTACAGTTTTACTTTCCCGTTTTGACACAAATTTTTCAGGCTTAGGTCCGTCCCTGTGTTGGTATTGTTATAATATATAATTACAAATGTGTGTATATACCTACATATGTATATATATATATATATATATATATATATATATATGTGTGTGTGTGTGTGTGTGTGTGTGTGTAAGGATTAAAGCTGCGCTCGCTTTTTACGATGCTAGCCGTTTACATATTAAAGTACAAACTTGGGGGAGGGAGGGGAATCATGAAATTTAGTGCCCTAAGTACTAATTCAAAAATGATGATAATGTTGAAACATCCTTTAGTCGTCTTTCTAGTTGGGTGGTAATGTTAACTTGTATGGCAGAGAGGCCGCTGAGTTTCGATCTTTGGTCACATTGTGGGCAGAAGCGGACATGCGCTGCGATCGCTCATTGTAATTTGTTTTCCCTCGGCGAATGGGCGTCTTGAATAGCTCCGCGTGCGAACATAATGTTAATACAACTTTCCAGATCCATAGTTTCGTGCTGCTGATGATAAGTGCTGAGATGGTCCCCACCATGGAAGACGGATGTGTCGCGGGCAAAAGGTAGACGAGACCATCGGGCACAGTGAATTGCGAAAAGGCCTGTGAAACTGCCCTATTCGCACGGATGCTTGACTGACTGAACAGTACGAGTGCCTGTGTTTAAAATGGTCTCAGAGCAAGTGTCATGTTATCATGTAAGAGGGCGTTACGGCGACACCCTGCATCTTGCTATAGCATGTAAAGTAATTCAGTGTGCTTGTTTGTGCTTTTAAGGGTTTTAAAAGTCCCTGATTTATCTTGATTCCAAAATACATATTTGGACCTTTATAGATGCGGTCTGGCACGAGAACCAATTAAGTGCAGACTAAACTTGATTTTTAGATAAGTTACGAAAACTTTTCAAATAAAGGTGTGAAGGATCAAAATAAAATTCTGAGAGATCGTTCCTGGACTTATCCATGGAGTGAAAGGAGGTGGGTGGCATGGTGCAAGTGTCAGCATAGAGACATTCGAGAAGATTCCCCCCTAAGATCCCATACAACATTAATAGTGACTATTGCAGACATATTTGGCTTTAAATTTTATACCCTGAAATTGCATTGTACTGTAAACATATTTATATTTTCAAAATCTGGATGACCCTGTAGCTCGACAGGAACTGATCTAGGGGATCTCCTGGACATACACAGACGCACATGTAATGATAATTTTTTTTTTAAATAGCCAATGGCTATTGTTAATTTTTCTCCTCGTGTATATACATACGATGTTCCACAGTGATATCGAACAGAACACATAATGCTAAAAGAAAAACAGACAAACAGATAATGATTATATGTTTTTTACAAACATAAACCACTGATATTGTTTGTTGCAGTGTAATTTAGTAGGGACTTGATCACAACATTTTACTCTGGTGTCTCATCATTTACGAACTTGGAAAATCTTTTGAAATCACATATATTTGAGAGTTGCCTCCATTTAATCAAGGAGGGTAGAGAACACCCTCCTTGATTCAATTAAACAGTTTATACCAGTACCTGAGGCAGATAAACTGTCATACAATAGAAGTAGGACCTTGTCCACAATTACGTGAGGTTTCAAAATTAACATCTATCAGGCCAGTGGCAAAAATATCAGAAACCCTTGTCAAGAGCAGTTGTCTCTGTGCATTATATAATGGACACTGCAGCAAGAAATGAGTTGAAGTTTCAGAGGGACAGCCACGTGCCGGAGAGTTAGTCAAGCGGCGAGTGAACAAATGCGCTTTCAATGCACTGAAGTCGACTATCAGCTATATTCAGCTTGCGAGGTTCGTGTCTCAAGTACCCGCTCATGGGTGGAAAAAATACATGTTTTACTAAAGGTTTAAAAGTATTCACAGAGGGACCATTTATATGACACTCAGGGATAAAATGTGTTCCACAGACGAGTTGTAAACGTTCCGAAATAAGGATGTGTGAAGGAAGACCAGCGTGCGGTCCTCAACATTACGCAATGGATAATATTCTTGTCACATGTGCCAGCGGAATCAAAGCTCTCAGGTAAGGAGGACACATGTCTCTGGTAATTTTGAAGTAGAGTACACATGTACAAGCTTGAGACTTTTACGCCTCACTTCCAGGCTCCGCCATCCAAGACACTTCAAAATTTTAGCTTGCCTAGAACTGTTCATAGTGCCAAATACAAATGTGCATATAAAGCTCCTTTATACTGAACTGTTTCAAACATTGCCTTATATCGTACAGAGCAACCGTCAAACACAGGTGCTGCATATTCAAGAGAGGGGCAAATGTAAGAGTTGTATATACTTTCTAAGGCATTGCAAGGTAAGAAGTATTTTCAGGATCTGATGCGACCTAAACGAGAAGCAGTTTTATTGCATATATATTGTAAATGGCTGTCCCATCACAACTTGTCAGTCATAATAACACCAAGATGTTTGTGGTCATAAACACGCTTCACAGGTTCGCCCATAAAAGTTAGAGACTCGCAAATAGGCGTTTTCTTTTTGATAGAGACAACCATTTCCTCAGTTTTACTTGGATTAAAATCCACTTTCCATATTCTACCCCAGTCTTCAAGCACTGACAAACTACCATTTAAAGTTATAGTTGTCGCCTCTGGTGTTTCGACTATTTTAAAAAAATGACGTATCATCGCCAAAAAAAATATGCTTTGCACGTTTATCTCATCTACCAAATCATTAAAATTGAGAACAATAAGGGGCCCAAGAGACGCACATGTACAACACACAGCACAATGCAGAAGTTCCACTCGTAGAAAAATATGAACTACTGTAGCTACTAAATACGAAGTCAAGTCTCCATTATGTACAATTGAACGGCATTAAAGATTTCAGAGTAAGCTTCACCTGCGAAGTCACAACTACCAGCTAGCATAATGTTTAATACAGTCTGTAGTCTGTCTTAAGCAAGGTAATGCAATAAATGTGGGTGTACACCTAGGGCGAGTACGTTTGTGGCTAATCTCAATTGTTTCCGTTTTGTAGGAAGTTCATAGATGGGACAGAACAAAAATAGTGACTGGTGTTTTCGATGCCTGTGTTACACCAATAATTTGCCGAGGGTACAATGTCGATTTCATGTAAATGATAATTTAGTCCTGAACACTCCAAACGAAACTGGATGCGAAGAATGCTTGCAAAGCGGTCGCCAGATGCAAAGGATTGGGATACGTCGTGACAGAAGAAGAGTGTTTTGGTCACTTTGCCTTTGAAGGTTGAAAGTGAATGAGGTCCTTTTATATCGCCGGAGAGGTCATTCCACAGACGAACAGAAGAAAGTTTGAACATTACGTTAATTCTCAAAATGCCGGGGGGGGGGGGGGGGAATGGACATTACGTTAATTCTCAAAGAGCCTGGGCGGGGGGGGGGGGCTGAGTTAACGCCATGTCAACAATTGTATATCGTATTTCGCCGAAAATAAAACATGTTTTCTCAGTCCGTTTATGTATCGCAAACTATATTATAGGACGTGTTCGTAGTTTGTAGAACACGTGAAGGTGCTGGAAAATCAGAACAAGGCGGGATGGGAGCCCACGGGTGGGAGTAGCTCGATCTGGACATAGAAGCCCCGATGTTCATGTCCGGAGTGGGCATCGCCGAACATGACCATCGCGCCATCTGTGTCGGGAAGTTGTTTGGTGTGCACGTGCGTTCGTTGCCTCCAAAACATCCCTCTGACTCGCTCTTGCGTTCACTGATGTGGGCGCTCGCCCGACGAGAGCACATGGATCAGAAACATATTGCGATCTAGGGGGATCCTCTGCTGTCAGGCAAGTAAGTTCGGTCAGCAGAATAATAAAGCACTTGCCAGCGTACCTGGTCAATTTGTACATTGCCCCACCCTGAAGAGATGAACAGAATACAAGAACTTTTTCATGCAAGGGCAGAGTGACAAGGTATCTTTTGGACAATCGACTGCACGCATGTACCTATAATTAAAGTGTTATGTGTGTGTCAACACACACTTTTCTGTTGTTTCTTTCTTTCTTTCTTTCTTTCTTTCTTTCTTTCTTTCTTTCTTTCTTTACCAGCAAAATTGTCCGACACTTTTCTCAGACACTTTTATACGTAGAAACTCTAAACTTGGCGTGATTGTACCTCCATACAGGGAGTTTAACCGTTTTATACAGAGGAATGAAGATGTTTAAAATTATGCAAATTAGGGGCATTTGAAATTTTAAATTTTGAATATCTTCAGAAGTATAATAGATAGAGATGTCATTCCAAGTTCAACTAGGGGGTTAATGACCATTGCACATCTAATGAATTTAAAACAAAAGTTGTAGCCATTTAAATGATGCTAATTAGCAACATTGGAAATTTTAAAACTTGAATATCTTCAAAACAATTATAGATAGAGATGTCATTTTAACTTCTACTAGGGGGTTATTGACCATTGTGCATCTAATGAATCTAAAGCAAAAGTTGCAACCATTTAAATTGTGCTAATTAGCAGCATTTGTAATTGTAAAACTTGAATATCTTCAAAATTATTATAGATAGAGATGTCATTTCAACTTCTACTAGGAGGTTGTTGACCTTTGCGCATGTGATGAATCGAAAACAAAAGTTGTAGCAATTTAAATTATGCTAATTAGCAGTATTCGAAATTTTCAATCTTGAATATCTTCAACACATAATAGATAGAGGTGTCATTCCAACTTCTACTCGTGTTACGGAATAGTTGTACTTTGCCATACCAATATGCTTTGAAGACACACACACTGATTTGCTGTGCAGCAAATCATCTTTCTTAGTTTGCTGATGTATTTAATAGCGTACAGGTGATGTATCTTGAATAAGTAATTATAAGCCAGATGGTGGGGGGGGGGGGAGGGGGCAGGGCAGAAGAGGAAAGATGCAGACCGATTGGATCGATAGGTCTGTGCTGGAAATGATCTGTAGCCCAATAGATGGCGCTGGACTTGAGGTCACGCCATAAGATGTTGACTTGCCAAGCCCAAGTGCTCTCTTTCTCTCAAAATATTGACAAAACCGTGTGGAACTGACCAATAGCCACCTAACAACACAAAAACTACCCCGACAACATGTTCAACGTCATAAAATTGAAACAAAATCTTAATACAGACAGGAACATGGGCCAAGCGATGAAGGGTTAAACAAAAATCGGGAGAGTATGGCTTCAACAAATGGTATGACCCATACTTGTCAAAACCCTGTGCAAACCAACAACCTGGCCTTTTACCTGGCGTCAACGTTAACATGTGGCTTCACAACCACCGACTGTGCAAATGGACATGACTTTGTTCTCTAATCGTTGTAAGTTACTACAAAACAATGCAATGACTGAAATATTTGTTTGGCGTTGGTCCATGCGTCAACTCCGAGCAATTGGCATATTTCAGGCGCTTGTGCTATCAAAGCAAACTCAATAGGAATGCAGTTTGTCGCGGAGAAATAAATGATTGAACTTGAATGTGCGACACACAACACAATGACGAAGTCTACAATATTATGATGTGGTCGTTTCTTGTTTGTGTGTAGAAATACAGGTATATTGGATAAATCACCAGAAAAAACATTGACAGGGCTTTGCCTTCTAAATGAATGATGGTGCTATTAAAGTGTCAAGCTAACAAATAAATGTATTAACAGTTTCATTCTTCAGTTTTGTTTTCAAGAGGGCCAATCAGAAAGCATTGTGTATTGAGACACGTGACCCGTTTGGCACTCTGGTATATAAAAAAACTCGCGCCATTCCACGCACTGTTATAAACGGAAAGTCGCCAATGACGTTTTTTATATTTGTGCGTCGATACACTTAGACAAAATTCTCCAGGTAAATTGTTATCAAAGTTATGCACACCTGGGACTGGTAAGTACATTTGCTTACGAAACTGAATTTAGTGAGTCGCTGATTTACATAAACTTATCTTCAACTTCATGCATAAAATAATGAGGGAATATTATCCATCACCTGCATGTGAGTATGAAATATGAGTTGAAAGGGCCAGATGAGATTGATGTGGCGTGGAAATTGTATACAGGGAAAGCTGATTCAAGAGAAACCTGTGGAGCAGTGGAAAAGAGGGGTTGAGGAGAAGAACACACTTAGAGCGTACAGAGATGTAGACAAGCCAGTGAAAACTAAATGTTGGGATGGTAGCAAGGGTTCTGGAGTGTTGTTTCAGGGCAGAGCAGGAGTGATCAATCTGGAAAAGAATAAACGGAAGTGGCCGAATCGGAGAGATGGGAAGTGCAGGGAGGACGTGGATGAGACCACTGATCATATGATGACATGGTGTGCAGGTTATGGAGCACTAAGAGAGCGGTTGCTTGTACAGCGGAGAACAAGAGATTGGCAGTGTAAAAGCTTAGAGCAAGTAAGGGGCATGGCAGAAAATAATAGGTTAGCATGGATACCAGGCTTGAAGGGCGATTTTCCAGGAAGTAGAGCAGGTTTAGAGTCCATGAAAGGCTTCTTGGTGCAGTGCTGGGAGAGTAGGAATAATATCTTAGGATTAGTCACCGAAAAGAATAGAGGGTAAACTTAGAGGGGAAGGGAGAAGGTAACCCTTATTAGGGCACCCATGACCCTGCTAGGTGGTCACATCAGTGGGGGCTATGGGCATGCCGAGCACAAAGCTGCGGCAGTGGGATAGGGCTGAGTGTTTTTATGTTTAGGTGCCAACCCAGACATTTTGTTTTTCCAAGAATTCTTTCTTTCTTTCTTTTTTTCTTTCTTTCTTTCTTTCTTTCTTTCTTTCTTTCTTTCTTTCTTTCTTTCTTTCTTTCCTTCTTTCTATCCTTCTTTCTTTTTCTTTCTTTCTTTCTTTCTTTCTTTCTTTCTTTCTTTCTTTCTTTCTTTCTTTCTTTACGACCAGATTTGTCCGGAGTTTTTCTCGGACCCTACTATTCCGAAAACCACCAAACTTTGCCATGGTGAGTGACCTACCACTGAAATTAGGCACATTACTTGAAATAGTCATTATGTTTAGAATTATGCACATTTAGGGGCAATACAAATTTTCAAAGCTCCATAGCTTCCAAACTATTGCAGATGGACACAAAATTCTAACTTACAGATGTAGGATTGAGCTATCTGTCAATAAACAGTGAACAAAAGTTTTAGAAGCGCAACTAAATGTGGCATGTTTGAAGCTTTTTCGTCATTTTATTTGTCTGAATATGCGAAAAGGGGAAAATAGTGTTGAATATAAAATGATTTGTTATATTGACATAAAAATAATTTACGCTGTAATCATAAATTATATATGATATCAAGTCAGATTCACATGTTGAAGTATTTAATAGAACAACCATCACTCAATACTTTTCGTGTAAAAAAGCTCATAATCACCAAGCAAACCCTGTTAAGGGAACCACTCGTTTGGGTCCAGTGTGGCTACAGAACAGTTCTGCTCACTGCTGATTGGCTGAAGATCAGGATTTAGAAAGGGTCCACTGAATGTGCAAACCTGCCCACAGTGCTCTTAACGGAGCCCCATGGAGTATGCCTTATCACTGGACATGAATGTTTGGGCAGCTCTGTGTGTGTGTGTGTGGGGGTGTGTGGGTGTGTAGGTGTAGGAAGATGGGAGACAGGTAACTGGTCACAACATTTTCCTGCTTGGATAGCTGTCAGGCTATTTTTGTATGTGGCTGGTGGCTCAAGGTGCCATTCCAGTTGTCAAGGACCCTGGGTCTACTAAACAGGCATCACCTTGAACAGGGACCTACATGTGTAAATTATTCTGCTATAAAAATTTGAAAGAGGTGATGACTGGGCTCTCTCTCTCTCTCTCTCCGTCTTCCCTCTTTATGTCTGGGTGCCAACCCAGACACGGGGGGGGGGGGCACTCCCTACTTTTTTAGGTGGGGGTGTTGCAGCTCAAGTTTTTCAGAATGACCTTTCATTAGGGCTCTCATCCTACCAAATAATGGATCTTCATTAGGTATTGACTCACGATACGCACACCAGGTGGCCAAGGGCCATTGGAGAATAAACAGCGCGTCAATCACTTTCACACAATGCGCCCTGTTCACGGGGCTGGAGCGTAAATCGTCTGGTCTTGATTAGGGCCCTTTGATTTTATCAGTGACCTTGGTTAGGGGTCTCAGAAAAATTTATGGACCTTCCTTAGGGAAATCTTGGGAAAATTGATACTTTGTGAGGGAAAGTACCGGCGAAAAGGCACCCTTCAGAGCGGCACATCCCCATTACGCTCGGTATAGGGAGTAGCCGCCCCCCCCGGCCCAGACACTGTTTTCTTTCTTTCGTTCTTTCGTTCGTCCTTCCTTCCTTCCTTCCTTTCTTTCCTTCCCTTTTTTTTCTTTCGTTCTTTCTTTCTTTCTTTCTTTCTTTCTTTCTTTCTCTTTCATTCTTTCTTTCCACTACATAATGTGTCTGGAGCTTTTCTCAGACACCATGAGGCCTTGTTGTTTATCAGGTGTCTTGTCCTTGCCTAGGTTGATATTGTAAGTTCAAGTTCAAAGCAGTCATTGAGTATTTCCTTTCTGAGAAGGTTCATGAATAAATATGAAACCCTTTCCTCAGTATAAGTGAATACTGGAATTTTGGTAGTTTTTGCCAATATTTGTGCATATAATTTCAGCAACACTTGCCATTATAAGCAAGAACTTGTTACATTTTTTGCTTCATTATGTGCTATTATTTCACCTTCTTACATGTTTTAAATTCGATTGGGTTGTCTTCACCAAATATAAGGCAAAGACAAGCAGCCGCAATAAAGAAAAAAAAACATGTCCAGGAATTAAAGGCGGGCAAACATGCATGATGGTTTCCTGCTGATGACCCATTGATGAATTCATTTGGCTTTTGAGGCCTTGAATTTTAAAAATTTTGCATGAAAGTTGATAATAGTAATAAATGAAACTTAGGCTGAGACAGAGGCTGGATTGGTAAAGGTGTGCTGAGAGATTGGTTTGTTCTATTTTGTTCGTTTTTTGTTTTTGTTTTTTGCTTTTTGTTTGTTTGTTTTTTTTTTTTTTTATCAAGGTCGTCATTACACACTGCTGCTGCTGTTTGAATGCTAGAAGCTTTGATTACATGTGAGTTGGTTGTTTCCAAAAGTCTGTCATGGACTGAGGATTTTACAGTTTTCTTTTCGTTTTTTTTTTTAAATGTGGGTTCGTATGTAGTAGCAAGTGACTGACATTTTACTGTTGTTGAGGGTTTCAGCACTTTTATGCTTTTAAGGTGCTATTCATACAGTTCATACTGGAATTCATCTGTATGTGGGTATTAATTATTTCAGTGTGTCCATATATTTGGAATCTTTTAATGCTGGTCAGTTTTCCAGCATCTGGCATCCTTCTGTCCATCCATCCATACGTCCATCCAACCATTCAGAATTACATTGTTAACTTCTTCTGCAAAACTGTCATCCAGAATCAATTCAAACTTGGTGGCACTGTAGCAGGGGTGGGTTGGTAAAGGTGTGCTGAGAGATTGGTTTGTTCTATTTTGTCCTTGTTTTTTCGGTTTTTGTTTTTGTTTTTGGATTTTTGTTTGTTTGTTTGTTTTTTGTTTTTTGTTCAAGGTCGACATAACACACTGCTGCTGCTGTTTGTATGAGAGAAGCTTTAATCACATGTTAGTTGGTTGTCTCCTAGAGTCTGTCCTGTACTGAGGATTTTACTTTTTTTTTTTTTTTTTTTAAATTTGGGTTCGTATGTAGTAGCAAGTGACTTCCATTTTACTGTTGTTGAGGGTTTTAGCACTTTTATGCTTTTAAGGTGCTATTTATACAGTTCATACTGCAATTCATCTGTATATGGGTATTAATTATTTCAGTGTGTCCATATATTTGGAATCTTTTAATGCTTTTATGTTAATCATACTTTTGTTCCCATTTGGGAATAAAGGACTTTTTAGACTGTTATTGCTTTTAAGCTTTTGTAAATGTTGAAATTTTTCCGCTGTTGAGATTTTCTTTGTTGCAATATTTTGTATTAAATGACTTGTGGAAACAAATGGTGTTGAATATGTCGCTGATTTGTGGGTTACTAAAACTAAATGTGCACTTCATGATTTCCATAGAAAGATGGTTTTTGTCTGGCCAGCATTAGCTGTTGGCGAGACTGAGCAGTCACATTCCGGACGTCCGTCCATCTGTCTGTCTGTCAGTCCTGCCGTCCGTCTGTCCATCTGTGCATCAACAAAAAACTTCGTAGTGGCTTGAATTATGCTGGCGAGACATTCATGCCCTCTGGGCATGGCTCAGGTGCTAAAAAGGTGTTTGACGGAAATGTGATTTAACCCCAAATATGTATTTCCATTTTGTTGGGCAGTTTGATGTGAAGTGTGGGCTTTTCTATGTGGGGAAAGAGCAATCTATTATCCCAATCTAGGGCGAAGCTGTTGTATTCCTACCAGGTCAGGGAGATGGTTTGTCCCCGCTATGATTTTGGGAGTGGCCCGGTTTTAGATTATCCCTGTATAGTTGTAGGTGCACTTTGTGCTAATTATTGTCCAATGAATTGATAAGACTGGTTTTGGGGTTTATTTTCAGTGTTTGGCCAATATAGATGTAGTTCAGTTTGAAGTACTACCATTGGTGCACATTCAGTGTTGAAGGACTTTCCACATGTTTTGAAATGTCTTTAATACCTGCATAGAAGTATTACAGTTTTAAGAAGACATTAGTATTGGGTACAGGTGTTTGGTGATTGAGTGTAATGAAACTGTATTTATTTCAGACATGTTCATCTGTGTAAGTTTATGTATATATATTTTAGTCATGTTAATTTTTTTGAAGTTAAGTGTAATTACAGTTGGGATGTGTATATATTCATGCATTAATTAATAATATAAGCTTTTTTGTTTGCATTTAATATCTTATGAAAGGGTATACAATTTGCCTCTTTCATTTGTCCAATAATGCTGCCGTCTTTGTTTGTTATTTTTGATCTTTTGATTTGTTTTTAGCTCAGCTGACTGACTAGTCTGGCTTAGCTTTTAGGAGAGTCAGTTTTCCAGCATCTGGCATCTGTCTGTCCATCCATCCGTACGTCCATCCAACCATTCAGAATTACATTGTCAACTTCTTCTGCAAAACTGTCATCCAGAATCAATTCAAACTTGGTGGCACTGTAGCAGGGGTGGGTTTTTATGGAGTTTGTTTTTTATCTTATTTTCTTTTTTTCAGGGTTCCATACTAATTGGATGTTTATGAAGTACATGTTTCTCTTTGGATATGAGGCTTTGTTGTATATCAGGTGTCTTGTTCTTGTCTGGGTTGATATTGTAGGTTCAAGTTCAAAGCAGTCATTCTGTTTTGAAACTTTTGGACAGTCAAGTTTATTTAGTGTTTCCTTTCTGAGAAGGTTCGTGAATAAATATGAAACCCTTTCCTCAGTATAAGTGAATACTGGAATTTTGGTAGTTTTTGCCAATATTTGTGCATATACTAGTTCATATAATTTCAGCAAGACTTGCTTTTATAAGCAATTACCTGTTACATTATTTGCTTCATTATGTGCTATTATTTCACCTTCTTACATTTTTTAAAATTCCAGTGGGTTGTCTTCACCAAATATAAGGCAGAGCTAAGCAGCCGCCATCACAAAAAAAAAAGCATGTCCAGGAATTAAAGGCTGCCAAACATGCATGATGGTTTCCCGCTGATGACCACTTGATGTATTCATTTGGCTGTTGAAGCCTTGAATTTTCAAAATTATGCATGGAAGGTGGTAATAGTGATAAATGAAGCTACAGGCTTAGGCTGAGACAGAGGCTGGATTGGTAAAGGTGTGCTGAGAGATTGGTTTGTTCTATTTTGTCCTTGTTTTTTCGGTTTTTGTTTTTGTTTTTGGATTTTTGTTTTTTGTTCAAGGTCGACATAACACACCGCTGCTGCTGTTTGTATGAGAGAAGCTTTAATCACATGTTAGTTGGTTGTCTCCTAGAGTCTGTCCTGTACTGAGGATTTTACTTTTTTTTTTTTTTTTTTTAAAAATTTGGGCTCGTATGTAGTAGCAAGTGACTTCCATTTTACTGTTGTTGAGGGTTTTAGCACTTTTATGCTTTTAAGGTGCTATTTATACAGTTCATACTGCAATTCATCTGTATATGGGTATTAATTATTTCAGTGTGTCCATATATTTGGAATCTTTTAATGCTTTTATGTTAATCATACTTTTGTTCCCATTTGGGAATAAAGGACTTTTTAGACTGTTATTGCTTTTAAGCTTTTGTAAATGTTGAAATTTTTCCGCTGTTGAGATTTTCTTTGTTGCAATATTTTGTATTAAATGACTTGTGGAAACAAATGGTGTTGAATATGTCGCTGATTTGTGGGTTACTAAAACTAAATGTGCACTTCATGATTTCCATAGAAAGATGGTTTTTGTCTGGCCAGCATTAGCTGTTGGCGAGACTGAGCAGTCACATTCCGGACGTCCGTCCATCTGTCTGTCTGTCAGTCCTGCCGTCCGTCTGTCCATCTGTGCATCAACAAAAAACTTCGTAGTGGCTTGAATTATGCTGGCGAGACATTCATGCCCTCTGGGCATGGCTCAGGTGCTAAAAAGGTGTTTGACGGAAATGTGATTTAACCCCAAATATGTATTTCCATTTTGTTGGGCAGTTTGATGTGAAGTGTGGGCTTTTCTATGTGGGGAAAGAGCAATCTATTATCCCAATCTAGGGCGAAGCTGTTGTATTCCTACCAGGTCAGGGAGATGGTTTGTCCCCGCTATGAT
The DNA here is from genome assembly GCA_964020975.1 of Hermodice carunculata. Taxonomy (NCBI): domain Eukaryota; kingdom Metazoa; phylum Annelida; class Polychaeta; order Eunicida; family Amphinomidae; genus Hermodice; species Hermodice carunculata. The sequence continues at coordinate 73,750,612 of OZ026627.1, forward strand.
TTTGGGAGTGGCCCGGTTTTAGATTATCCCTGTATAGTTGTAGGTGCACTTTGTGCTCATTATTGTCCAATGAATTGATAAGACTGGTTTTGGGGTTTATTTTCAGTGTTTGGCCAATATAGATGTAGTTCAGTTTGAAGTACTACCATTGGTGCACATTCAGTGTTGAAGGACTTTCCACATGTTTTGAAATGTCTTTAATACCTGCATAGAAGTATTACAGTTTTAAGAAGACATTAGTATTGGGTACAGGTGTTTGGTGATTGAGTGTAATGAAACTGTATTTATTTCAGACATGTTCATCTGTGTAAGTTTATGTATATATATTTTAGTCATGTTAATTTTTTTGAAGTTAAGTGTAATTACAGTTGGGATGTGTATATATTCATGCATTAATTAATAATATAAGCTTTTTTGTTTGCATTTAATATCTTATGAAAGGGTATACAATTTGCCTCTTTCATTTGTCCAATAATGCTGCCGTCTTTGTTTGTTATTTTTGATCTTTTGATTTGTTTTTAGCTCAGCTGACTGACTAGTCTGGCTTAGCTTTTAGGAGGGTCAGTTTTCCAGCATCTGGCATCTGTCTGTCCATCCATCCGTACGTCCATCCAACCATTCAGAATTACATTGTCAACTTCTTCTGCAAAACTGTCATCCAGAATCAATTCAAACTTGGTGGCACTGTAGCAGGGGTGGGTTTTTATGGAGTTTGTTTTTTATCTTATTTTCTTTTTTTCAGGGTTCCATACTATTTGGATGTTTATGAAGTACATGTTTCTCTTTGGATATGAGGCTTTGTTGTATATCAGGTGTCTTGTTCTTGTCTGGGTTGATATTGTAGGTTCAAGTTCAAAGCAGTCATTCTGTTTTGAAACTTTTGGACAGTCAAGTTTATTTAGTGTTTCCTTTCTGAGAAGGTTCGTGAATAAATATGAAACCCTTTCCTCAGTATAAGTGAATACTGGAATTTTGGTAGTTTTTGCCAATATTTGTGCATATACTAGTTCATATAATTTCAGCAAGACTTGGTTTTATAAGCAATTACTTGTTACATTATTTGCTTCATTATGTGCTATTATTTCACCTTCTTACATTTTTAAAAATTCCAGTGGGTTGTCTTCACCAAATATAAGGCAGAGCTAAGCAGCCGCCATCACAAAAAAAAAGCATGTCCAGGAATTAAAGGCTGCCAAACATGCATGATGGTTTCCCGCTGATGACCACTTGATGTATTCATTTGGCTGTTGAAGCCTTGAATTTTCAAAATTATGCATGGAAGGTGGTAATAGTGATAAATGAAGCTACAGGCTTAGGCTGAGACAGAGGCTGGATTGGTAAAGGTGTGCTGAGAGATTGGTTTGTTCTATTTTGTCCTTGTTTTTTCGGTTTTTGTTTTTGTTTTTGGATTTTTGTTTGTTTGTTTGTTTTTTGTTTTTTGTTCAAGGTCGACATAACACACTGCTGCTGCTGTTTGTATGAGAGAAGCTTTAATCACATGTTAGTTGGTTGTCTCCTAGAGTCTGTCCTGTACTGAGGATTTTACTTTTTTTTTTTTTTTTTTTTAAATTTGGGTTCGTATGTAGTAGCAAGTGACTTCCATTTTACTGTTGTTGAGGGTTTTAGCACTTTTATGCTTTTAAGGTGCTATTTGTACAGTTCATACTGCAATTCATCTGTATATGGGTATTAATTATTTCAGTGTGTCCATATATTTGGAATCTTTTAATGCTTTTATGTTAATCATACTTTTGTTCCCATTTGGGAATAAAGGACTTTTTAGACTGTTATTGCTTTTAAGCTTTTGTAAATGTTGAAATTTTTCCGCTGTTGAGATTTTCTTTGTTGCAATATTTTGTATTAAATGACTTGTGGAAACAAATGGTGTTGAATATGTCGCTGATTTGTGGGTTACTAAAACTAAATGTGCACTTCATGATTTCCATAGAAAGATGGTTTTTGTCTGGCCAGCATTAGCTGTTGGCGAGACTGAGCAGTCACATTCCGGACGTCCGTCCATCTGTCTGTCTGTCAGTCCTGCCGTCTGTCTGTCCATCTGTGCATCAACAAAAAACTTCGTAGTGGCTTGAATTATGCTGGCGAGACATTCATGCCCTCTGGGCATGGCTCAGGTGCTAAAAAGGTGTTTGACGGAAATGTGATTTAACCCCAAATATGTATTTCCATTTTGTTGGGCAGTTTGATGTGAAGTGTGGGCTTTTCTATGTGGGGAAAGAGCAATCTATTATCCCAATCTAGGGCGAAGCTGTTGTATTCCTACCAGGTCAGGGAGATGGTTTGTCCCCGCTATGATTTTGGGAGTGGCCCGGTTTTAGATTATCCCTGTATAGTTGTAGGTGCACTTTGTGCTCATTATTGTCCAATGAATTGATAAGACTGGTTTTGGGGTTTATTTTCAGTGTTTGGCCAATATAGATGTAGTTCAGTTTGAAGTACTACCATTGGTGCACATTCAGTGTTGAAGGACTTTCCACATGTTTTGAAATGTCTTTAATACCTGCATAGAAGTATTACAGTTTTAAGAGGACATTAGTATTGGGTACAGGTGTTTGGTGATTGAGTGTAATGAAACTGTATTTATTTCAGACATGTTCATCTGTGTAAGTTTATGTATATATATTTTAGTCATGTTAATTTTTTTGAAGTTAAGTGTAATTACAGTTGGGATGTGTATATATTCATGCATTAATTAATAATATAAGCTTTTTTGTTTGCATTTAATATCTTATGAAAGGGTATACAATTTGCCTCTTTCATTTGTCCAATAATGCTGCCGTCTTTGTTTGTTATTTTTGATCTTTTGATTTGTTTTTAGCTCAGCTGACTGACTAGTCTGGCTTAGCTTTTAGGAGGGTCAGTTTTCCAGCATCTGGCATCTGTCTGTCCATCCATCCGTACGTCCATCCAACCATTCAGAATTACATTGTCAACTTCTTCTGCAAAACTGTCATCCAGAATCAATTCAAACTTGGTGGCACTGTAGCAGGGGTGGGTTTTTATGGAGTTTGTTTTTTATCTTATTTTCTTTTTTTCAGGGTTCCATACTAATTGGATGTTTATGAAGTACATGTTTCTCTTTGGATATGAGGCTTTGTTGTATATCAGGTGTCTTGTTCTTGTCTGGGTTGATATTGTAGGTTCAAGTTCAAAGCAGTCATTCTGTTTTGAAACTTTTGGACAGTCAAGTTTATTTAGTGTTTCCTTTCTGAGAAGGTTCGTGAATAAATATGAAACCCTTTCCTCAGTATAAGTGAATACTGGAATTTTGGTAGTTTTTGCCAATATTTGTGCATATACTAGTTCATATAATTTCAGCAAGACTTGGTTTTATAAGCAATTACTTGTTACATTATTTGCTTCATTATGTGCTATTATTTCACCTTCTTACATTTTTTAAAATTCCAGTGGGTTGTCTTCACCAAATATAAGGCAGAGATAAGCAGCCGCCATCACAAAAAAAAGCATGTCCAGGAATTAAAGGCTGCCAAACATGCATGATGGTTTCCCGCTGATGACCACTTGATGTATTCATTTGGCTGTTGAAGCCTTGAATTTTCAAAATTATGCATGGAAGGTAGTAATAGTGATAAATGAAGCTACAGGCTTAGGCTGAGACAGAGGCTGGATTGGTAAAGGTGTGCTGAGAGGTTGGTTTGTTCTATTTTGTCCTTGTTTGGTCGGTTTTTGTTTTTGTTTTTGGATTTTTGTTTGTTTTTTGTTTTTTGTTTTTTGTTCAAGGTCGACATAACACACTGCTGCTGCTGTTTGTATGAGAGAAGCTTTAATCACATGTTAGTTGGTTGTCTCCTAGAGTCTGTCCTGTACTAAGGATTTTACTTTTTTTTTTTTTTTTTTTTTAAAATTTGGGCTCGTATGCAGTAGCAAGTGACTTCCATTTTACTGTTGTTGAGGGTTTTAGCACTTTTATGCTTTTAAGGTGCTATTTATACAGTTCATACTGCAATTCATCTGTATATGGGTATTAATTATTTCAGTGTGTCCATATATTTGGAATCTTTTAATGCTTTTATGTTAATCATACTTTTGTTCCCATTTGGGAATAAAGGACTTTTTAGACTGTTATTGCTTTTAAGCTTTTGTAAATGTTGAAATTTTTCCGCTGTTGAGATTTTCTTTGTTGCAATATTTTGTATTAAATGACTTGTGGAAACAAATGGTGTTGAATATGTCGCTGATTTGTGGGTTACTAAAACTAAATGTGCACTTCATGATTTCCATAGAAAGATGGTTTTTGTCTGGCCAGCATTAGCTGTTGGCGAGACTGAGCAATCACATTCCGGACGTCCGTCCATCTGTCTGTCTGTCAGTCCTGCCGTCCGTCTGTCCATCTGTGCATCAACAAAAAACTTCGTAGTGGCTTGAATTATGCTGGCGAGACATTCATGCCCTCTGGGCATGGCTCAGGTGCTAAAAAGGTGTTTGACGGAAATGTGATTTAACCCCAAATATGTATTTCCATTTTGTTGGGCAGTTTGATGTGAAGTGTGGGCTTTTCTATGTGGGGAAAGAGCAATCTATTATCCCAATCTAGGGCGAAGCTGTTGTATTCCTACCAGGTCAGGGAGATGGTTTGTCCCCGCTATGATTTTGGGAGTGGCCCGGTTTTAGATTATCCCTGTATAGTTGTAGGTGCACTTTGTGCTCATTATTGTCCAATGAATTGATAAGACTGGTTTTGGGGTTTATTTTCAGTGTTTGGCCAATATAGATGTAGTTCAGTTTGAAGTACTACCATTGGTGCACATTCAGTGTTGAAGGACTTTCCACATGTTTTGAAATGTCTTTAATACCTGCATAGAAGTATTACAGTTTTAAGAGGACATTAGTATTGGGTACAGGTGTTTGGTGATTGAGTGTAATGAAACTGTATTTATTTCAGACATGTTCATCTGTGTAAGTTTATGTATATATATTTTAGTCATGTTAATTTTTTTGAAGTTAAGTGTAATTACAGTTGGGATGTGTATATATTCATGCATTAATTAATAATATAAGCTTTTTTGTTTGCATTTAATATCTTATGAAAGGGTATACAATTTGCCTCTTTCATTTGTCCAATAATGCTGCCGTCTTTGTTTGTTATTTTTGATCTTTTGATTTGTTTTTAGCTCAGCTGACTGACTAGTCTGGCTTAGCTTTTAGGAGGGTCAGTTTTCCAGCATCTGGCATCTGTCTGTCCATCCATCCGTACGTCCATCCAACCATTCAGAATTACATTGTCAACTTCTTCTGCAAAACTGTCATCCAGAATCAATTCAAACTTGGTGGCACTGTAGCAGGGGTGGGTTTTTATGGAGTTTGTTTTTTATCTTATTTTCTTTTTTTCAGGGTTCCATACTAATTGGATGTTTATGAAGTACATGTTTCTCTTTGGATATGAGGCTTTGTTGTATATCAGGTGTCTTGTTCTTGTCTGGGTTGATATTGTAGGTTCAAGTTCAAAGCAGTCATTCTGTTTTGAAACTTTTGGACAGTCAAGTTTATTTAGTGTTTCCTTTCTGAGAAGGTTCGTGAATAAATATGAAACCCTTTCCTCAGTATAAGTGAATACTGGAATTTTGGTAGTTTTTGCCAATATTTGTGCATATACTAGTTCATATAATTTCAGCAAGACTTGGTTTTATAAGCAATTACTTGTTACATTATTTGCTTCATTATGTGCTATTATTTCACCTTCTTACATTTTTTAAAATTCCAGTGAGTTGTCTTCACCAAATATAAGGCAGAGATAAGCAGCCGCCATCACAAAAAAAAGCATGTCCAGGAATTAAAGGCTGCCAAACATGCATGATGGTTTCCCGCTGATGACCACTTGATGTATTCATTTGGCTGTTGAAGCCTTGAATTTTCAAAATTATGCATGGAAGGTAGTAATAGTGATAAATGAAGCTACATGCTTAGGCTGAGACAGAGGCTGGATTGGTAAAGGTGTGCTGAGAGGTTGGTTTGTTCTATTTTGTCCTTGTTTGGTCGGTTTTTGTTTTTGTTTTTGGATTTTTGTTTGTTTTTTGTTTTTTGTTTTTTGTTCAAGGTCGACATAACACACTGCTGCTGCTGTTTGTATGAGAGAAGCTTTAATCACATGTTAGTTGGTTGTCTCCTAGAGTCTGTCCTGTACTAAGGATTTTACTTTTTTTTTTTTTTTTTTTTTTAAATTTGGGCTCGTATGCAGTAGCAAGTGACTTCCATTTTACTGTTGTTGAGGGTTTTAGCACTTTTATGCTTTTAAGGTGCTATTTATACAGTTCATACTGCAATTCATCTGTATATGGGTATTAATTATTTCAGTGTGTCCATATATTTGGAATCTTTTAATGCTTTTATGTTAATCATACTTTTGTTCCCATTTGGGAATAAAGGACTTTTTAGACTGTTATTGCTTTTAAGCTTTTGTAAATGTTGAAATTTTTCCGCTGTTGAGATTTTCTTTGTTGCAATATTTTGTATTAAATGACTTGTGGAAACAAATGGTGTTGAATATGTCGCTGATTTGTGGGTTACTAAAACTAAATGTGCACTTCATGATTTCCATAGAAAGATGGTTTTTGTCTGGCCAGCATTAGCTGTTGGCGAGACTGAGCAATCACATTCCGGACGTCCGTCCATCTGTCTGTCTGTCAGTCCTGCCGTCCGTCTGTCCATCTGTGCATCAACAAAAAACTTCGTAGTGGCTTGAATTATGCTGGCGAGACATTCATGCCCTCTGGGCATGGCTCAGGTGCTAAAAAGGTGTTTGACGGAAATGTGATTTAACCCCAAATATGTATTTCCATTTTGTTGGGCAGTTTGATGTGAAGTGTGGGCTTTTCTATGTGGGGAAAGAGCAATCTATTATCCCAATCTAGGGCGAAGCTGTTGTATTCCTACCAGGTCAGGGAGATGGTTTGTCCCCGCTATGATTTTGGGAGTGACCCGGTTTTAGATTATCCCTGTATAGTTGTAGGTGCACTTTGTGCTCATTATTGTCCAATGAATTGATAAGACTGGTTTTGGGGTTTATTTTCAGTGTTTGGCCAATATAGATGTAGTTCAGTTTGAAGTACTACCATTGGTGCACATTCAGTGTTGAAGGACTTTCCACATGTTTTGAAATGTCTTTTAATACCTGCATAGAAGTATTACAGTTTTAAGAAGACATTAGTATTGGGTACAGGTGTTTGGTGATTGAGTGTAATGAAACTGTATTTATTTCAGACATGTTCATCTGTGTAAGTTTATGTATATATATTTTAGTCATGTTAATTTTTTTGAAGTTAAGTGTAATTACAGTTGGGATGTGTATATATTCATGCATTAATTAATAATATAAGCTTTTTTGTTTGCATTTAATATCTTATGAAAGGGTATACAATTTGCCTCTTTCATTTGTCCAATAATGCTGCCGTCTTTGTTTGTTATTTTTGATCTTTTGATTTGTTTTTAGCTCAGCTGACTGACTAGTCTGGCTTAGCTTTTAGGAGGGTCAGTTTTCCAGCATCTAGCATCTGTCTGTCCATCCATCCGTACGTCCATCCAACCATTCAGAATTACATTGTCAACTTCTTCTGCAAAACTGTCATCCAGAATCAATTCAAACATGGTGGCACTGTAGCAGGGGTGGGTTTTTATGGAGTTTGTTTTTTATCTTATTTTCTTTTTTTCAGGGTTCCATACTAATTGGATGTTTATGGAGTACATGTTTCTCTTTGGATATGAGGCTTTGTTGTATATCAGGTGTCTTGTTCTTGTCTGGGTTGATATTGTAGGTTCAAGTTCAAAGCAGTCATTCTGTTTTGAAACTTTTGGACAGTCAAGTTTATTTAGTGTTTCCTTTCTGAGAAGGTTCGTGAATAAATATGAAACCCTTTCCTCAGTATAAGTGAATACTGGAATTTTGGTAGTTTTTGCCAATATTTGTGCATATACTAGTTCATATAATTTCAGCAAGACTTGGTTTTATAAGCAATTACTTGTTACATTATTTGCTTCATTATGTGCTATTATTTCACCTTCTTACATTTTTTAAAATTCCAGTGGGTTGTCTTCACCAAATATAAGGCAGAGATAAGCAGCCGCCATCACAAAAAAAAGCATGTCCAGGAATTAAAGGCTGCCAAACATGCATGATGGTTTCCCGCTGATGACCACTTGATGTATTCATTTGGCTGTTGAAGCCTTGAATTTTCAAAATTATGCATGGAAGGTGGTAATAGTGATAAATGAAGCTACAGTCTTAGGCTGAGACAGAGGCTGGATTGGTAAAGGTGTGCTGAGAGATTGGTTTGTTCTATTTTGTCCTTGTTTTTTCGGTTTTTGTTTTTGTTTTTGGATTTTTGTTTGTTTGTTTGTTTGTTTTTTGTTTTTTGTTCAAGGTCGACATAACACACTGCTGCTGCTGTTTGTATGAGAGAAGCTTTAATCACATGTTAGTTGGTTGTCTCCTAGAGTCTGTCCTGTACTGAGGATTTTACTTTTTTTTTTTTTTTTTTAAATTTGGGCTCGTATGTAGTAGCAAGTGACTTCCATTTTACTGTTGTTGAGGGTTTTAGCACTTTTATGCTTTTAAGGTGCTATTTATACAGTTCATGCTGCAATTCATCTGTATATGGGTATTAATTATTTCAGTGTGTCCATATATTTGGAATCTTTTAATGCTTTTATGTTAATCATACTTTTGTTCCCATTTGGGAATAAAGGACTTTTTAGACTGTTATTGCTTTTAAGCTTTTGTAAATGTTGAAATTTTTCCGCTGTTGAGATTTTCTTTGTTGCAATATTTTGTATTAAATGACTTGTGGAAACAAATGGTGTTGAATATGTCGCTGATTTGTGGTTTACTAAAACTAAATGTGCACTTCATGATTTCCATAGAAAGATGGTTTTTGTCTGGCCAGCATTAGCTGTTGGCGAGACTGAGCAGTCACATTCCGGACGTCCGTCCATCTGTCTGTCTGTCAGTCCTGCGGTCCATCTGTCCATCTGTGCATCAACAAAAAACTTCGTAGTGGCTTGAATTATGCTGGCGAGACATTCATGCCCTCTGGGCATGGCTCAGGTGCTAAAAAGGTGTTTGACAGAAATGTGATTTAACCCCAAATATGTATTTCCATTTTGTTGGGCAGTTTGATGTGAAGTGTGGGCTTTTCTATGTGGGGAAAGAGCAATCTATTATCCCAATCTAGGGCGAAGCTGTTGTATTCCTACCAGGTCAGGGAGATGGTTTGTCCCCGCTATGATTTTGGGAGTGGCCCGGTTTTAGATTATCCCTGTATAGTTGTAGGTGCACTTTGTGCTCATTATTGTCCAATGAATTGATAAGACTGGTTTTGGGGTTTATTTTCAGTGTTTGGCCAATATAGATGTTGTTCAGTTTGAAGTACTACCATTGGTGCACATTCAGTGTTGAAGGACTTTCCACATGTTTTGAAATGTCTTTAATACCTGCATAGAAGTATTACAGTTTTAAGAAGACATTAGTATTGGGTACAGGTGTTTGGTGATTGAGTGTAATGAAACTGTATTTATTTCAGACATGTTCATCTGTGTAAGTTTATGTATATATATTTTAGTCATGTTAATTTTTTTGAAGTTAAGTGTAATTACAGTTGGGATGTGTATATATTCATGCATTAATTAATAATATAAGCTTTTTTGTTTGCATTTAATATCTTATGAAAGGGTATACAATTTGCCTCTTTCATTTGTCCAATAATGCTGCCGTCTTTGTTTGTTATTTTTGATCTTTTGAATTGTTTTTAGCTCAGCTGACTGACTAGTCTGGCTTAGCTTTTAGGAGGGTCAGTTTTCCAGCATCTGGCATCTGTCTGTCCATCCATCCGTACGTCCATCCAACCATTCAGAATTACATTGTCAACTTCTTCTGCAAAACTGTCATCCAGAATCAATTCAAACTGGGTGGCACTGTAGCAGGGGTGGGTTTTTATGGAGTTTGTTTTTATCTTATTTTCTTTTTTTCAGGGTTCCATACTAATTGGATGTTTATGAAGTACATGTTTCTCTTTGGATATGAGGCTTTGTTGTATATCAGGTGTCTTGTTCTTGTCTGGGTTGATATTGTAGGTTCAAGTTCAAAGCAGTCATTCTGTTTTGAAACTTTTGGACAGTCAAGTTTATTTAGTGTTTCCTTTCTGAGAAGGTTCGTGAATAAATATGAAACCCTTTCCTCAGTATAAGTGAATACTGGAATTTTGGTAGTTTTTGCCAATATTTGTGCATATACTAGTTCATATAATTTCAGCAAGACTTGGTTTTATAAGCAATTACTTGTTACATTATTTGCTTCATTATGTGCTATTATTTCACCTTCTTACATTTTTTAAAATTCCAGTGGGTTGTCTTCACCAAATATAAGGCAGAGATAAGCAGCCGCCATCACAAAAAAAAGCATGTCCAGGAATTAAAGGCTGCCAAACATGCATGATGGTTTCCCGCTGATGACCACTTGATGTATTCATTTGGCTGTTGAAGCCTTGAATTTTCAAAATTATGCATGGAAGGTGGTAATAGTGATAAATGAAGCTACAGTCTTAGGCTGAGACAGAGGCTGGATTGGTAAAGGTGTGCTGAGAGATTGGTTTGTTCTATTTTGTCCTTGTTTTTTCGGTTTTTGTTTTTGTTTTTGGATTTTTGTTTGTTTGTTTGTTTGTTTTTTGTTTTTTGTTCAAGGTCGACATAACACACTGCTGCTGCTGTTTGTATGAGAGAAGCTTTAATCACATGTTAGTTGGTTGTCTCCTAGAGTCTGTCCTGTACTGAGGATTTTACTTTTTTTTTTTTTTTTTTAAATTTGGGCTCGTATGTAGTAGCAAGTGACTTCCATTTTACTGTTGTTGAGGGTTTTAGCACTTTTATGCTTTTAAGGTGCTATTTATACAGTTCATGCTGCAATTCATCTGTATATGGGTATTAATTATTTCAGTGTGTCCATATATTTGGAATCTTTTAATGCTTTTATGTTAATCATACTTTTGTTCCCATTTGGGAATAAAGGACTTTTTAGACTGTTATTGCTTTTAAGCTTTTGTAAATGTTGAAATTTTTCCGCTGTTGAGATTTTCTTTGTTGCAATATTTTGTATTAAATGACTTGTGGAAACAAATGGTGTTGAATATGTCGCTGATTTGTGGGTTACTAAAACTAAATGTGCACTTCATGATTTCCATAGAAAGATGGTTTTTGTCTGGCCAGCATTAGCTGTTGGCGAGACTGAGCAGTCACATTCCGGACGTCCGTCCATCTGTCTGTCTGTCAGTCCTGCGGTCCATCTGTCCATCTGTGCATCAACAAAAAACTTCGTAGTGGCTTGAATTATGCTGGCGAGACATTCATGCCCTCTGGGCATGGCTCAGGTGCTAAAAAGGTGTTTGACGGAAATGTGATTTAACCCCAAATATGTATTTCCATTTTGTTGGGCAGTTTGATGTGAAGTGTGGGCTTTTCTATGTGGGGAAAGAGCAATCTATTATCCCAATCTAGGGCGAAGCTGTTGTATTCCTACCAGGTCAGGGAGATGGTTTGTCCCCGCTATGATTTTGGGAGTGGCCCGGTTTTAGATTATCCCTGTATAGTTGTAGGTGCACTTTGTGCTCATTATTGTCCAATGAATTGATAAGACTGGTTTTGGGGTTTATTTTCAGTGTTTGGCCAATATAGATGTAGTTCAGTTTGAAGTACTACCATTGGTGCACATTCAGTGTTGAAGGACTTTCCACATGTTTTGAAATGTCTTTAATACCTGCATAGAAGTATTACAGTTTTAAGAAGACATTAGTATTGGGTACAGGTGTTTGGTGATTGAGTGTAATGAAACTGTATTTATTTCAGACATGTTCATCTGTGTAAGTTTATGTATATATATTTTAGTCATGTTAATTTTTTTGAAGTTAAGTGTAATTACAGTTGGGATGTGTATATATTCATGCATTAATTAATAATATAAGCTTTTTTGTTTGCATTTAATATCTTATGAAAGGGTATACAATTTGCCTCTTTCATTTGTCCAATAATGCTGCCGTCTTTGTTTGTTATTTTTGATCTTTTGAATTGTTTTTAGCTCAGCTGACTGACTAGTCTGGCTTAGCTTTTAGGAGGGTCAGTTTTCCAGCATCTGGCATCTGTCTGTCCATCCATCCGTACGTCCATCCAACCATTCAGAATTACATTGTCAACTTCTTCTGCAAAACTGTCATCCAGAATCAATTCAAACTGGGTGGCACTGTAGCAGGGGTGGGTTTTTATGGAGTTTGTTTTTATCTTATTTTCTTTTTTTCAGGGTTCCATACTAATTGGATGTTTATGAAGTACATGTTTCTCTTTGGATATGAGGCTTTGTTGTATATCAGGTGTCTTGTTCTTGTCTGGGTTGATATTGTAGGTTCAAGTTCAAAGCAGTCATTCTGTTTTGAAACTTTTGGACAGTCAAGTTTATTTAGTGTTTCCTTTCTGAGAAGGTTCGTGAATAAATATGAAACCCTTTCCTCAGTATAAGTGAATACTGGAATTTTGGTAGTTTTTGCCAATATTTGTGCATATACTAGTTCATATAATTTCAGCAAGACTTGCTTTTATAAGCAATTACTTGTTACATTATTTGCTTCATTATGTGCTATTATTTCACCTTCTTACATTTTTAAAAATTCCAGTGGGTTGTCTTCACCAAATATAAGGCAGAGCTAAGCAGCCGCCATCACAAAAAAAAAGCATGTCCAGGAATTAAAGGCTGCCAAACATGCATGATGGTTTCCCGCTGATGACCACTTGATGTATTCATTTGGCTGTTGAAGCCTTGAATTTTCAAAATTATGCATGGAAGGTGGTAATAGTGATAAATGAAGCTACAGGCTTAGGCTGAGACAGAGGCTGGATTGGTAAAGGTGTGCTGAGAGATTGGTTTGTTCTATTTTGTCCTTGTTTTTTTGGTTTTTGTTTTTGTTTTTGGATTTTTGTTTGTTTGTTTGTTTTTTGTTTTTTGTTCAAGGTCGACATAACACACTGGTGCTGCTGTTTGTATGAGAGAAGCTTTAATCACATGTTAGTTGGTTGTCTCCTAGAGTCTGTCCTGTACTGAGGATTTTACTTTTTTTTTTTTTTTTTAAATTTGGGCTCGTACGTAGTAGCAAGTGACTTCCATTTTACTGTTGTTGAGGGTTTTAGCACTTTTATGCTTTTAAGGTGCTATTTATACAGTTCATACTGCAATTCATCTGTATATGGGTATTAATTATTTCAGTGTGTCCATATATTTGGAATCTTTTAATGCTTTTAGGTTAATCATACTTTTGTTCCCATTTGGGAATAAAGGACTTTTTAGACTGTTATTGCTTTTAAGCTTTTGTAAATGTTGAAAGTTTTCCGCTGTTGAGATTTTTTTGTTGCAATATTTTGTATTAAATGACTTGTGGAAACAAATGGTGTTGAATATGTCGCTGATTTGTGGGTTACTAAAACTAAATGTGCACTTCATGATTTCCATAGAAAGATGGTTTTTGTCTGGCCAGCATTAGCTGTTGGCGAGACTGAGCAGTCACATTCCGGACGTCCGTCCATCTGTCTGTCTGTCAGTCCTGCGGTCCATCTGTCCATCTGTGCATCAACAAAAAACTTCGTAGTGGCTTGAATTATGCTGGCGAGACATTCATGCCCTCTGGGCATGGCTCAGGTGCTAAAAAGGTGTTTGACGGAAATGTGATTCAACCCCAAATATGTATTTCCATTTTGTTGGGCAGTTTGATGTGAAGTGTGGGCTTTTCTATGTGGGGAAAGAGCAATCTATTATCCCAATCTAGGGCGAAGCTGTTGTATTCCTACCAGGTCAGGGAGATGGTTTGTCCCCGCTATGATTTTGGGAGTGGCCCGGTTTTAGATTATCCCTGTATAGTTGTAGGTGCACTTTGTGCTCATTATTGTCCAATGAATTGATAAGACTGGTTTTGGGGTTTATTTTCAGTGTTTGGCCAATATAGATGTAGTTCAGTTTGAAGTACTACCATTGGTGCACATTCAGTGTTGAAGGACTTTCCACATGTTTTGAAATGTCTTTAATACCTGCATAGAAGTATTACAGTTTTAAGAAGACATTAGTATTGGGTACAGGTGTTCGGTGATTGAGTGTAATGAAACTATTTATTTCAGACATGTTCATCTGTGTAAGTTTATGTATATATATTTTAGTCATGGTTAATTTTTTTGAAGTTAAGTGTAATTACAGTTGGGATGTGTATATATTCATGCATTAATTAATAATATAAGCTTTTTTGTTTGCATTTAATATCTTATGAAAGGGTATACAATTTGCCTCTTTCATTTGTCCAATAATGCTGCCGTCTTTGTTTGTTATTTTTGATCTTTTGAATTGTTTTTAGCTCAGCTGACTGACTAGTCTGGCTTAGCTTTTAGGAGGGTCAGTTTTCCAGCATCCGGCATCTGTCTGTCCATCCATCCGTACGTCCATCCAACCATTCAGAATTACATTGTCAACTTCTTCTGCAAAACTGTCATCCAGAATCAATTCAAACTTGGTGGCACTGTAGCAGGGGTGGGTTTTTATGGAGTTTGTTTTTTATCTTATTTTCTTTTTTTCAGGGTTCCATACTAATTGGATGTTTATGAAGTACATGTTTCTCTTTGGATATGAGGCTTTGTTGTATATCAGGTGTCTTGTTCTTGTCTGGGTTGATATTGTAGGTTCAAGTTCAAAGCAGTCATTCTGTTTTGAAACTTTTGGACAGTCAAGTTTATTTAGTGTTTCCTTTCTGAGAAGGTTCGTGAATAAATATGAAACCCTTTCCTCAGTATAAGTGAATACTGGAATTTTGGTAGTTTTTGCCAATATTTGTGCATATACTAGTTCATATAATTTCAGCAAGACTTGCTTTTATAAGCAATTACTTGTTACATTATTTGCTTCATTATGTGCTATTATTTCACCTTCTTACTTTTTTAAAAATTCCAGTGGGTTGTCTTCACCAAATATAAGGCAGAGATAAGCAGCCGCCATCACAAAAAAAAGGATGTCCAGGAATTAAAGGCTGCCAAACATGCATGATGGTTTCCCGCTGATGACCACTTGATGTATTCATTTGGCTGTTGAAGCCTTGAATTTTCAAAATTATGCATGGAAGGTGGTAATAGTGATAAATGAAGCTACAGGCTTAGGCTGAGACAGAGGCTGGATTGGTAAAGGTGTGCTGAGAGATTGGTTTGTTCTATTTTGTCCTTGTTTTTTCGGTTTTTGTTTTTGTTTTTGGATTTTTGTTTGTTTGTTTGTTTTTTGTTTTTTGTTTTTTGTTCAAGGTCGACATAACACACTGCTGCTGCTGTTTGTATGAGAGAAGCTTGAATCACATGTTAGTTGGTTGTCTCCTAGAGTCTGTCCTGTACTGAGGATTTTACTTTTTTTTTTTTTTTTTTTTAAATTTGGGCTCGTATGTAGTAGCAAGTGACTTCCATTTTACTGTTGTTGAGGGTTTTAGCACTTTTATGCTTTTAAGGTGCTATTTATTTAGTTCATACTGCAATTCATCTGTATATGGGTATTAATTATTTCAGTGTGTCCATATATTTGGAATCTCTTAATGCTTTTAGGTTAATCATACTTTTGTTCCCATTTGGGAATAAAGGACTTTTTAGACTGTTATTGCTTTTAAGCTTTTGTAAATGTTGAAAGTTTTCCGCTGTTGAGATTTTTTTGTTGCAATATTTTGTATTAAATGACTTGTGGAAACAAATGGTGTTGAATATGTCGCTGATTTGTGGGTTACTAAAACTAAATGTGCACTTCATGATTTCCATAGAAAGATGGTTTTTGTCTGGCCAGCATTAGCTGTTGGCGAGACTGAGCAGTCACATTCCAGACGTCCGTCCATCTGTCTGTCTGTCAGTCCTGCGGTCCATCTGTCCATCTGTGCATCAACAAAAAACTTCGTAGTGGCTTGAATTATGCTGGCGAGACATTCATGCCCTCTGGGCATGGCTCAGGTGCTAAAAAGGTGTTTGACGGAAATGTGATTTAACCCCAAATATGTATTTCCATTTTGTTGGGCAGTTTGATGTGAAGTGTGGGCTTTTCTATGTGGGGAAAGAGCAATCTATTATCCCAATCTAGGGCGAAGCTGTTGTATTCCTACCAGGTCAGGGAGATGGTTTGTCCCCGCTATGATTTTGGGAGTGGCCCGGTTTTAGATTATCCCTGTATAGTTGTAGGTGCACTTTGTGCTCATTATTGTCCAATGAATTGATAAGACTGGTTTTGGGGTTTATTTTCAGTGTTTGGCCAATATAGATGTAGTTCAGTTTGAAGTACTACCATTGGTGCACATTCAGTGTTGAAGGACTTTCCACATGTTTTGAAATGTCTTTAATACCTGCATAGAAGTATTACAGTTTTAAGAAGACATTAGTATTGGGTACAGGTGTTCGGTGATTGAGTGTAATGAAACTGTATTTATTTCAGACATGTTCATCTGTGTAAGTTTATGTATATATATTTTAGTCATGTTAATTTTTTTGAAGTTAAGTGTAATTACAGTTGGGATGTGTATATATTCATGCATTAATTAATAATATAAGCTTTTTTGTTTGCATTTAATATCTTATGAAAGGGTATACAATTTGCCTCTTTCATTTGTCCAATAATGCTGCCGTCTTTGTTTGTTATTTTTGATCTTTTGAATTGTTTTTAGCTCAGCTGACTGACTAGTCTGGCTTAGCTTTTAGGAGGGTCAGTTTTCCAGCATCCGGCATCTGTCTGTCCATCCATCCGTACGTCCATCCAACCATTCAGAATTACATTGTCAACTTCTTCTGCAAAACTGTCATCCAGAATCAATTCAAACTTGGTGGCACTGTAGCAGGGGTGGGTTTTTATGGAGTTTGTTTTTTATCTTATTTTCTTTTTCTCAGGGTTCCATACTAATTGGATATTTATGAAGTACATGTTTCTCTTGGGATATGAGGCTTTGTTGTATATCAGGTGTCTTGTTCTTGTCTGGGTTGATATTGTAGGTTCAAGTTCAAAGCAGTCATTCTGTTTTGAAACTTTTGGACAGTCAAGTTTATTTAGTGTTTCCTTTCTGAGAAGGTTCGTGAATAAATATGAAACCCTTTCCTCAGTATAAGTGAATACTGGAATTTTGGTAGTTTTTGCCAATATTTGTGCATATACTAGTTCATATAATTTCAGCAAGACTTGCTTTTATAAGCAATTACTTGTTACATTATTTGCTTCATTATGTGCTATTATTTCACCTTCTTACATTTTTTAAAATTCCAGTGGGTTGTCTTCACCAAATATAAGGCAGAGCTAAGCAGCCGCCATCACAAAAAAAAGGATGTCCAGGAATTAAAGGCTGCCAAACATGCATGATGGTTTCCCGCTGATGACCACTTGATGTATTCATTTGGCTGTTGAAGCCTTGAATTTTCAAAATTATGCATGGAAGGTGGTAATAGTGATAAATGAAGCTACAGGCTTAGGCTGAGACAGAGGCTGGATTGGTAAAGGTGTGCTGAGAGATTGGTTTGTTCTATTTTGTCCTTGTTTTTTCGGTTTTTGTTTTTGTTTTTGGATTTTTGTTTGTTTGTTTGTTTTTTTGTTTGTTTTTTGTTCAAGGTCGACATAACACACTGCTGCTGCTGTTTGTATGAGAGAAGCTTTAATCACATGTTAGTTGGTTGTCTCCTAGAGTCTGTCCTGTACTGAGGATTTTACTTTTTTTTTTTTTTTTAAATTTGGGCTCGTATGTAGTAGCAACTGACTTCCATTTTACTGTTGTTGAGGATTTTAGCACTTTTATGCTTTTAAGGTGCTATTTATACAGTTCATACTGCAATTCATCTGTATATGGGTATTAATTATTTCAGTGTGTCCATATATTTGGAATCTTTTAATGCTTTTAGGTTAATCATACTTTTGTTCCCATTTGGGAATAAAGGACTTTTTAGACTGTTATTGCTTTTAAGCTTTTGTAAATGTTGAAAGTTTTCCGCTGTTGAGATTTTCTTTGTTGCAATATTTTGTATTAAATGACTTGTGGAAACAAATGGTGTTGAATATGTCGCTGATTTGTGGGTTACTAAAACTTAATGTGCACTTCATGATTTCCATAGAAAGATGGTTTTTGTCTGGCCAGCATTAGCTGTTGGCGAGACTGAGCAGTCACATTCCGGACGTCCGTCCATCTGTCTGTCTGTCAGTCCTGCGGTCCATCTGTCCATCTGTGCATCAACAAAAAACTTCGTAGTGGCTTGAATTATGCTGGCGAGACATTCATGCCCTCTGGGCATGGCTCAGGTGCTAAAAAGGTGTTTGACGGAAATGTGATTTAACCCCAAATATGTATTTCCGTTTTGTTGGGCAGTTTGATGTGAAGTGTGGGCTTTTCTATGTGGGGAAGGAGCAATCTATTATCCCAATCTAGGGCGAAGCTGTTGTATTCCTACCAGGTCAGGGAGATGGTTTGTCCCCGCTATGATTTTGGGAGTGGCCCGGTTTTAGATTATCCCTGTATAGTTGTAGGTGCACTTTGTGCTCATTATTGTCCAATGAATTGATAAGACTGGTTTTGGGGTTTATTTTCAGTGTTTGGCCAATATAGATGTAGTTCAGTTTGAAGTACTACCATTGGTGCACATTCAGTGTTGAAGGACTTTCCACATGTTTTGAAATGTCTTTTAATACCTGCATAGAAGTATTACAGTTTTAAGAAGACATTAGTATTGGGTACAGGTGTTCGGTGATTGAGTGTAATGAAACTGTATTTATTTCAGACATGTTCATCTGTGTAAGTTTATGTATATATATTTTAGTCATGTTAATTTTTTTGAAGTTAAGTGTAATTACAGTTGGGATGTGTATATATTCATGCATTAATTAATAATATAAGCTTTTTTGTTTGCATTTAATATCTTATGAAAGGGTATACAATTTGCCTCTTTCATTTGTCCAATAATGCTGCCGTCTTTGTTTGTTATTTTTGATCTTTTGAATTGTTTTTAGCTCAGCTGACTGACTAGTCTGGCTTAGCTTTTAGGAGGGTCAGTTTTCCAGCATCCGGCATCTGTCTGTCCATCCATCGGTACGTCCATCCAACCATTCAGAATTACATTGTCAACTTCTTCTGCAAAACTGTCATCCACAATCAATTCAAACTTGGTGGCACTGTAGCAGGGGTGGGTTTTTATGGAGTTTGTTTTTTATCTTATTTTCTTTTTTTCAGGGTTCCATACTAATTGGATGTTTATGAAGTACATGTTTCTCTTTGGATATGAGGCTTTGTTGTATATCAGGTGTCTTGTTCTTGTCTGGGTTGATATTGTAGGTTCAAGTTCAAAGCAGTCATTCTGTTTTGAAACTTTTGGACAGTCAAGTTTATTTAGTGTTTCCTTTCTGAGAAGGTTCGTGAATAAATATGAAACCCTTTCCTCAGTATAAGTGAATACTGGAATTTTGGTAGTTTTTGCCAATATTTGTGCATATACTAGTTCATATAATTTCAGCAAGACTTGCTTTTATAAGCAATTACTTGTTACATTATTTGCTTCATTATGTGCTATTATTTCACCTTCTTACATTTTTTAAAATTCCAGTGGGTTGTCTTCACCAAATATAAGGCAGAGATAAGCAGCCGCCATCACAAAAAAAAGCATGTCCAGGAATTAAAGGCTGCCAAACATGCATGATGGTTTCCCGCTGATGACCACTTGATGTATTCATTTGGCTGTTGAAGCCTTGAATTTTCAAAATTATGCATGGAAGGTGGTAATAGTGATAAATGAAGCTACAGGCTTAGGCTGAGACAGAGGCTGGATTGGTAAAGGTGTGCTGAGAGGTTGGTTTGTTCTATTTTGTCCTTGTTTTTTCGGTTTTTGTTTTTGTTTTTGGATTTTTGTTTGTTTGTTTGTTTTTTGTTTTTTGTTCAAGGTCGACATAACACACTGCTGCTGCTGTTTGTATGAGAGAAGCTTTAATCACATGTTAGTTGGTTGTCTCCTAGAGTCTGTCCTGTACTGAGGTTTTTACTTTTTTTTTTTTTTTTTTTTAATTTGGGCTCGTATGTAGTAGCAAGTGACTTCCATTTTACTGTTGTTGAGGGTTTTAGCACTTTTATGCTTTTAAGGTTCTATTTATTTAGTTCATACTGCAATTCATCTGTATATGGGTATTAATTATTTCAGTGTGTCCATATATTTGGAATCTTTTAATGCTTTTAGGTTAATCATACTTTTGTTCCCATTTGGGAATAAAGGACTTTTTAGACTGTTATTGCTTTTAAGCTTTTGTAAATGTTGAAAGTTTTCCGCTGTTGAGATTTTCTTTGTTGCAATATTTTGTATTAAATGACTTGTGGAAACAAATGGTGTTGAATATGTCGCTGATTTGTGGGTTACTAAAACTAAATGTGCACTTCATGATTTCCATAGAAAGATGGTTTTTGTCTGGCCAGCATTAGCTGTTGGCGAGACTGAGCAGTCACATTCCAGACGTCCGTCCATCTGTCTGTCTGTCAGTCCTGCGGTCCATCTGTCCATCTGTGCATCAACAAAAAACTTCGTAGTGGCTTGAATTATGCTGGCGAGACATTCATGCCCTCTGGGCATGGCTCAGGTGCTAAAAAGGTGTTTGACGGAAATGTGATTTAACCCCAAATATGTATTTCCATTTTGTTGGGCAGTTTGATGTGAAGTGTGGGCTTTTCTATGTGGGGAAAGAGCAATCTATTATCCCAATCTAGGGCGAAGCTGTTGTATTCCTACCAGGTCAGGGAGATGGTTTGTCCCCGCTATGATTTTGGGAGTGGCCCGGTTTTAGATTATCCCTGTATAGTTGTAGGTGCACTTTGTGCTCATTATTGTCCAATGAATTGATAAGACTGGTTTTGGGGTTTATTTTCAGTGTTTGGCCAATATAGATGTAGTTCAGTTTGAAGTACTACCATTGGTGCACATTCAGTGTTGAAGGACTTTCCACATGTTTTGAAATGTCTTTAATACCTGCATAGAAGTATTACAGTTTTAAGAAGACATTAGTATTGGGTACAGGTGTTTGGTGATTGAGTGTAATGAAACTGTATTTATTTCAGACATGTTCATCTGTGTAAGTTTATGTATATATATTTTAGTCATGTTAATTTTTTTGAAGTTAAGTGTAATTACAGTTGGGATGTGTATATATTCATGCATTAATTAATAATATAAGCTTTTTTGTTTGCATTTAATATCTTATGAAAGGGTATACAATTTGCCTCTTTCATTTGTCCAATAATGCTGCCGTCTTTGTTTGTTATTTTTGATCTTTTGAATTGTTTTTAGCTCAGCTGACTGACTAGTCTGGCTTAGCTTTTAGGAGGGTCAGTTTTCCAGCATCCGGCATCTGTCTGTCCATCCATCCGTACGTCCATCCAACCATTCAGAATTACATTGTCAACTTCTTCTGCAAAACTGTCATCCAGAATCAATTCAAACTTGGTGGCACTGTAGCAGGGGTGGGTTTTTATGGAGTTTGTTTTTTATCTTATTTTCTTTTTTTCAGGGTTCCATACTAATTGGATGTTTATGAAGTACATGTTTCTCTTTGGATATGAGGCTTTGTTGTATATCAGGTGTCTTGTTCTTGTCTGGGTTGATATTGTAGGTTCAAGTTCAAAGCAGTCATTCTGTTTTGAAACTTTTGGACAGTCAAGTTTATTTAGTGTTTCCTTTCTGAGAAGGTTCGTGAATAAATATGAAACCCTTTCCTCAGTATAAGTGAATACTGGAATTTTGGTAGTTTTTGCCAATATTTGTGCATATACTAGTTCATATAATTTCAGCAAGACTTGGTTTTATAAGCAATTACTTGTTACATTATTTGCTTCATTATGTGCTATTATTTCACCTTCTTACATTTTTTAAAATTCCAGTGGGTTGTCTTCACCAAATATAAGGCAGAGATAAGCAGCCGCCATCACAAAAAAAAAGCATGTCCAGGAATTAAAGGCTGCCAAACATGCATGATGGTTTCCCGCTGATGACCACTTGATGTATTCATTTGGCTGTTGAAGCCTTGAATTTTCAAAATTATGCATGGAAGGTGGTAATAGTGATAAATGAAGCTACAGGCTTAGGCTGAGACAGAGGCTGGATTGGTAAAGGTGTGCTGAGAGGTTGGTTTGTTCTATTTTGTCCTTGTTTTTTCGGTTTTTGTTTTTGTTTTTGGATTTTTGTTTGTTTGTTTGTTTTTTGTTTTTTGTTCAAGGTCGACATAACACACTGCTGCTGCTGTTTGTATGAGAGAAGCTTTAATCACATGTTAGTTGGTTGTCTCCTAGAGTCTGTCCTGTACTGAGGATTTTACTTTTTTTTTTTTTTTTTAAATTTGGGCTCGTATGTAGTAGCAAGTGACTTCCATTTTACTGTTGTTGAGGATTTTAGCACTTTTATGCTTTTAAGGTGCTATTTATACAGTTCATACTGCAATTCATCTGTATATGGGTATTAATTATTTCAGTGTGTCCATATATTTGGAATCTTTTAATGCTTTTAGGTTAATCATACTTTTGTTCCCATTTGGGAATAAAGGACTTTTTAGACTGTTATTGCTTTTAAGCTTTTGTAAATGTTGAAAGTTTTCCGCTGTTGAGATTTTCTTTGTTGCAATATTTTGTATTAAATGACTTGTGGAAACAAATGGTGTTGAATATGTCGCTGATTTGTGGGTTACTAAAACTAAATGTGCACTTCATGATTTCCATAGAAAGATGGTTTTTGTCTGGCCAGCATTAGCTGTTGGCGAGACTGAGCAGTCACATTCCAGACGTCCGTCCATCTGTCTGTCTGTCAGTCCTGCGGTCCATCTGTCCATCTGTGCATCAACAAAAAACTTCGTAGTGGCTTGAATTATGCTGGCGAGACATTCATGCCCTCTGGGCATGGCTCAGGTGCTAAAAAGGTGTTTGACGGAAATGTGATTTAACCCCAAATATGTATTTCCATTTTGTTGGGCAGTTTGATGTGAAGTGTGGGCTTTTCTATGTGGGGAAAGAGCAATCTATTATCCCAATCTAGGGCGAAGCTGTTGTATTCCTACCAGGTCAGGGAGATGGTTTGTCCCCGCTATGATTTTGGGAGTGGCCCGGTTTTAGATTATCCCTGTATAGTTGTAGGTGCACTTTGTGCTCATTATTGTCCAATGAATTGATAAGACTGGTTTTGGGGTTTATTTTCAGTGTTTGGCCAATATAGATGTAGTTCAGTTTGAAGTACTACCATTGGTGCACATTCAGTGTTGAAGGACTTTCCACATGTTTTGAAATGTCTTTAATACCTGCATAGAAGTATTACAGTTTTAAGAAGACATTAGTATTGGGTACAGGTGTTCGGTGATTGAGTGTAATGAAACTGTATTTATTTCAGACATGTTCATCTGTGTAAGTTTATGTATATATATTTTAGTCATGTTAATTTTTTTGAAGTTAAGTGTAATTACAGTTGGGATGTGTATATATTCATGCATTAATTAATAATATAAGCTTTTTTGTTTGCATTTAATATCTTATGAAAGGGTATACAATTTGCCTCTTTCATTTGTCCAATAATGCTGCCGTCTTTGTTTGTTATTTTTGATCTTTTGAATTGTTTTTAGCTCAGCTGACTGACTAGTCTGGCTTAGCTTTTAGGAGGGTCAGTTTTCCAGCATCCGGCATCTGTCTGTCCATCCATCCGTACGTCCATCCAACCATTCAGAATTACATTGTCAACTTCTTCTGCAAAACTGTCATCCAGAATCAATTCAAACTTGGTGGCACTGTAGCAGGGGTGGGTTTTTATGGAGTTTGTTTTTTATCTTATTTTCTTTTTTTCAGGGTTCCATACTAATTGGATGTTTATGAAGTACATGTTTCTCTTTGGATATGAGGCTTTGTTGTATATCAGGTGTCTTGTTCTTGTCTGGGTTGATATTGTAGGTTCAAGTTCAAAGCAGTCATTCTGTTTTGAAACTTTTGGACAGTCAAGTTTATTTAGTGTTTCCTTTCTGAGAAGGTTCGTGAATAAATATGAAACCCTTTCCTCAGTATAAGTGAATACTGGAATTTTGGTAGTTTTTGCCAATATTTGTGCATATACTAGTTCATATAATTTCAGCAAGACTTGCTTTTATAAGCAATTACTTGTTACATTATTTGCTTCATTATGTGCTATTATTTCACCTTCTTACATTTTTTAAAATTCCAGTGGGTTGTCTTCACCAAATATAAGGCAGAGATAAGCAGCCGCCATCACAAAAAAAAGCATGTCCAGGAATTAAAGGCTGCCAAACATGCATGATGGTTTCCCGCTGATGACCACTTGATGTATTCATTTGGCTGTTGAAGCCTTGAATTTTCAAAATTATGCATGGAAGGTGGTAATAGTGATAAATGAAGCTACAGGCTTAGGCTGAGACAGAGGCTGGATTGGTAAAGGTGTGCTGAGAGGTTGGTTTGTTCTATTTTGTCCTTGTTTTTTCGGTTTTTGTTTTTGTTTTTGGATTTTTGTTTGTTTGTTTGTTTTTTGTTTTTTGTTCAAGGTCGACATAACACACTGCTGCTGCTGTTTGTATGAGAGAAGCTTTAATCACATGTTAGTTGGTTGTCTCCTAGAGTCTGTCCTGTACTGAGGATTTTACTTTTTTTTTTTTTTTTAAATTTGGGCTCGTATGTAGTAGCAAGTGACTTCCATTTTACTGTTGTTGAGGATTTTAGCACTTTTATGCTTTTAAGGTGCTATTTATACAGTTCATACTGCAATTCATCTGTATATGGGTATTAATTATTTCAGTGTGTCCATATATTTGGAATCTTTTAATGCTTTTAGGTTAATCATACTTTTGTTCCCATTTGGGAATAAAGGACTTTTTAGACTGTTATTGCTTTTAAGCTTTTGTAAATGTTGAAAGTTTTCCGCTGTTGAGATTTTCTTTGTTGCAATATTTTGTATTAAATGACTTGTGGAAACAAATGGTGTTGAATATGTCGCTGATTTGTGGGTTACTAAAACTAAATGTGCACTTCATGATTTCCATAGAAAGATGGTTTTTGTCTGGCCAGCATTAGCTGTTGGCGAGACTGAGCAGTCATATTCCGGACGTCCGTCCATCTGTCTGTCTGTCAGTCCTGCCGTCCATCTGTCCATCTGTGCATCAACAAAAAACTTCGTAGTGGCTTGAATTATGCTGGCGAGACATTCATGCCCTCTGGGCATGGCTCAGGTGCTAAAAAGGTGTTTGACGGAAATGTGATTTAACCCCAAATATGTATTTCCATTTTGTTGGGCAGTTTGATGTGAAGTGTGGGCTTTTCTATGTGGGGAAAGAGCAATCTATTATCCCAATCTAGGGCGAAGCTGTTGTATTCCTACCAGGTCAGGGAGATGGTTTGTCCCCGCTATGATTTTGGGAGTGGCCCGGTTTTAGATTATCCCTGTATAGTTGTAGGTGCACTTTGTGCTCATTATTGTCCAATGAATTGATAAGACTGGTTTTGGGGTTTATTTTCAGTGTTTGGCCAATATAGATGTAGTTCAGTTTGAAGTACTACCATTGGTGCACATTCAGTGTTGAAGGACTTTCCACATGTTTTGAAATGTCTTTAATACCTGCATAGAAGTATTACAGTTTTAAGAAGACATTAGTATTGGGTACAGGTGTTCGGTGATTGAGTGTAATGAAACTGTATTTATTTCAGACATGTTCATCTGTGTAAGTTTATGTATATATATTTTAGTCATGTTAATTTTTTTGAAGTTAAGTGTAATTACAGTTGGGATGTGTATATATTCATGCATTAATTAATAATATAAGCTTTTTTGTTTGCATTTAATATCTTATGAAAGGGTATACAATTTGCCTCTTTCATTTGTCCAATAATGCTGCCGTCTTTGTTTGTTATTTTTGATCTTTTGAATTGTTTTTAGCTCAGCTGACTGACTAGTCTGGCTTAGCTTTTAGGAGGGTCAGTTTTCCAGCATCCGGCATCTGTCTGTCCATCCATCCGTACGTCCATCCAACCATTCAGAATTACATTGTCAACTTCTTCTGCAAAACTGTCATCCAGAATCAATTCAAACTTGGTGGCACTGTAGCAGGGGTGGGTTTTTATGGAGTTTGTTTTTTATCTTATTTTCTTTTTTTCAGGGTTCCATACTAATTGGATGTTTATGAAGTACATGTTTCTCTTTGGATATGAGGCTTTGTTGTATATCAGGTGTCTTGTTCTTGTCTGGGTTGATATTGTAGGTTCAAGTTCAAAGCAGTCATTCTGTTTTGAAACTTTTGGACAGTCAAGTTTATTTAGTGTTTCCTTTCTGAGAAGGTTCGTGAATAAATATGAAACCCTTTC
Source organism: Hermodice carunculata (assembly GCA_964020975.1). Lineage (NCBI taxonomy): Eukaryota > Metazoa > Annelida > Polychaeta > Eunicida > Amphinomidae > Hermodice > Hermodice carunculata. The sequence goes on from OZ026627.1 coordinate 73,777,005, forward strand.
CTCAGTATAAGTGAATACTGGAATTTTGGTAGTTTTTGCCAATATTTGTGCATATACTAGTTCATATAATTTCAGCAAGACTTGCTTTTATAAGCAATTACTTGTTACATTATTTGCTTCATTATGTGCTATTATTTCACCTTCTTACATTTTTTAAAATTCCAGTGGGTTGTCTTCACCAAATATAAGGCAGAGATAAGCAGCCGCCATCACAAAAAAAAGCATGTCCAGGAATTAAAGGCTGCCAAACATGCATGATGGTTTCCCGCTGATGACCACTTGATGTATTCATTTGGCTGTTGAAGCCTTGAATTTTCAAAATTATGCATGGAAGGTGGTAATAGTGATAAATGAAGCTACAGGCTTAGGCTGAGACAGAGGCTGGATTGGTAAAGGTGTGCTGAGAGGTTGGTTTGTTCTATTTTGTCCTTGTTTTTTCGGTTTTTGTTTTTGTTTTTGGATTTTTGTTTGTTTGTTTGTTTTTTGTTTTTTGTTCAAGGTCGACATAACACACTGCTGCTGCTGTTTGTATGAGAGAAGCTTTAATCACATGTTAGTTGGTTGTCTCCTAGAGTCTGTCCTGTACTGAGGATTTTACTTTTTTTTTTTTTTTTTAAATTTGGGCTCGTATGTAGTAGCAAGTGACTTCCATTTTACTGTTGTTGAGGATTTTAGCACTTTTATGCTTTTAAGGTGCTATTTATACAGTTCATACTGCAATTCATCTGTATATGGGTATTAATTATTTCAGTGTGTCCATATATTTGGAATCTTTTAATGCTTTTAGGTTAATCATACTTTTGTTCCCATTTGGGAATAAAGGACTTTTTAGACTGTTATTGCTTTTAAGCTTTTGTAAATGTTGAAAGTTTTCCGCTGTTGAGATTTTCTTTGTTGCAATATTTTGTATTAAATGACTTGTGGAAACAAATGGTGTTGAATATGTTGCTGATTTGTGGGTTACTAAAACTAAATGTGCACTTCATGATTTCCATAGAAAGATGGTTTTTGTCTGGCCAGCATTAGCTGTTGGCGAGACTGAGCAGTCACATTCCGGACGTCCGTCCATCTGTCTGTCTGTCAGTCCTGCGGTCCATCTGTCCATCTGTGCATCAACAAAAAACTTCGTAGTGGCTTGAATTATGCTGGCGAGACATTCATGCCCTCTGGGCATGGCTCAGGTGCTAAAAAGGTGTTTGACGGAAATGTGATTTAACCCCAAATATGTATTTCCATTTTGTTGGGCAGTTTGATGTGAAGTGTGGGCTTTTCTATGTGGGGAAAGAGCAATCTATTATCCCAATCTAGGGCGAAGCTGTTGTATTCCTACCAGGTCAGGGAGATGGTTTGTCCCCGCTATGATTTTGGGAGTGGCCCGGTTTTAGATTATCCCTGTATAGTTGTAGGTGCACTTTGTGCTCATTATTGTCCAATGAATTGATAAGACTGGTTTTGGGGTTTATTTTCAGTGTTTGGCCAATATAGATGTAGTTCAGTTTGAAGTACTACCATTGGTGCACATTCAGTGTTGAAGGACTTTCCACATGTTTTGAAATGTCTTTAATACCTGCATAGAAGTATTACAGTTTTAAGAAGACATTAGTATTGGGTACAGGTGTTTGGTGATTGAGTGTAATGAAACTGTATTTATTTCAGACATGTTCATCTGTGTAAGTTTATGTATATATATTTTAGTCATGTTAATTTTTTTGAAGTTAAGTGTAATTACAGTTGGGATGTGTATATATTCATGCATTAATTAATAATATAAGCTTTTTTGTTTGCATTTAATATCTTATGAAAGGGTATACAATTTGCCTCTTTCATTTGTCCAATAATGCTGCCGTCTTTGTTTGTTATTTTTGATCTTTTGAATTGTTTTTAGCTCAGCTGACTGACTAGTCTGGCTTAGCTTTTAGGAGGGTCAGTTTTCCAGCATTTGGCATCTGTCTGTCCATCCATCCGTACGTCCATCCAACCATTCAGAATTACATTGTCAACTTCTTCTGCAAAACTGTCATCCAGAATCAATTCAAACTTGGTGGCACTGTAGCAGGGGTGGGTTTTTATGGAGTTTGTTTTTTATCTTATTTTCTTTTTTTCAGGGTTCCATACTAATTGGATGTTTATGAAGTACATGTTTCTCTTTGGATATGAGGCTTTGTTGTATATCAGGTGTCTTGTTCTTGTCTGGGTTGATATTGTAGGTTCAAGTTCAAAGCAGTCATTCTGTTTTGAAACTTTTGGACAGTCAAGTTTATTTAGTGTTTCCTTTCTGAGAAGGTTCGTGAATAAATATGAAACCCTTTCCTCAGTATAAGTGAATACTGGAATTTTGGTAGTTTTTGCCAATATTTGTGCATATACTAGTTCATATAATTTCAGCAAGACTTGCTTTTATAAGCAATTACTTGTTACATTATTTGCTTCATTATGTGCTATTATTTCACCTTCTTACATTTTTTAAAATTCCAGTGGGTTGTCTTCACCAAATATAAGGCAGAGATAAGCAGCCGCCATCACAAAAAAAAAGCATGTCCAGGAATTAAAGGCTGCCAAACATGCATGATGGTTTCCCGCTGATGACCACTTGATGTATTCATTTGGCTGTTGAAGCCTTGAATTTTCAAAATTATGCATGGAAGGTGGTAATAGTGATAAATGAAGCTACAGGCTTAGGCTGAGACAGAGGCTGGATTGGTAAAGGTGTGCTGAGAGATTGGTTTGTTCTATTTTGTCCTTGTTTTTTCGGTTTTTGTTTTTGTTTTTGGATTTTTGTTTGTTTGTTTGTTTTTTGTTTTTTGTTTTTTGTTCAAGGTCGACATAACACACTGCTGCTGCTGTTTGTATGAGAGAAGCTTTAATCACATGTTAGTTGGTTGTCTCCTAGAGTCTGTCCTGTACTGAGGATTTTACTTTTTTTTTTTTTTTTTTTAAATTTGGGCTCGTATGTAGTAGCAAGTGACTTCCATTTTACTGTTGTTGAGGGTTTTAGCACTTTTATGCTTTTAAGGTGCTATTTATACAGTTCATACTGCAATTCATCTGTATATGGGTATTAATTATTTCAGTGTGTCCATATATTTGGAATCTTTTAATGCTTTTAGGTTAATCATACTTTTGTTCCCATTTGGGAATAAAGGACTTTTTAGACTGTTATTGCTTTTAAGCTTTTGTAAATGTTGAAAGTTTTCCGCTGTTGAGATTTTTTTTGTTGCAATATTTTGTATTAAATGACTTGTGGAAACAAATGGTGCTGAATATGTCGCTGATTTGTGGGTTACTAAAACTAAATGTGCACTTCATGATTTCCATAGAAAGATGGTTTTTGTCTGGCCAGCATTAGCTGTTGGCGAGACTGAGCAGTCACATTCCAGACGTCCGTCCATCTGTCTGTCTGTCAGTCCTGCCGTCCATCTGTCCATCTGTGCATCAACAAAAAACTTCGTAATGGCTTGAATTATGCTGGCGAGACATTCATGCCCTCTGGGCATGGCTCAGGTGCTAAAAAGGTGTTTGACGGAAATGTGATTTAACCCCAAATATGTATTTCCATTTTGTTGGGCAGTTTGATGTGAAGTGTGGGCTTTTCTATGTGGGGAAAGAGCAATCTATTATCCCAATCTAGGGCGAAGCTGTTGTATTCCTACCAGGTCAGGGAGATGGTTTGTCCCCGCTATGATTTTGGGAGTGGCCCGGTTTTAGATTATCCCTGTATAGTTGTAGGTGCACTTTGTGCTCATTATTGTCCAATGAATTGATAAGACTGGTTTTGGGGTTTATTTTCAGTGTTTGGCCAATATAGATGTAGTTCAGTTTGAAGTACTACCATTGGTGCACATTCAGTGTTGAAGGACTTTCCACATGTTTTGAAATGTCTTTAATACCTGCATAGAAGTATTACAGTTTTAAGAAGACATTAGTATTGGGTACAGGTGTTTGGTGATTGAGTGTAATGAAACTGTATTTATTTCAGACATGTTCATCTGTGTAAGTTTATGTATATATATTTTAGTCATGTTAATTTTTTTGAAGTTAAGTGTAATTACAGTTGGGATGTGTATATATTCATGCATTAATTAATAATATAAGCTTTTTTGTTTGCATTTAATATCTTATGAAAGGGTATACAATTTGCCTCTTTCATTTGTCCAATAATGCTGCCGTCTTTGTTTGTTATTTTTGATCTTTTGATTTGTTTTTAGCTCAGCTGACTGACTAGTCTGGCTTAGCTTTTAGGAGGGTCAGTTTTCCAGCATCCGGCATCTGTCTGTCCATCCATCCGTACGTCCATCCAACCATTCAGAATTACATTGTCAACTTCTTCTGCAAAACTGTCATCCAGAATCAATTCAAACTTGGTGGCACTGTAGCAGGGGTGGGTTTTTATGGAGTTTGTTTTTTATCTTATTTTTTTTTTTCAGGGTTCCATACTAATTGGATGTTTATGAAGTACATGTTTCTTTTTGGATATGAGGCTTTGTTGTATATCAGGTGTCTTGTTCTTGTCTGGGTTGATATTGTAGGTTCAAGTTCAAAGCAGTCATTCTGTTTTGAAACTTTTGGACAGTCAAGTTTATTTAGTGTTTCCTTTCTGAGAAGGTTCGTGAATAAATATGAAACCCTTTCCTCAGTATAAGTGAATACTGGAATTTTGGTAGTTTTTGCCAATATTTGTGCATATACTAGTTCATATAATTTCAGCAAGACTTGCTTTTATAAGCAATTACTTGTTACATTATTTGCTTCATTATGTGCTATTATTTCACCTTCTTACATTTTTTAAAATTCCAGTGGGTTGTCTTCACCAAATATAAGGCAGAGATAAGCAGCCGCCATCACAAAAAAAAAGCATGTCCAGGAATTAAAGGCTGCCAAACATGCATGATGGTTTCCCGCTGATGACCACTTGATGTATTCATTTGGCTGTTGAAGCCTTGAATTTTCAAAATTATGCATGGAAGGTGGTAATAGTGATAAATGAAGCTACAGGCTTAGGCTGAGACAGAGGCTGGATTGGTAAAGGTGTGCTGAGAGATTGGTTTGTTCTATTTTGTCCCTGTTTTTTCGGTTTTTGTTTTTGTTTTTGGATTTTTGTTTGTTTGTTTGTTTTTTGTTTTTTGTTTTTTGTTCAAGGTCGACATAACACACTGCTGCTGCTGTTTGTATGAGAGAAGCTTTAATCACATGTTAGTTGGTTGTCTCCTAGAGTCTGTCCTGTACTGAGGATTTTACTTTTTTTTTTTTTTTTTTAAATTTGGGCTCGTATGTAGTAGCAAGTGACTTCCATTTTACTGTTGTTGAGGGTTTTAGCACTTTTATGCTTTTAAGGTGCTATTTATACAGTTCATACTGCAATTCACCTGTATATGGGTATTAATTATTTCAGTGTGTCCATATATTTGGAATCTTTTAATGCTTTTAGGTTAATCATACTTTTGTTCCCATTTGGGAATAAAGGACTTTTTAGACTGTTATTGCTTTTAAGCTTTTGTAAATGTTGAAAGTTTTCCGCTGTTGAGATTTTCTTTGTTGCAATATTTTGTATTAAATGACTTGTGGAAACAAATGGTGTTGAATATGTCGCTGATTTGTGGGTTACTAAAACTAAATGTGCACTTCATGATTTCCATAGAAAGATGGTTTTTGTCTGGCCAGCATTAGCTGTTGGCGAGACTGAGCAGTCACATTCCATACGTCCGTCCATCTGTCTGTCTGTCAGTCCTGCCGTCCATCTGTCCATCTGTGCATCAACAAAAAACTTCGTAGTGGCTTGAATTATGCTGGCGAGACATTCATGCCCTCTGGGCATGGCTCAGGTGCTAAAAAGGTGTTTGACGTAAATGTGATTCAACCCCAAATATGTATTTCCATTTTGTTGGGCAGTTTGATGTGAAGTGTGGGCTTTTCTATGTGGGGAAAGAGCAATCTATTATCCCAATCTAGGGCGAAGCTGTTGTATTCCTACCAGGTCAGGGAGATGGTTTGTCCCCGCTATGATTTTGGGAGTGGCCCGGTTTTAGATTATCCCTGTATAGTTGTAGGTGCACTCTGTGCTCATTATTGTCCAATGAATTGATAAGACTGGTTTTGGGGTTTATTTTCAGTGTTTGGCCAATATAGATGTAGTTCAGTTTGAAGTACTACCATTGGTGCACATTCAGTGTTGAAGGACTTTCCACATGTTTTGAAATGTCTTTTAATACCTGCATAGAAGTATTACAGTTTTAAGAAGACATTAGTATTGGGTACAGGTGTTTGGTGATTGAGTGTAGTGAAACTGTATTTATTTCAGACATGTTCATCTGTGTAAGTTTATGTATATATCTTTTAGTCATGTTAATTTTTTTGAAGTTAAGTGTAATTACAGTTGGGATGTGTATATATTCATGCATTAATTAATAATATAAGCTTTTTTGTTTGCATTTAATATCTTATGAAAGGGTATACAATTTGCCTCTTTCATTTGTCCAATAATGCTGCCGTCTTTGTTTGTTATTTTTGATCTTTTGAATTGTTTTTAGCTCAGCTGACTGACTAGTCTGGCTTAGCTTTTAGGAGGGTCAGTTTTCCAGCATCCGGCATCTGTCTGTCCATCCATCCGTACATCCATCCAACCATTCAGAATTATATTGTCAACTTCTTCTGCAAAACTGTCATCCAGAATCAATTCAAACTTGGTGGCACTGTAGCAGGGGTGGGTTTTTATGGAGTTTGTTTTTTATCTTATTTTCTTTTTTTCAGGGTTCCATACTAATTGGATGTTTATGAAGTACATGTTTCTTTTTGGATATGAGGCTTTGTTGTATATCAGGTGTCTTGTTCTTGTCTGGGTTGATATTGTAGGTTCAAGTTCAAAGCAGTCATTCTGTTTTGAAACTTTTGGACAGTCAAGTTTATTTAGTGTTTCCTTTCTGAGAAGGTTCGTGAATAAATATGAAACCCTTTCCTCAGTATAAGTGAATACTGGAATTTTGGTAGTTTTTGCCAATATTTGTGCATATACTAGTTCATATAATTTCAGCAAGACTTGCTTTTATAAGCAATTACTTGTTACATTATTTGCTTCATTATGTGCTATTATTTCACCTTCTTACATTTTTTAAAATTCCAGTGGGTTGTCTTCACCAAATATAAGGCAGAGATAAGCAGCGGCCATCACAAAAAAAAAGCATGTTCAGGAATTAAAGGCTGCCAAACATGCATGATGGTTTCCCGCTGATGACCACTTGATGTATTCATTTGGCTGTTGAAGCCTTGAATTTTCAAAATTATGCATGGAAGGTGGTAATAGTGATAAATGAAGCTACAGGCTTAGGCTGAGACAGAGGCTGGATTGGTAAAGGTGTGCTGAGAGATTGGTTTGTTCTATTTTGTCCTTGTTTTTTCGGTTTTTGTTTTTGTTTTTGGATTTTTGTTTGTTTGTTTGTTTTTTGTTTTTTGTTCAAGGTCGACATAACACACTGCTGCTGCTGTTTGTATGAGAGAAGCTTTAATCACATGTTAGTTGGTTGTCTCCTAGAGTCTGTCCTGTACTGAGGATTTTACTTTTTTTTTTTTTTTTTTTAAATTTGGGCTCGTATGTAGTAGCAAGTGACTTCCATTTTACTGTTGTTGAGGGTTTTAGCACTTTTATGCTTTTAAGGTGCTATTTATACAGTTCATACTGCAATTCACCTGTATATGGGTATTAATTATTTCAGTGTGTCCATATATTTGGAATCTTTTAATGCTTTTAGGTTAATCATACTTTTGTTCCCATTTGGGAATAAAGGACTTTTTAGACTGTTATTGCTTTTAAGCATTTGTAAATGTTGAAAGTTTTCCGCTGTTGAGATTTTCTTTGTTGCAATATTTTGTATTAAATGACTTGTGGAAACAAATGGTGTTGAATATGTCGCTGATTTGTGGGTTACTAAAACTAAATGTGCACTTCATGATTTCCATAGAAAGATGGTTTTTGTCTGGCCAGCATTAGCTGTTGGCGAGACTGAGCAGTCACATTCCAGACGTCCGTCCATCTGTCTGTCTGTCAGTCCTGCGGTCCATCTGTCCATCTGTGCATCAACAAAAAACTTCGTAGTGGCTTGAATTATGCTGGCGAGACATTCATGCCCTCTGGGCATGGCTCAGGTGCTAAAAAGGTGTTTGACGGAAATGTGATTCAACCCCAAATATGTATTTCCATTTTGTTGGGCAGTTTGATGTGAAGTGTGGGCTTTTCTATGTGGGGAAAGAGCAATCTATTATCCCAATCTAGGGCGAAGCTGTTGTATTCCTACCAGGTCAGGGAGATGGTTTGTCCCCGCTATGATTTTGGGAGTGGCCCGGTTTTAGATTATCCCTGTATAGTTGTAGGTGCACTTTGTGCTCATTATTGTCCAATGAATTGATAAGACTGGTTTTGGGGTTTATTTTCAGTGTTTGGCCAATATAGATGTAGTTCAGTTTGAAGTACTACCATTGGTGCACATTCAGTGTTGAAGGACTTTCCACATGTTTTGAAATGTCTTTTAATACCTGCATAGAAGTATTACAGTTTTAAGAAGACATTAGTATTGGGTACAGGTGTTCGGTGATTGAGTGTGATGAAACTGTATTTATTTCAGACATGTTCATCTGTGTAAGTTTATGTATATATATTTTAGTCATGTTAATTTTTTTGAAGTTAAGTGTAATTACAGTTGGGATGTGTATATATTCATGCATTAATTAATAATATAAGCTTTTTTGTTTGCATTTAATATCTTATGAAAGGGTACACAATTTGCCTCTTTCATTTGTCCAATAATGCTGCCGTCTTTGTTTATCTTTTGATTTGTTTTTAGCTCAGCTGACTGACTAGTCTGGCTTAGCTTTTAGGAGGGTCAGTTTTCCAGCATCCGGCATCTGTCTGTTCATCCATCCGTACGTCCATCCAACCATTCAGAATTACATTGTCAACTTCTTCTGCAAAACTGTCATCCAGAATCAATTCAAACTTGGTGGCACTGTAGCAGGGGTGGGTTTTTATGGAGTTTGTTTTTTATCTTATTTTCTTTTTTTCAGGGTTCCATACTAATTGGATGTTTATGAAGTACATGTTTCTTTTTGGATATGAGGCTTTGTTGTATATCAGGTGTCTTGTTCTTGTCTGGGTTGATATTGTAGGTTCAAGTTCAAAGCAGTCATTCTGTTTTGAAACTTTTGGACAGTCAAGTTTATTTAGTGTTTCCTTTCTGAGAAGGTTCGTGAATAAATATGAAACCCTTTCCTCAGTATAAGTGAATACTGGAATTTTGGTAGTTTTTGCCAATATTTGTGCATATACTAGTTCATATAATTTCAGCAAGACTTGCTTTTATAAGCAATTACTTGTTACATTATTTGCTTCATTATGTGCTATTATTTCACCTTCTTACATTTTTTAAAATTCCAGTGGGTTGTCTTCACCAAATATAAGGCAGAGATTAGCAGCCGCCATCACAAAAAAAAGGACGTCCAGGAATTAAAGGCTGCCAAACATGCATGATGGTTTCCCGCTGATGACCACTTGATGTATTCATTTGGCTGTTGAAGCCTTGAATTTTCAAAATTATGCATGGAAGGTGGTAATAGTGATAAATGAAGCTACAGGCTTAGGCTGAGACAGAGGCTGGATTGGTAAAGGTGTGCTGAGAGATTGGTTTGTTCTATTTTGTCCTTGTTTTTTCGGTTTTTGTTTTTGTTTTTGGATTTTTGTTTGTTTGTTTGTTTTTTGTTTTTTGTTTTTTGTTCAAGGTCGACATAACACACTGCTGCTGCTGTTTGTATGAGAGAAGCTTTAATCACATGTTAGTTGGTTGTCTCCTAGAGTCTGTCCTGTACTGAGGTTTTTACTTTTTTTTTTTTTTTTTTTTAAATTTGGGCTCGTATGTAGTAGCAAGTGACTTCCATTTTACTGTTGTTGAGGGTTTTAGCACTTTTATGCTTTTAAGGTGCTATTTATTTAGTTCATACTGCAATTCACCTGTATATGGGTATTAATTATTTCAGTGTGTCCATATATTTGGAATCTTTTAATGCTTTTAGGTTAATCATACTTTTGTTCCCATTTGGGAATAAAGGACTTTTTAGACTGTTATTGCTTTTAAGCTTTTGTAAATGTTGAAAGTTTTCCGCTGTTGAGATTTTCTTTGTTGCAATATTTTGTATTAAATGACTTGTGGAAACAAATGGTGTTGAATATGTCACTGATTTGTGGGTTACTAAAACTAAATGTGCACTTTGTTCATTTGTGTAATTTTGTGTTTTTTCATTCCAGCCATGTGCATCTTGTAGCAATATTTTAAATTAGGTGGTTTGTGGAAAGTGTCCTTAAACTGTATGTATTTAAGGCAGGTTCACGTTTGTCAAGTTATGTATGCCTATGTTAGCCACGTGCATCTTTTTGAGGTTATGTTATGAATGGTTACAATTATGACGTTTATATGTATTCATACATCGATTAAGAATGAGGTGTCCGTCTTTGTCGGGCTTGATATTGTAAGTTCGAGCTGATACTCTGATAATGTGGTTCGTTTTGAAATATAGTAAAAAGAATATGTTCCAGAGATAGGAAAAGCAAAAATTTTACACTGAATTTTATTGTCCAGATGAAATTTTTAAAACTTTTTATGTGGAAAAAATGTGTGAATTTAATAAAATGCATGTGTTTAGACGAACACAACTGTTTTAATGTGCTGCTAATATGTTCAAATTGTGCTTTTCAGTTTGCCATATAGGTATGGACAGAAGGGGGTAACGATGGAGATGGTCGCAAACTGATGGTACAGATACAAATTTTGCCCCAGTACAAGGAACAGGGGAAAAAAAATCGAAATAAAATTGAATAGTACTAAGAACGGAAAATAAAGGGTCTTCAAGTACGCAAGTATGGTAAATAATTAAGGCAGCGCTGAAAACCCTTGTAGCGATAATGGATTTGTAGTTTCTCTTTTTTTGTCAACTTCTTGGGCTCTGACGAGTGACATTTAAGTAAAAGAAATTGCATATTGCAGGTCAAATGTCGGACTGACACTGAAATGTACTCTACAGTTAATTGTATTTTTCATTGAAATTATGCAACCGGTCGCTCTTTTGTTTTTGTTTTGTATGAGTGAGCCTTCAGGAGAGATCAGAAAAGTCATGTGATATTTGACACGGTAAGTTTGCAGTCGGTCACAGTTTATTTCAAAGGCATTGACGACAAGCGGGCAGGAAATCATCACATCCCGTCTGCTACTTGTGAGGCACGTAAAATAATAAATTTGAACCTGAATGTATCATACCTTCATAATTTGACCAAGGGTACAGACGCGAGACATTTTTATAAATATACAGTTAAATGGTGCGTTCTGGTGGTTTAAATTTCAGAAATCAGCTGTAAGAAAGGGAATAGGAGAACGCATTTAAAATGCTGTTAACCACAGTCAGCTAGAAGGAAATACACAAAAACACTGTCACAACACAAACAGTTTATGCAAAATGTCAACTTTTTTTTCTTACTAAAATTGATCATACGGGAGTTTTTTTTCAAGATTCGGGATATCGTCAGACTTTAAAGAAATGTGTAAAATTTCGGGAGTTTTGGAACCTCTGCTTTATCTTTAATGCTAGAGGAAGATCGTGAAATGTCTGGTGTTCGGCAAGTGCATTCGAGTTTTAGAGCTGTCATGAAACTTAAAGTAGACTAATGTGACTAGAAGAGATACTTTCACTTTACAAGTGTTCGTCATTTTAAAAGCGAACCTTGCGGAGACAAAAAGGGAGACGATTTAAAGTACTGATTGATGTCAATCGAGTTAGTAAGAGGTTAATCAAATGTATTCAGTTATTTTTATTGATATTTTAACAATTACATAAAACAACTGCTAACCGGAATTTTTCTTTGCAGCATTCTGTGAGGGCAAGACGTTGGACGGACATAGCACCAAACAGTATCTGACCTGCCTGGACCCTGACCTGCATGGGACACCCTGTAGTCGTTTATATATCTCCATGGAAAATATCTTTAAGATAGGTGCTTTGGAATTTTTGTGACATGTTGCACAGTATATTTACTTATTTTCTGCTAAAGTTACTTTTGTATTTACTGTTTGCATTGCATCTGCATTCGAATGTCAGTATCACTTCATGTGGCCTTAATCCGAAAATTCCCATGCACGTTTCCTCTCTGATTCAGGCCAGTCCACGTTTCTGTTGATATTTTTTCACAATAGAGGACCGGAGTTATCTTTATCGTATGTTAATGTTGTCTTTAATTCTTTCTGTATTAGCATAGATGTTTACAGTTTGTATAATTCTTGAAACTTTTATCTATATTCAAATGTAAGAAAGTTTCAGAAAACTCTATTCCAAAAATGCCAATAGTTGTTAACTGGACCCATTTAATTACTGCCTGTGTAGGTTTCTTCTCAGATTGTTGTAATTTGAGATGTTTCTGTCTATATTTTTTACAATATTTTTGTGGCCCCATCGATTGCAGTTTATCTTTAAATCTTTCTATGCAGCATATTCCAATAATGCTGCATACATTTATTGAAAACTTCATCCTATTAAGTTTCTTGATATTGCCAAAGTTTGGTCGGTCAGTCTTAATTTTTTTCCATACTTGTCTAAGCACCAGAAGAGACAGGTGGTGACATAATGTTTACAGTGGCAATCCGAGGAGTGCTTTCACGGGTGCATGCACATTGTAAACAGTGTTCTCAGTTTGTTCTGATCGTGGAGTGCACAGGAAATATCTGAGATTGTCAGTTGAGAATTTTAATGTGCGTCCGTCTGTTGTAAAATGAAGAATCTTTTCACAATTGGATTCATGTAAAGCCTATCAATTAAGGGACATCATATTCGCTTCACTCCTTAATACATGTTTGTATTAAAGATACAAACACGGTTCACCCATTTAGCAGAATGACTTGTTAGGGGATTGCTGGCACCGAAACAAGTCTTGGTCTGGTTCCCAGCCGATGACCCGATTTAAAATATGGGCTAATAAAGCCTAAAACTTTCTTCTAAATTCCAAGTATTATGAATATGATTTGTTCCTGAAACAACTTTAATTGTTAATCCATGTAATGATTTAGAACTCTACCGTTTTTTTTTTTAGTGAATGGTACGGAATATGACTTTGGTCTTTGATTGTGTGATTTGATAGTGTTCTAACGGTACTTACAAATTTGGCTTTTCAATATATGTACCATATGAAGAAAGCAATTTTTTACAATATAGTGGCGCTCAGCTGTATGGACATTGCATGGTTAAACAATGTCCTTGTCAGCAAGTTTTCAGTTTTTGGCACTATAATGTACGAGTTTCACTGCACCAATTTCTCTCTGGTCTAGTTATCTAAGAAATTTGATTCTTAATTTCATATGTAGGCAGGAATAGAAAGATATGTAGGTTGCTACAGATCAACAGGCAGGTAGGTAGCGATAGATAGACAGGCAGGTAGGTAGCGATAGATAGACAGGCAGGTAGGTAGCTATAGACGGACAGGCAGGTAGATACATGTAGCTATAGACGGACAGGCAGGTAGATACATGTAGCTATAGACGGACAGGCAGGTAGATAGCTAGAAGAGATGGGCAGGCAGGTAGGTAGGTAGGTAGCTATAAATGGACAGGCAGGTATGTAGCTATAGATTGACAGGAAGGTAGGTAGGTAGCTAGCTAGCTATAAATGGACAGGCAGGTACGTAAGTAGCTCTAGAAAAGATGTAGATTGTTTCAGACAAAATTCGGAAGCACACGAGTATTTAGATAATTAGGGACAGAGAGAAACGTTGGTACATGTGAGTGTAGTTTTTTGTTATTGAAATATTTTGCGCACAATTTTGCTCTGAGCGGTTGGAATTTTCAGGAGTGAAATGTCAATTTCGACCTTGATGAGTTTTATGGAAAACACCATCAATCCACCAACAGAGACAGTTGTATGGAAATTTGTCTGTGCTACACACTAATGAACAATGTCGTTCGAGCATTTTAACGACCAGAATGTACTGAAGAAACATGTTTGATTGGGGGGGGGGGGGGGTATCGTGAACGTTTTCCATAGATCGCCATTTAAAAAATATTACACCATCCGTCGTCATATGGTTGATAAATAATAACTAACAGATGTTTATTTCAGTCGTCTATACATCAAAGAAAAACCAATAAAGACATTCGGGAAATCCATCGATCCAAAGTGTTGATCAGATTTTTCTTTGCATCTTGGAACGTCTTTGTATAAAGACAGTTTAGTTTTTAATAATCTGTTGGCTGCAAAACCTTAGTCAACCTCTAGATGTATGTAGACTTAGACCCACAGTGGCCATAGATTTTCCAACACTTTCTAACTTTTCTGCTCAGAACTTTTTATGTTCCCTGGTATTTCAAAAATGTTGGTTCTTTTGTATTTTTTTGGCGATGGTTAAACTGTGGTGATGTTACTCTGACCAAATGGATTCTTCGTTTCCAATTGATTCTTCATTGTTCTTGTGTTTATATTTTCTGGATAAAGTTCGACAGATGTGACGTTACTCTGACCAAGTGGATTCTTCGTTTCCAATGGATCTTTTGAATCATCTGTAAATCAAAGAAAATCCAATGAGCGGTATCGGAAAATGCATTAATATGAACAGCATTTTCTTTGCATTTTGGAACAGAACGGTTTGATTCTCGAATAGTTTTCAAAAATCAATTTGCTTCAATTATAAAAAAAATATTCCCAGCAAACCATGAAGATTGGCCCAATCTTGGACCAAATGTGATGTAACATTAGGCCAACATTGGGGCAACCTTCATTGTTTGCTGGGGTAACAGTCTGTATGTAGACCTGGACCCACAGTACCCATCTTTTCACCACACTTTTCTAATAGGCAGATAGAACAGAGCTTTCGTTGTCTCCAGTTATCTCATCATGTTGTTCTTACGTTTATATTTATAGACAATATTAAATCCGACAGATGTTATGTTACTCTGACCAAGTGGATTCTTCGTTACAAATGAATTCTTCATTGTTCTTGCGTTTATATTTCTGGATAAAGTTCGACAGATGTGATGTTACTCTGACCAAGTGGATTCTTCGTTTCCTATGGATTCTTCATTGTTCTTGCGTTTATATTTTCTGAATAAAGTTCGACAGATGTGATGTTACTCTGACCAAGTGGATTCTTCGTTTCCTATGGATTCTTCATTGTTCTTGCGTTTATATTTTCTGAATAAAGTTCGACAGATGTGATGTTACTCTGACCAAGGGGATTCTTCGTTTCCAATGGATCTTTTGAATCAACTGTAAATCAAAGAAAAGCCAATGAGCGATATCGGAAAATGCATTGATATGAACCGCATTTGCTTTGCATTTTGGAACAAAACAGTTTGATTTTTGAGTAGTTTTCAAAAATCAATTTGCTTTAATTAAAATAAATATTCCCAGCAAAAATGAAGATTGGCCCAATCTTGTACTAATGTAATGTAAAATTAGGCCAACATTGGGGCCCACCTTCATTGTTAGCTGGGGAAACTGTCTGTATGTAGACCTAGACCCACAGTAACCATCTTTTCACCACACTTTTCTAATTGTTAGATTGAACAGAGCTTTCGTTGTCTCCAGTTATCTCATCATGTTGTTCTTGTGTTTATATTAATAGCTGATATAAAGTCCGACAGATGTGATGTTACTCTGACCAAGTGGATTCTTCGTTTCCTATGGATTCTTCATTGTTCTTGCGTTTATATTTTCTGAATAAAGTTCGACAGATGTGATGTTACTCTGACCAAGTGGATTTTTCGTTTCCAATGGATTCTTCGTTGGTCTTGCGTTTCTATTTTCTGGATAAAGTTCGACAGATGTGATGTTACTCTGACCAAGTGGATTCTTCGTTTCCTATGGATTCTTCATTGTTCTAGCGTTTATATTTTCTGAATAAAGTTCGACAGATGTGATGTTACTCTGACCAAGTGGATTCTTCATTTCCAATGAATTTTTCCTTTCTGAGTGGCCTATTAGCATTATTGCCAGGTATGGTATTCAAGATCTACACCAGCTTTTTTATGTTGTTTGTTTTTGGTTTATGTTTTCCTTTGACTTATTTGTTCAAGTGGTTGTTTGTGTTGGTTAATATATGACATTCAGAATGCCTTCTGTCATACAAAGAAAGAATTTGTTTTAAAAAGCGTAGCGGGCTAAGCAAAACTATGAATTGACTGAATTTATTCACCAGAATACCAGAATATAGGCAATCATATTTCAATTTTAATTACTGTATACACATTCATTAAGAATGTCATCCTATCAAATTTGTAGATATTGCCACAGTTTAGTGAGTATTGCCATTTAGCATGTTTTCCTATTCCGGCCAAAGGACCATAAGACGACAGATTGGAACGTGATTTTTAAAAAAATCTGAGGAGTTTCTTCGTGTGATTCTAGTCATACTGTACTGTGTAACTAAATCATATTAAAGTTTATTATTTTGCTATTGCAGACACAGATTTCAGGGGATGGCAAAAGTTAATCATGCAGGAACAGGCAGCTTAATCTGATTGGGTTACTGTTTGACTCAATTACTTTGAAGTATATTAATTTGGTATTGCAGACGCAGATTCCAAGGCATAACGAAATTAAACCATAGTTGAACAGAAAATGTGAAAAATGCAACTGTGTAAGTTTGATTTTGATTATATAAGATTGAAGAAAGCATGCCTTGTTCTGACATAATTGCGGCGTAACTCCTCCATCGCCAGATGATCCAATTTCTACATCTACATATCAAGTAAAAGCAAATGAAGATATGCGGAAAATTTATTTATCTTGTTATATTGATTTTCCGTTGCATTTCGAGATACTGTAATAAAAAGAATGCGCAGTGTTTAATAAATCTATTTGCTTCAAAAGTTTAAAATCAAAGGAAAGCTATAGTTTGTATGCAGGCTTAGACCTACGGTCGTCATATGGTATTTTCACCATACATTTCTAATTCATTATTTACAGGATCAGAGCTTTCTTTTTACCCTGTTATTTCCGGATATATTTTTCGCCTTTGGTTTTGTATCTTTTATAGGTGATGATCGACTGCTGTGATGACACTCTTCGACGTAATGGATTCTGCTGTTCCGACATATTCGTCATTTCCAAGCAGACGACAGGTGGCGATATGAATTTTTAAAATGACAATCTGAGAAGTGCCGTTACGGGGATGTACACCCTGCAAACAGTTTTCCACATTTTGATATGGTCGTAGAGTGCACAAGGGATGTCAAAGATTTACCTTTGTGAGGAATTATAAATATGTGGTCTTATTCTGTCAGAAAATAAAAAAATTCAGGCAAAAAGTTCTATGAGGAAAGAAGTGTTTGTTTTCTAAAATATTGCTCGCCGGCTGTATACGGGCGTTACATGGTTAAACAATGTACTTGTCTCAATGTTGGAGTGGTAGGTTTCAGTTATAACTGCAAATGTTGAAGGCTTTATGCTCCTTAGCACATTGATAGCTATGACAAGCTATGACAAGCTTAAAAGTGTTACACTGATAAGCTTCTTCACCACAAAATTCATGCATTTCAAGTATTGTAATGATTTTATTACACTCATCTCTCTCCTGGATCTACTTATCTACTTATTAGATTTTTAATTTGATATGGAGACAGAAAGATAGGTAACTATAGATGGACAGGCAGGTAGGTAGCTTCAAGTGGACGGGTAGGTAGGTAGTTTTAGGTGGACAGTCAGGTAGGTAGCTTTAGGTGGACAGGCAGGTAGGTAGCTTTAGGTGGACAGGCAGGTAGGTAGCTTTAGTTGGACAGGCAGGTAGGTAGCTTTAGGTGGGCAAGCAGGTTGGGAGATTTAGGTGGACAGACAGCAGGTAGCTGTAAATGGATAGCCAGGTAGATAACTACGGATTCACAGACAGGGAAGTAGGCAGTTATAGATTAGGCAAGTAGATTTAGACCGCACTATAGGCCTACCACATAGCTGCAGACTTGAGTTTATTTAGACAAGACTCAGAAGTAGATGAGCGACTATTTAGATGGCTAGAGAAGGGGAGAGATGTTGACAATTTATTTATTTATTTTTTATTTTTTATTTTTTTTTGTAAAAGTTGAAATACGTGCTTTTGGTGCATTTAGCTTTCAAATCTGCCACGAAAGTCATGTTTGTGGTGATCACGTAAGATTTCCTAAAGACAAGAAAAAATAGCCCTTCAATACCATTCCAACAAGAGGCACGCACTTGTAGACCTTCGTTTTATTTGAGGCCACTTAAGGATGAAATAAAAGTCGAAGGCCAAGGTGGTATTTGCATCCACTTGCAACTCGCATTATAGTTGATGTTTAAGGTGAACTGACACGGGTATTTTTGAATCACCTACTTGTCTTCCTGCCGAACGCAGTGGCAAGTTCTGCATGGACGTATTTATTAAAAAAAACATCGCCATGTGGACCTTAGCTTGAAGGCCACTCAAAGAAGTAAACGTATAAGACTAAGGTGGTATTTGCATTGACCTGCAACTCATATGCGTTATGATTGATGCTTTAGATGAAATGACATGCGTAATTTTCAGTCGTCTAAAAGTCTTGCTGTCGCACGCAGTGTAATGTTCTGCCAGGATGAGTTTACCTAAAAACATCGTCACATTCACCAACAAGAGACAGTTGGATGTAACTGTCTCAGATGTACACCAATGAACGGTGTCGTCTTAGCACTTAACGACCAGGGTGGTTGAGGAAACATGTTCACTCGGGGTAAATATTATCCTGAATAATAATAAAAGCGTCCACCATCATATGGATGAGAATCAAAATGTGTCGCGGAGACGTTGAAGCTAAAAGACATTTCGGAGACTTAAACTATTGTTGTTCACCAGCTATATGCAATGGAAATGATATTTTGGTGGTTTTTAATGCAGGGGATTTGTCCCTATGCTTTTTTCCACGGAAGGGTTGCATGAACAATAGTCGCTTTCTGCATTTGTAGCTTCTACTTCTAAATCTAAGGTGGCTGCTGGGAGCAGTGTGAAAATATGTTCTTGCAACAAATAAACTATTCTAATAAAACATGTGTAAAATGATGAACTGTCAAACTTGTTTATTTTCTTGTGTGTGTGTGTGTGTGTGTGTGTGTGTGTGTGTGTGCGTGCGCGCGCGCGTGTGTAGCAAGGCTGATGTGTGAAAAAAGCATAGACTTCTCATTGCCATAGGGACAACACGAACATTATAACTATAATGCATACAAGATAGGAATGGCAGGCGATGGGTGAAAAAAGGAGTAATTATTGTGCTAAACATTAAAACTCTGCATGATACACTAGCAAGCATGAACAACCTCAGCCTCGACACGTACAGTTGCCACCTGGTTTATTTCACAATTTAATGATCATAATGAAATTCTCGTTGCGGGCACGTCGAAACCAGGACCATTCTCTCATGGAAGAATGAGATTATATAAAATATAAACTTGCTAAATTTAGACACCATATTTTAATAAGACTCATAATCAAAAATATGGAATTCGTGCAAAATAAAGGAAATGGCAAAATTTCACACGGTGTGCTACCAAGTTGGTTAATGGAAACCGTAAATGGGAGCCACCAAAGGGTCACTACCAATAATAATATGCATCGCCTTCTGAACGACGTTCTTGGTGGTAATCAACCCACTTTGGACCCACATATCGGGCTTCAATATCTAAAAATCTGTTGTATTTTCTCTCTGCCTGTTTTAATAGATCCATCTATGTTGGATATAAATCACATAAAAATGAGCAGGGATGTACTATGCTGATTTTTATTATATAGGTATAAGTTCTTATGATGAGTCTCCAGCATCGCCAAAGTGCACCACAAGCCAAGTGCATTGGACAATATATTAAATGTTCAAAAATTTAAATATGCAAGTCAATTATTAAATTTAGAAAGTTTAGTGATGATATCGATGTCTAGCAATATAGTCTTTATGAATATAAAATGATCATAATTTTACTTATTATTATCATAAAAATATCATCCAATGGTAAAACAGCATTATCCAAATAAGCAATCGGATCTTTTGTTAACCTAATCGTGATTGACCGTTATGCAGCAATTTGTAATAACTTGTACTAGAAAAAAGACAGAAAATTGTAATGCGGCGGCAATTTTTAACAATTGCGGCAATATGTTATATTATTTGCAATTTGTAAAAATGTCGTAGAAAAATTGAATTAATCAGATGAGTAGAAAAACTATAAAATGTAAGCGATTGCATGGAAGTGCGTTTCAATGGAATGAAAGGTATTGTTGAGACGATCACCTATGCAGTTTTTTTTCCTAAATTGTGATTTTGATAAAACTAAAGAAGAGAAACTAACACCTCATAAAAAGGCGAATGCTGGTGGGATTTAGGACGCAAATTTATTCGCATTCAGCGGCCAGCCTGCAAAATTGCACATTTTCAAGGATGGCAACATGTCAAAAAATCGTCAGTCACATGGTGCCCACTGTGGAAAAGTTTTTTAAAAACCAGATCCCAAATATATTTTAAGTTCTTAACTTGTCTTTTGGCTTTATATTCTAGGAAAATTAGTGTTAGACTAGCTCCATATCCTGAACATACTACTGCCTATATCCTATGCGGGTATGGAAACACCGGAGAACACTTTCTGTTACAGCCCTTATTATCAAACCAATACCCCTTTCCGGTCAGCCTCTTGGATCAAACGAGGAATCACCTAAAACAATCAGCATTTCCGTTTCAAAACCTGTTCACTTGGACTCGTCTGTCAGACGAGTGGCAAGGCCGCAGTTAATCTCGAGACCCCTTTAACCGATACAGTCAATTCGTCACTCCATGTTGAATTTTCAGACACATCTATCTACTATTATTTACGCAGGCACATGCAGATGTCGCAAAACTATCACCTATGACGTGTGATTAATTAAAGAAATGGGAAGCTTTATATATGTCGCATATAGGGCTAGTTCATATTCAGAAGACAAAGAAATGGGAAGCTTAACTTTTAAGTTCAGGGGAGACGCGAAAGAAAAAAGGGTAAGTAGACTCGTTGACGCAAGATGGCAGCATACGGAGACGAACCAGTTGGACGATCACAAAGACAAGAACGGGCCAAAATAGAAAAAAGCCATCAACTATAGCTTTAAATTCAATTTCCGCGCAGTGTAATTGACAATATGTAAGTCGAAATTTCGAGTTATTTTCTCGAAATTATGAGTTTTACATATCCAAATTTCTTGCTTTTTATAGAAATATCAACTTTAACATGTCAAAATTTTCAGTCTATCTCGTAATATCGGGTTTATAACCTCAAATTTTGGTTTAAACATATTTCATTTGGAAACATAATTGGCCGACAGGCTCACCAGCCTATATTAGGGCCTCTTGTGTTTTTTTCTAAAAATCTCGAACTTTCGTGATCTTTCTCGAAACTCCGTGATTTTCCTGACATTTCGAATTCAAAACTCGAAACTTCGCCTTTTTTCTTCGAAATTGGGAGGGGTTTTTTCAAATCAATATCTCGGGTTTTTTCTTGATATTTTATTTTTTCCCCGGAAATTTTGAGTTTGAAATCTCAAAATATGGAGTTTTTTATTCTCAAAATTTGGACTTTTTCTCATGTTCACTGAATTACGTGTTTCTTGTTTGAACTATCGTATTTTATTTTCGTAATTTCGACTTCAAAATATTATTTTCCCGAGTTTTAATACGCAAATTAAAGTGTTGCATGCTTTTATCTCTGGTGACCACAGGTGGGAAAGCTTATGCGATCACTCATGTCTGTCCGTCATTCCGTCCGTAAACTTATGCTTGTGAGTGCTATACGGTCCACGGTTTTCAAGGTAGCCCCATATAACTTTCAGGACTTATCAACTGTATGGAAATCTAGGTCAAGTTCGATACTGGTGGCACCACCCACAGTATTATGTAATATACTTGTCAAAAGGTGAAATTCATGTGACCGATCTAGCATCCTGAATATTTAATAGATCTTCATGAAATTCAGTGGGGCTGCAGAGGTCAAAGTCTCAGTTGCATATGATACTGGTCGCGCCACCTATAATTTGACGGAATTTATAAGCCAAAATATGTGAAAAGATTCAAAATTCCTTTATCTCAAAAAGTAAGTGAATTAGACACGCGCCACATTGATAGGATGTGTAGACAATGTCCAGTGCTAGTCTGTAATATAATAACAGTGACCTTGACCTATTTTCGTGAGGTCGCCAATACTGTAAAAATGAAAGAGGTGATTTTGTAATGGCAGGATGCAGCTTGGGCATCAATGGCAAGGAGAATTGAGCCTCCAGATCAAAATTGCAATTGATTACATTGTGCATGAAACTGTACTTGGTGATCTACTTTTTGGGTCACCGTGACCAAATCATTATGGGTTTTGGCGCATGTCCATGTTTATTATCTTTCATTAATAACTCGAAAAATTATTACCCGATTTGAACAAACAGACCATGTATGGTCAGCTGGATACGTGGCACCCATCTTTTATACTAATGATTTTTAGTCCGAGTTGAAAGTCAAGGTTAAATTGCCCGCTGGAATATAGTAGATATCATGTGAATGCTCTGCACCCCACAGTTTTTTTTAGCTAGGTACATATAACTTTAAGGACTAATAAAGTGCATAAATACCTCTGTCGACGTCAAGGTTGGTGGCGCCACCTATTTTTGATGTAATATATGGGTCAAAATGTGACCATCTTGTGACAGGACCAGCATGCTTAATTTTTTCATGGATCTTCATGAAATTAAGTGGGATTGTAGAAGAGGTCAAAATATCAGTTGGTTATATTTTCTCTGGAAAACAGTTCTCATGGTGCTTTGCCCACTTTCATCATCACCATCATGATCACCATCATGATTTTTCCCACCATTCAGTGATTCACATACATGAAACAGTTCCATGGACCAGCGAAGCGCCCATGCCTTGTGACAGTATGCAATGCTGGTACAAAAGTGACCTGGTCATCCCCATCCCCATTCCATTCATGAATATCTGAGCCCTCAGTTACATTTAACACTAAATCGTTATCTGAACTATCATGTTCTTGTTCCTGCAGGTCGCCTGACATTTATAGGCATGGAATCTTTGAATGTCAGGTTCAAATTGGAAATAGTGTAAAATACCAGGCAAGCACCTGACGGGTTGGGAGCCAACTGAAAAAAATCTTTTCAGATGGGTGGAGTGAAAGTTCGACGCGTTTCGCCACCAGATTTGGCTCATCAGAACCTGTAAACCGGTGGCCAGACGCGCATCACGTTTCTGTATGCAACCTTTTGAAAAATGTGCTATTACGTCAAAAGTCCAAGCTGACGTAATGCAGTACTCTGGTACTGCGATCGGCCCTCCATGAGAGTGGCCAGTGGGGGAGGGGATGGTGATGGTGGTTTTGCCCCGAGTGGAGAAAACGGATTGTGCTCTCATCCATTATTTTCTTTTGTCCATTTTCCTTGCATGGATAATTTGATAATATTATATTGAATGCATTTTACGTAGGCCTACTCGTATCATTTAAAATTTCGATGGCAATACCCATCTCTGCTGGGTATAAAGAGATCAATTTTGAATTTTGAACCAAGTTGCTATTTTGACCAGCGAATTACTGCACTCAAACTTACATGCTTACCTGCGTTTTACGCACCTCAAGTGCTGTAAAGTATAAATCCAATCTAAATCACATCTCCCATCAAGTTATATGAACCTTGTAAATGTCTAAATCTTAATATTAAAGTTTGGAAAGCGGGCTTTGGCGGCCAGATTCTCATGCTGAGGCAATATGTTGTGCTTTCACGTACAATGACCTTCAAAATGTACGATACCATTAAACTTGTGCGTAGGTGAATACGTGAACCTTCGTGTTATATATAGCCGTGAACACCCCCCCCCCCCCAACAGTATGTGATATTTATTAATTCCTAAGGAAATAACCAACGCGATAGTTCTGTTGGGCATTTTGAGAAGACCTTGATAATACACAACTACTATTGACAACAACTTTGTTAACTTTTTATTTATATCCACCATATTTTTCTTTCCTTTCTTTCTTCACCGATTCATTTATTCAATTTCTTTTTGCTATGTCGGGTCATTTCGTTCATTTATCGATAGCTTTCTTTGTCACAAATCCCATTGCATTGAGACCTGTCTGGATCACCTCATATGAATGTAGGTCACTATTCTAGCTTATTCCATATGTTTACCAGTTAGTTATATGTGAGTCACCCACAAAACAGGCCAACTCAGTGACTCTGCAGTGACCCTGGAAAGTATTCATTGAACTCAATGACCCGGCACACACTCAATGAATACAGTGACCTTTCCAAATGAAAGCAAACAGCTATACACATTTTCATAACATATGGTTCAGAGAAAAATTAAAGATGAGGCTGCCGATAATTGTTTTAACAAAAAATATTGTGAAAAGATATGAACAGAAACATCTCAAATAAATTCAAGCTGAGAAGAAACCTACAAGGGCAGTAGTTAAATGTTTCCATTTCCAAACTATGCGTGTTTTTTGCAATAAGGTTATCTGAGAAGTGCTTACTTTTGAATTTGGATAAAGTTCAGATGTGACGAAAACTCTAAATAGTTATTCTAATAATTAAAGACTTAAGGCAATACAGACTAATTTTAGCAATATCTACATGCGTGACGTGCTTAAAGTTTTATACACAGCATCATTTGGATATGGTTGAGAGCAAGAATTAAACAGGGGGCAGCAGATGATGGAGCCACAAAACACTGTGAAAAAAAAGAACAAAAAATCTCGAGTTTTGTCAGTTTGAGAAGAAACCTACATGGGCAGTTGTTGAATGTGCCCATTTCACTACTATGGGCATTATTAGAATAAGTTATCTGAAACGTACTTGCATTTTAATATAGATGCAGTTCAAGGATAATACAAGCTGTAAGCATTTATTACAACTAATATAAAATCCCGCCAGTACTTTTGGACCTGTATCCACTGTCGCTGCATCCTTCTCGCCCAAGCGCCAGCTTTCACAAACGGGCGGGGGGGGGGGGGGTCGTGGTGGGTCCTACTAGTGCTGCTGCAAAATTAAGTCCGACGGCGACTTCTATATCTGATACAAAATAGGAACTGTGGGGCCCACCGCTGGCTACAAATAATGTTATTTTTTATTGCAGTGTATTTACATTTTTAGGTTATGCTCACTCTGGAAAAGTCCCAATATATATATTGCACATTACATTTATTCGACAAATTAACCTTCCTTTCACCCCAATCGCACATATATTTTGGATACGACCTCTTCAAAATATCGAATCAGCTCACTGGCACTTGGCTGACATTTTGCAGACTCTGCACCCAATGGTTTGTAAAGGAGGATGCAAATGGGACTATCTGGGGGAGGTGGCGGGGACAGGGGGGAGGAAGGGAGCGGTGGTCATTATGTATATATGAAACCATATTCTTTGCAGATCGTGAGGGATCCATAATATATGGAACCAAAAGTATATATTTTGCCAAATAATCCAGAGCATCAATAACAATGATATGCTTCGAACAGGCAGATTAAAGTTAAGATAGTAAGTCATGGTTTAAAAGTACTTTAACGACCGTTTGCCCTGGCAACTCGGAAAACAGAAGCTGCTGAAAACCCGTGGGCGCGATTCTCTCTGATTTTCCTTTCCCACAATGCATTGCACCATGTTTATAAATGGCGCTCACCATGTGTGCATGCATGACATGTTGGTATCGTTTTGCATTTGGATTTGTAACTAATGGATGATACCTGCTTCAGACACAACAGAGCAAGCAGATTAAGGTTAGGAGAGTAAGTCATCTTTAAAAAATATGTTGACGACCATTTTCCCTGGTAACACGGAGAACGGACACCTGGAATCCAGCGATTCAAGATACCTATAATGCACCATCGTGGCTATATGCAGCAGCTAAAATGCTGTGTTTGAGTCGATTTAGTGCAAAATGACACGTTGGCCAGCTTTTCTGTTAACTTGCAACTTGGTTACGGTTGATTACAACAACCGTTTTTTGTTTTTTTTTTGTACCAGTGGTCGTTTGTGGGGCAATTTTGCTGGTCGTTGGTCGCGTGTTGCAGGCGGTCTACTCTAAGGTTGGCCAACTGGAGCATTGGAGCAAAATTTTGCATTGCATTGCATTGAGAGTGGTCCAGGGAATCAAATTTGCTGCTACAAAGATTTCCAGTTGGACAGCACTTTGGTCGTTTGAGTGAGGTCATTTGACATTGCAAAAGCGCCCGTGCCAAGGAAAACTGGTCGTTTTGACTAGATGGGGACTGGGGTTGGTAATTGCAGGTACTACTGTACCATGATTATACCATGCAGAACCTGCTCGCGTATATCAAAGAGAGTGAATGCAAGAACATTTTTTAAAAATAAGGTGAAATCATTCTTGACGCAGATTCAGAATCGGAAGCTTTTTTTACCAGTTGCGCGCCAACAATCACAAAAAAAATTACGAAAGATGGAGGTGACCTGTATTGGCACATACAAAGACTACAAATATTACAATCACATGCAGGACTGCCGTGAGATGGGAGTACTGGAGAGGGACCACTTTATATGTTTATAATTTCAGTATCTTAGTGTTATAAAAATATGCCTTTGGTGCTTATATCTATTTATTTGTTTATATATTAATTTATCGAAAATTGTGATCCATCTTTTAATTCATAAATGATTCAAGCATTTCAGCCTGTGCAAAGCAACTTAATATTTTTTGATTTCATACTTGCTATTTTGATGTTGTGGTCCACCATGGAAATGAGCCAAGGCAAGATTCCCTACGCATTTGGTGCTCCCATTTCCTGCATCATAGTTTGGTGTGCTTTCGGCAATTTTATTGCACAATGCTGGCATATGTGTGAATAAAACATTATCAATCAATTGACATTCAGTGATAAAAGTTAAGTATATATAGGCCTAGTGATTATCTTAATGTTTTTTCCTCGTTTTTGTCGAGAAAATACAAACTTACTAATTGCAGGGTAAGTTATCTCTTAATTTTCCCTGAATTAATAAACATAATAGGTGTGCAAAAATTTCCTAAAGCGTCACATGTATCAATACAAAAATTGTCTTATCTTAATTGATAACGTGGCGATGGTCTTTTTTAAAATTTATTTTTTTCTAATTTTTGCTCGTTTCCATCCGATTTTTGTACAATCTGAGGGAAAATAGCCAAATCAGTACAATTATGACTAAAATGTCGTGATTTTCTCAACCATGTTAAGGCACGATTTTCACTCGAAACTCCCCAGAATGCACCATTTTGCATGCTCAAATTCAATGTTTTTTTTCAGGGAATGGAGGGGGAGGGGAATGCTCCCAGACCCCCATAGCATGACTCCGGGCGCTTGCTTTGGTCCTTTGAGCCACATATGTCTCACGTGGGCCACTGAAAAAATTATGTACTTTTTGGATCTCCTGGGTCTCTGAGTTTCTAGCACGGGCCTGGATCGATTAATATTTATTCGGGAAGGGCGGCTTGAAAGTAAGTGTACCTTTTTATTTTTTTTTTGTCGTATTAATTTTAGGGTTAGGCCTTTTTTAGTAGGGTCTGTCAGGTTACCGGAACCTCACATATGTTCTTGTAAGGCCTTCGGTATACTGGACATTTGTTAAAACATGTTTAAAATGGTTGTTCTTTCCCATTTTACACATTACCTCTTTTGACGTCGGTTAAATTTGCTACCCGGGCACAGCCGCAGGCACTTGTGATAATATAAAAGACGTAAAGACTAAACGCAATACTGACCATACTTTCAGCAATGTCTACAAAGTTGACCGGATGAAGTTTGTGATACATGAATGCAGTATCATTGGAATATGGTTGAGAGGAAAAAATAAAAATAAGGCAACAAATGCTGTTGTGGCAAAAATATTGTAAAAGAATAAGAATAGAAATATCTCAAATTACTTTATTCTGAGAAGAAATGTACAGGGGCAGTAGTGATAGGTTTCCATTTAACTACTATGGGTGTGTTTGCAATGAGGCTATCCGAAATTTTCACGATTCAATCCAGAGGAAGTTTGCAGAATCACACAAACTTTAAACATTTATGTTAACATAGATAGAGTTAAAGACTACATGCGCTAGTGGGGAAATTTTGACAGGATATACAAATTTGATATTTTTCACGCAACAGCGATGACGTGTTACCCATATGTCCGTGACGAATACTACTGAAATGTTCATTCTGGTCAAAACATGACTACAATGACAAAAAAAAATTCTATTGTAACATGAGTACAAGTAGGATTATGTATGAAATTAATATATATGTACCATTTTTTTCATTTTCCACAAAATACTGTATATTGATGTATTTGACAAATGTCTGTAATGAGTTTAACTCGAGATTTTCAGTCCGACCAGACTATGATTATAATAACATTATATTAATTTTAGTCACTCCTGTTGAGAGACCTACATGCATTGTATTTCTTTCTTTTTATCAGTTCACCAGGAGATAACCAGGTCTCCATTCTTGAAGTCTGTTATGGGCTCATCACGTTCTAAGTAATGCGGTTTCCTGCTACATCCGCATCCTCAAAATAAAATACTTGGAATTCTACCACTTCATTGGACTTGATGATTTTGCCGATAACTCCGTGATACCAGCCTTCTACACCTGTGTCACTGTCACTCCACAAATGAGTGACTGATTTGTCTTACGAGATCTCTGGATGAAAAAGACAGTCTTGATTTTTTTTCAGATTCCTTGTCAACACTTCCAGACATGGTCAACTTGAGGAGATTTTGTCGAAGAGGACAGTTGTCGTCTATTTGACGGAAAGGCGAAAACAGACATGTCTTTAAATTTCTGTGACAGCAGAATCTTTCTTACTTTAATTTTTGTTTTTAAAGCGGCTTTTTTAGTGACTCTCTGCACAAATTCAGTTCTTTGTCCATTTGTGTCTCAGACACCCATAAACCTCCTATTTCTGTAATGCCATGTAACAAGTTTACACTAACAACTCTTTTGTCTTCACGTTCGCTCATTTCACTTTGCTTTCTTTTTAGGTCTGCTTTCCTTTCTTCGCGTATTTGTTTCGCTCTTTTCCTTGCACTTAACATTTCTGCCGCAGCTATTTTTCTAGCTGTACTAATCACCTCAGCCCTTGCCTGGCCCTGCATGCCATCCAACCACACACTAATTCCATTTGCTACTGAGCAAATCTTGGCTTCATGAAAGCCAATTTTTTCCATTGGAAGCGTTCTTCAATGACGAGTCCACGTTTGCTAAAATACGTTCGCCATTGATGTTGTTGGCTGTAGAAGATGCCGCAACTTCTTATTACATGATCACTTGGAGAGTGGTGGGCTCCTCCGGGAAGATGATCAGCCAGGAATATATATCTTGCAGCAATTAGTGCTTTTACATTGTCATCACTTGCTGTTTGTTTCACAAGACTGTCCAGCACAATATCTCTCTCAATTGTGGTGACAGATGATAATACGGTGCATTTTCCGACACCAAATCAGATGCGTCCTAGCTCCATGTCTGCAGAGATTCAACTGCTTCGCTATAAAATTTGCTCAATTCCAGCACAGGACACTCAACCATACAGTATAAGACAACCAAGACACAGAGATTTGCTTGGTTTTTTTGGACCCAGAGAACGACACCTGTCAAGCACAGTTTGGCTTTACAGATCGATATGGATTGCCTGAATTAACAAGTTGGGTTTGCCCCACACTTTGTTAATAAAGTCTAAGATTCCATGTTTGAAATGATAGATGGCTTCACCATTATGAAACAAGACATGAAATCTCACACCAACATTGTACTCTACCAGGTTTTCCTCCAACATGTCAAGGTATTCTTTTATTTCTGCAGGGCAACCCGCACTCTCCTTGTGGTAGGATTTTGCCATTGCACAGATATACGCGTGCGTTTGGGATTAACCACGATGAGCAAAACTGTGTTGTCTGGATACATCAGTAGCACTAGAGGTAAAGCTACAAGTTCATTTCACACAATAATTAAAACACAGAACAGAAGAAATGAGTATGTGTCATATTACAGCCAGAAATGTGTAAGAATTTTTCTTTCAATGCGATTTTTTCGGAACTTTTTTTTTCTTTTTTTTGCCCAACCTCTACAATTTGTATCTCGCTACACAAACTTACGGATTGCCCTATCACATTAAAATCAACGGACATTAAAAGAAAAATATCATATCTCGGAACTGTTCCCAGGATTTTTTTTTCACACAACCCCTTCCGTGACTTTTGGAGCAATTTATAGAAAGAAAGTGAACAACCTGTCAGGACTAAATTAAAAATTTTACAACTTTTTAGTTATGCTATTTCAGGACTAACCATTGAATTCGATCCTGGACGTGGATATATATTTTAAATTTCTTCTGATTTCAACTGGAAAAAAAAAAATTTTGTGTGACTTCTGCGCGAAAAATGTGAAAATCCTACCAAGTCAGAAAGAATGCTACAAAATCTCAAAAAATTCCAATCCTGCAAAAAGACCATATGGATACAAATCTATGGATATGTAGTAATCAGAAAATATAAAAGTCTAATGTACTTTTGAAAAAATTAAATAGGTAATATCGATCCAAAGTTGCCAGTGTCACTGCGCACTAGCTTCACAGCTTCCACCTTAACCAAAGTACGGTATCGAATGGAACAAGACAATTTTACTGGGCCCGAATGAAAAACGGCCCAGCTGATTTAGATTCACATAATAATAATAATAATAATAATAATAATAATAATAATAATAATAATAATAATAATGATGATGATGATGATGATGATGATGATGATGATGATAATAATAATAATAATGTTATTATTATTATTATTCAATTGAATCCAGATAATAATTTGTGGTTGCAAGAAACACCTTTAGATCAAACTTGTCACTCGAATTGCCGACTGAACAGACCCATCTCTGTATTTTTTGCACTCCACACGTGTAATAGCGGTAACACGGATCTTGTTCTACTGTGGAGGTGATCACTTCACATCCTGATTTTCTTTTTCTTGTGACTCCTGACGACCCGTTTTGTGATTTCATTCCAATAGTGCATGTTAAGCTATTAATAGCCTACAACCTATCACTCTTTGCCATTCGGTTACGTTTTATCATGGAGGTAGAAAGGGTTTTTATCGTGACTGCTGCAACAAAACAAAACATCACAGCCAAGAGGACACGAAAACAGACGTGTTCGGTCAACGCAGCTGGAGATGGCAATGCTTACCGCCTCATATCAAGTTCCATAATTATGTGGGTACAAATTTAGAAGCGGCACGTGTCAACTACCCTGCAAAATCTGAAAAATCAATAGGTGTGGCTATCTTTCCACAAGTTCCTATGTCTGATATATAACTTCGCGGAGTTGCCCCACTCTTGTCACCTTTCTCACTTCACGACTCTTGCAAGGGCTATTAGACTACTAAGCCCCTGACTGTGCGTCCAGCATATATCTTTTTTTTTTTTTTTCTGTCAAGTGTATACCGCTATACCCACCAAACACAAATATAACATTGCAATAACTAAATGTACCTGGAACCGACAGTTTAAACATATTTGCGATCTAGAGCTGACCCAACAAACAGATTAGGTGATGAATGCATCTGGCCCACGACACGGTATCCTTTGTACAATGTAAACAATTTAGACTTCCTATACAGTAAAAAGAAACTGATGTAGCAGACACAAGACACCACCCGACAGCTGTTTACAAACTGTTGCCATGACATCACATCTCGGAAAATTTGGTCTTCGTTGGAGTCGCTGTGCCAGCAGGCAATTTACGCCATTCTAAAAATATACACTACATCATGCAACGAGAATTTTATTTGTATCGCTGCACTTTATTTGTATGTATATAAATATTGTAAGTATTTTATTTCAGGACCAAAATGTAACTAGCATCTCGCTTATTTTGTAACCTTGACTGAATAAAGTCTATCTATCTATCTATCTATCTATCTATCTATCTATCTATCTATCTATCTATCTATCTATCTATCTATCTATCTATCTATCTATCTATCTATCTGTGTATCTGTCTGTCTGTCTGTCCGTCTGTCTGTCTGTCCCTCCGTCCGTCCGTCCATCCAGCCATCCATCCCTTGTTTGTCTGCCTGCCTGCCGGTCGTCGGTCTGTCTGTCTGTATATGTGGCGAAAATTTTACATCTTGGTTTTTACATTACCTTGGTTTTGTCATTAGATCACTTCGACAATATGGAACAACGAAGAATTATTGAAGTACTTGGCTACAGAAAGCTACAGTCGGCAAAATAAATTCGTGAAATATTCCCAAGAGAAAATATCCGGGAAATTTTCCACTTTGGAATATTTCCACCTTTACGGTATCTATTAAAATTTTTAAGCCACCCCCCCCCCTCTTCGAAGAAGGTGAGGCATATAGCTTTGCACATGTCGGTCGGTCGGTCGGTCGGTCGGTAGACTGTGGTTTTCGCACAATAACTCAAGAAGTTTTTAAGCTAGGACTTTGATACTATACAGGTGTTTGATTCTAGTAAAAAGCTAGGCAAAGTTCGAAGATGGGTGACCTTGACCTAATTTCCAAGGTCACAGTAGTGCGTGAGTTAACTTTGGTTTCCGCATAATAACTGGAGAGGTTTTTAAGCTAGGACTTCTATATTGCACATGATAATAGTCCATATTTGGGGCTAGGCGAAGTTTGAAGATAGATGAACTTGACGTCATTTTAAAGGTCACAGAGCCACTTTACTGAATAAAGTTTCATGCTTTCTGCATGATAACTTATACCTTGTAGCTAGAACTTTTATATTGCACAGCTTTATGGTTTTCTGTAATGGCTAGGTTGAGTGTGAAGATGGGTGACCTTGACCCAGTTTTCAGGGTGACAGAGAGATTGTAGAATTCCTGTGGCTTCCGCACAATAACTCAAGAAAATTTTGAGCAAGGACTTTGATATTGTACAGGTGTTTTATTCTAGTCAAAAGCTAGGCAAAGTTTGAAGATGCGTGACCTTGACCAAATTTCCAAGGACACATTGGTACCTAAAAATATTGGTTTCCGCACAATAACTGAAGAGGTTTTGAAGCTAGGACTTTTATATTCCACAGAATTATAGTCCATATTTGGGGCTAGGCGAAGCCCGAAGATAGATGACCTTGATCTCATTTTAAAGGTCACAGAGCCACTTTACTGAATAAGGTTTCATGCTTTCTCCATGAAAACTTATACCTTGGAGCTAGGACTGTTATATTGCACAGCTTTATGGTTTTCTGTAATGGCTAGGTTGAGTTTGAAGATGGGTGACCTTGACCCAGTTTTCAGAGTGACAGAGAGATTGTAGAATTCCTGTGGTTTCTGCACAGTAACACAAGAAAATTTTGAGCAAGGTCTTTGATATTGTACAGGTGTTTTATTCTAGTCAAAAGCTAGGCAAAGTTTGAAGATGCGTGACCTTGACCAAATTTCCAAGGACACATTGGTACCTAAAAATATTGGTTTCCGCACAATAACTGAAGAGGTTTTGAAGCTAGGACTTTTATATTCCACAGAATTATAGTCCATATTTGGGGCTAGGCGAAGCCCGAAGATAGATGACCTTGATCTCATTTTAAAGGTCACAGAGCCACTTTACTGAATAAGGTTTCATGCTTTCTCCATGAAAACTTATACCTTGGAGCTAGGACTGTTATATTGCACAGCTTTATGGTTTTCTGTAATGGCTAGGTTGAGTTTGAAGATGGGTGACCTTGACCCAGTTTTCAGAGTGACAGAGAGATTGTAGAATTCCTGTGGTTTCTGCACAGTAACACAAGAAAATTTTGAGCAAGGTCTTTGATATTGTACAGGTGTTTTATTCTAGTCAAAAGCTAGGCAAAGTTTGAAGATGCGTGACCTTGACCAAATTTCCAAGGACACATTGGTACCTAAAAATATTGGTTTCCGCACAATAACTGAAGAGGTTTTGAAGCTAGGACTTTTATATTCCACAGAATTATAGTCCATATTTGGGGCTAGGCGAAGCCCGAAGATAGATGACCTTGATCTCATTTTAAAGGTCACAGAGCCACTTTACTGAATAAGGTTTCATGCTTTCTGCATGATAACTAATACCTTGTAGCTAGAACTTTTATATTGCACAGCTTTATGGTTTTCTGTAAGGGCTAGGTTGAGTGTGAAGATGGGTGACCTTGACCCAGTTT
Source organism: Hermodice carunculata (assembly GCA_964020975.1). Taxonomy (NCBI): domain Eukaryota; kingdom Metazoa; phylum Annelida; class Polychaeta; order Eunicida; family Amphinomidae; genus Hermodice; species Hermodice carunculata. The sequence continues at coordinate 73,811,182 of OZ026627.1, forward strand.
TCAGGGTGACAGAGAGATTGTAGAATTCCTGTGGCTTCCGCACAATAACTCAAGAAAATTTTGAGCAAGGACTTTGATATTGTACAGGTGTTTTATTCTAGTCAAAAGCTAGGCAAAGTTTGAAGATGCGTGACCTTGACCAAATTTCCAAGGACACATTGGTACCTAAAAATATTGGTTTCCGCACAATAACTGAAGAGGTTTTGAAGCTAGGACTTTTATATTCCACAGAATTATAGTCCATATTTGGGGCTAGGCGAAGCCCGAAGATAGATGACCTTGATCTCATTTTAAAGGTCACAGAGCCACTTTACTGAATAAGGTTTCATGCTTTCTCCATGAAAACTTATACCTTGGAGCTAGGACTGTTATATTGCACAGCTTTATGGTTTTCTGTAATGGCTAGGTTGAGTGTGAAGATGGGTGACCTTGACCCAGTTTTCAGGGTGACAGAGAGATTGTAGAATTCCTGTGGTTTCTGCACAGTAACACAAGAAGTTTTTAAGTTAGGACTGGGCTACTTTACAGGTCTATAGTTCTTGCTAAGGGCTAGTAGAATTTTAAAGTTTGCTGACCTTGATTTAATTTCCAAGGTCAGATCGGTACCTGAGTAAACTTTGGTTTCCACACAATAACTGAAGAGGTTTTTAAGCTAGGACTTTTATATTGCACTGGATAATTGTCCTTATTCGGGGCTAGGTCAAGTTTGGAGATGGGTGACCTTGACCTAATTTCAAAGGTCACAGAGCCACTTGGTTGAATACTATTTCTGCATGATAACTTGCATTTTAGAGGAAGCGCTTTTATATTGCACGGCTTTATGGTTGCGTATAAGGGCTAGTTTGAGATTGTAGATGGGTGACCTTGACCCAGTTTTGAGGGTCACACACAGACAGTAGACATCCTGTGGTTCTTGCACAATAACTGAAGAAGTTTATGAGCAAGGACTTGGATATTGCACCGCTATATAGTCCTTGTTAGGAGCTTTAAGAAATGTAAAGTTTGGTGACCTTGATCTAAATTCCACGGTCACATATTCACCTGATTTAACTTTGGTTTCTGCATGATAACTGAAGAGGTTTTGAAGCTACGACTTTTCTATTGTACAAAATTATAGTCCATATTCGGGGCTAATCCAAGATGGGTGACCTTGACCAAATTCCAAATGTCACAGAGCCACTTTACTTAATATGGTTTCATGATTTCCGCATGATAACTTGTACTTTAGAGCTATGAATTTTATATTGCACAGCTTTATGGTTCCCTATAAAGACTAGGTTGCGAATGAAGATGTGTGACCTTGATATAGTTTTCTGACATTGATGTATGATCAACCTTCACTAATTTTGTAAGGTCACGAGTGCCCCATCTACCACTATCAATAGGGTAGCGAGGGCAAGGGTAATGAGGGCGGGGGGGCATCTACGTTTTAGAGACATATCTTGTTATGTCTTGCTTTATTTGATTCTTTTAATATTTGACAAATTTTCATGAAGGTCTCTAGGTTAAATATCTGCTGTAAAACTAATTTCATTATTGCTCTGCCCCCCCCCCCCCTAGACTTATTACATTCATATTTTGCAGATGTATGATATGTATGGGTCTGGGGAATTTTTTCAAAGAAAATTAAGTAACTGGGCCAAATGTCTGGGTCACAGTGATCTAATTACGTAAAATTGTATCCAGCCTGTAATTTTTCAAGCCTTTGACTTAGTTTCATGAAACTTCACACACATATATGATAACCCAAGAGTGTGTCATGAAAACCCCCCCCCCCCTGGGTTGTTAGGTTAAATATCTGGGTCACTGTGACCTGTCCATTTAACTTTTGTGTCTGGCTGTATTTGATTCTTTATATATTTAACTTACTTTTATGAAACTTTCTCAAATGTGTCTTGCCCTAAGGGCGTGTCATGTAACAAACTACGTCACTTTGTCAATAACCTGGGTCTCATTGACATATTTATGTGAAATCCTGTCCTGGCTGTATTTCCTCTAATATTTGACATAGTTTCATCACACATTTATACACTTGTATCATGACCCACGGTGTATGTCATGTTACAGAACTAGTTCACTAGGTCAAGTATCTGGGTCACAGTGACCTATCCATGAAATAAATCCAGGCTGTAATTCTTTAAGCCCTTGCCTTCATTTCAACACACACACACACACACACACAAACACACATGCATCATTACCAAAGTGTGTGTTGTTCAACAAAACTTGGTCACTCGGTTAAGTAATTGGATCACAGTGACCTATCCATTAAAACTTTTCATTTAATCAACAGTTTTTGTTTTTAAAACAATCAAAAACAGGCAGAGCCTATATTAATCTCTATATAAAATAATAAACTGTGCATTAAAAGAGGTGGTCACAGGCTCACATGCCGGCCACTTTTTTCAGTGATGGGATCAGGTGGTACATACATATCAGCAGATGGTGCTTATGGGACTAGATGGTATTTCAGCACATGCACGGTGCTTATGGGTGGCACGTAAAAAGTGTTTTGTGTTGTTACAAAGGATTGGAGGCTTTTGGTCAGACGTACATCAGATCGACCCCAACTGTGGTCAACAAAGGCATGATTGAAACCTTCTGTTTCGAATAAACTTGTCATGCATATATATGTAAGGTATATAATACACTTGGTCATCCTAATAGTGGATTGAGTTGTGGTCATCATAAGTGGTATATATTTCACTTGGTCATGTTCATAATGGTTACCATAAGTGGTATATTCCTTATATCGTCTTTCTAAAAATTGTACATTGACAAGGTCGAACCATATAACAATCTCTTGAAATTAGTCTCCTTTTTAGCTCGGCTGACTGAGCTTTTAGAATGGGTCATGATCCATTCTTTCCATGAGGAAATGTGAAATTCCCCAAGATTTGAAATATCCTCATGACAGATACCTACCACTTAGGGTGCACAGCTCAAACCACTATTAGGATGACTAATTATGTAAGTCACTCATGGGAGTTCATCAAAACCACAGGCAGTCTGCATAACATTGACATACACCCCCACTGTTGCATGCAGTGTTACCAGTCATACAGGGCTGCACCTTATAAACTTTAAAGTAAGTTTTTCACCTTGGTATTACATGAAATTCACTGTTTATATGATAACATGAGAACTATTTGACCTAGAGCATTGATATTGGACACGTAAGTTGTACTTACATACACGAGTTACCTTGACCCCATTCCCAAGGTTATGGGGTCACTTACACAAATTTAAATGTTCACTTGATATCTTGAAAATTATTTGAACTTGGACCTCGATGTTGCACATGGTGGCTGTCGTGAGCAAAATCCACTTATAAGACAGTACATGGATGACCTTGAGTTCATTCCCAAGGTCACAGGGACAATTATAAGAATTTTACTGTTTACATCATAACTGTAGAACTATGTGAGCTAGGACTTTGATGTTGTACTTGTTTGTGATCTTTTATGAAGGAAAAATTGAGACACTTTATTGGTGACCTTGACCTCTTTCCCAATTTCACAGGTTCAGTTACATGAATTATACTGTTGACATGATAACTTGAGAACAATTTGCACTATGACTTTGATCTTGCACATAAGGATGGTCCTTTATGACACTGAGTTTAAGAATAGCTTGTTGACCTTGACCTCATTTCCAGGGCACAGGGCTTATTCAGCCGAGGATAGAACTGTCACAGTCCTCTTGTTTTATTTTTTTTCCCTTCACATTTTGGCTATTTTTGACTTCTCTAGAACAAAACCACCGATTAATTTCTAATTTCTTCAAAAATGGGCTTGAATTTAGTCTGTGCTTACAAGGTTATTCAAGTCTGTTCAACTGTTAAGGATGTTTCAATTATTCATGGAGTTTCCGGATTTTGAACTTTCATGGCAGCCATTGCATTGGTATACAGGAGTAATATTGGTTTATCGGATAATCTGGGTAATGACACAATCTAGGTGCAGCATGGTTTCCATTATACATGTAATGGAAAGTGCCTAGTTTCTTTTGGTGTTGTTACTTTTGACCTTGAGTGACCTTGAAAGGTCAAAGTGAGGTGAAGGATAAAAATTTATATATGAATTTTACTGTTCAGGTGATAACTTGAGAACCGATTTTGAGCTAGGACTTTGATTTTGCACACACTAGTTGTTATCTATAAGGGTCAGAAAAAGACTGTACATAAGTGACCTTGACCTTATGCCCAGGTCACAATGCAATTTCCACAAATTTCACTGCTCAGCTGATTACTTGAGAGCTATTTGAGCTGGGACCTTGATGTTGCACATGGTGGTGGTCTGTCAAGGCAAGACTTAGACAGTACGTTAGTGACCTTATGTCATTCCGAAGCATGTGGTCTTTTGAAGGAGGTATAAATTACATGCAAAGTACTACAAAGGGACCTTGCAATTGTCACTAATGAAGGAGGTGGTCTCTTGACAGAGTGGTCTTTTAAAAGAGGAACTACTGTATACTATTCAGAAAGAAAGCATAGGGAACATTTACATATACCACTTATGGTGACCACAACTCAATCAACTATTAGGATGACCAAGTGTTTTGTATATATTACATATGTATGGCAAGTTCATTCAAAACAGAAGACTTCAGTCTTAATTTAATAACCATGCTCATGTGGACCACAGTTGGGCCAAACTGATGATGAAAACCAGTTGGTAATTTTGACGAAAATTAAGCCCTCATACTTGTATCTTGATCTAAGGGTGTGTGAAGTTACGAAACTAGGTCACTGGGTCACAGTGATCTGTCTATGTAAAATCGTGTCCCGGGCTGTAATTCTTTTAACCTTTGACTTATGAAACTTCACACACACACATGTACCATGACCCAAGGGTGTGTCCTGAACAAATTTTAAAAGTATCTTGGTCACAGTGACCTATTCATGAAAACTTTTTGTCCAGCCCATAGGGCCTTCCTTAAAAATAACTCGGTTGCTAGTTTCTTGATTGAGTGTACAGAATGACTGCGAGTGTACGTATTTTATTCCCAAATTTCCACCAGCTCTATTTTTTTAACAACCGTTTGACAAATAAGACAGAGAAAAACTAAAGAGCGCATTCAAATTTTGAACGTCCCGTGTCATTTTATACTTATCGTGTGCCCTGAGGAGAAGTGCCCTGCGATATTTACAGCTCCACCTGCATCGCGTCACTTTCCCTTCGGAAAATCCCACGGGCGCTATTAATTGTATTCGGATTGATTGGGGGTTTCGTATCACTACACTTGGCTTCATTCCGATGAGCGCTAAAAATGGCGTTGTTTGTTCTGCAGAAAAATATCTGAATTGATTTGGCCAATCACACGGTGCTCACGCACTGATGGAAAATCCCGAACACATTTGTGGTTTGTTCGGGCCATGTGCTCTGCAAACGCGGCAGACATATTGGATTTGAACATGACCACAGAAGCTGTGTTTGCTTTACGCAGGGCCTAGTATTTTCTGTGATCACGGAAGACATACAGAATTCAAGGTTCACATCTCTCTGTGTATTTTTTGCCATTGCATGACATTCTGTGTGTGCAGAGATATTTTTTTCCGGGTGCTGAATCGAAGCGCTTTATGAACAATTACGCACAACACACTGCGCACTTTCTTGTGTCCATTCAGTTCAGTACACATGATCGAGACGGTCAGATTGACGACTCGAAAAAGTGAAGTGCAAAGTGCATTAAGGGTATGTTTTCATGGCACACAACACGCATATTCCTTCCCCATATTTTTTATGGATATTTACCATCAAGTGCACGTTGGTTAGTGGTAAGCAGGGTTTTGTTTTATCATTAGACTTGTCTGAAGTTTGGTGAAATTTTGTGGCTACCTCCTTTCACACTACTGTACTGTACAGATGCGGTGAAGTGCTGTTCTGTACAGGACAGCGATGTGTATCATCGTTCATTCATTCATTGAAGCTATATTTTCGAGTCGTGTTTATTGATAAAAGGAAGATGAGCAGAAACGTTTGCTATATTCACTGGCCAAAAAACTTAAGCACGCACGAACAGCAGAAGACGTCCCTTTGGCAGAGAACATGACTTTGCGCTAGACTCGATGACTTGTGAAAATTATTAAAAAAAAAGAATCCCCACCTATCAAGTCTCTTTTTAAAGGTTATGTAACCCGCAACAAACATATTTCTAAGGATGGCCTTATAGATTCTTTTAATATTTGACCTAGGCTCATGAGACTTTGAGCTTGTTTCATGACCTAAGTTTTTGTCATGTAACAATCCAGGTCACTAAGTCAAGTATCTGGGTCACAGTGACATCACTGTAAAAGATTATCTGGGCTTCAATTCCTTCAATGTTTGACATATTTGTGTCTTTGTAGCTGTCAGCGTGGGATATTTAAAATATTATGTACAAAAAAGTTGCCGGGAATAAGGATACTCGGAGAGTAGTAGGGAAATAAGTGTCAAAATGAGTATTTGTTTTTCGGCTGATGATCCTCTGCATAATGAGGCTGATGTTGTGCTTTCCTTGCAAAATAACGGTGTCAGTGTGATATGCTCACTATCAATATGATCACAACTTTAATTAAGTACAATTATAATTGAACAGTGGACGGACTGCGTATGGGCTTAAATGGAGAATGAAAATGGACTTTGATAGTGTTATCGTTATTTTGATTATTTAGACCTAGTCTGGTGAGATAAAATCCTTTGTATAAAATAGTTTAATGTAGCTTGACCCAAGGGTGTGTCATAAAAAACAAAACTAGGTCAATAGGTCAAATATCTGGGTCACAGTGTAAGCTTAGTATGCCATATCACTTGATATTTTGGGTTAGTGATAATATGCCTATGGCTCAGACTGTTTGAACTATTTTCATGAAACGTTGTGCATGCACTTGTATTTTGACTCAAGAAGGTGTCATAAAGCAAAACTAGGTCCCTAGGTTAAGTATCTGGATCACAGTGACAAACTTTCATTCGATGAATAAACTTGTATCTTGACCCAAGGATGTGTCAAGTTACAAAACTTGATCAGGGATTTTTTGGGGGTCACTGTGATGTATCCGTGTAAAATTCATACACGGCTCAGCTGTAACTCTTGTCCTTTTTACCTTCATGAAACTTTACATACATGTGTGTCTGGACCAAATGTTGTGTCATGCAGCAAAACTGGGTCACAAGGCGGGGTAGATATGCAACGAGAAACTGAGAATCTTTCCCGCAAAGATTCTCCTAAATCAATGGACATGAATCCTAATTGTTTCTTGCAATATTTTGTCAGTTTCTGGCCCTGCTTGATCAGCGGAGATTAATGTAAAACTGCTATACTTCATGTCTGGGCTATAATTCTTTTAATATTTGACTTAGTTTCATCAGTTATATGCTCTTCCATTTTGGACCCTGGGGTGTCATGTAACAAAACTAGCTCACCAGTTCAACTATCAGGGTCACTGTTTAAGATTATAGATCAAGGGGGCGTACTTGAACATGTTCAAGCAATCAATAATTCTACTATAATTTAGTAAAGGGGTAGTAGTGTACATGCATGACGTGGCTTTCTTCAAAACTGTTGACCAGATTCATTTCAAACTTGGTGGGTATGTATCCTTGATGACTTTGAAATTTGGCTCAATGATTGTCCTTGAAAAGGACTATCTTGTTATGTCTCCCCGTGCAATGGGAGGGGGACATATTTATTTTGCGTCCATTTGTTCCACTTCTTCAAAACATTGTTGTGGACTGGATAACTCAAGAAAGATTTCACTCGGGAAGTTGAAATTTTCTGTGAATATGTTCTTTAATAAGACCTTGCTATTATTAGGTTCCTATGTGCATTTCATCTAAAATCGATGTGGAAGCGATAACTCCGAAACAATTTGACTTAGGAGATTGAAATTTTGCATGATTATGTACCATAATAGGAACTAGGGTGGGATGGAAGATGAGTGACCCTGAGTCAGTGACCTATTTTAAATTCACATGACCACTTTTTAAGAATAATTGCAGACACACTCGAGAAAGATTTGACTTGGGAGGTTAAAATTTTGTGTGATTATGTTTCCATTTGAAACTTTTATGAGACCTGGTTTTGATTACAGATGTTTGATCTTGACCTTTGTTTCAAGGTTATAAGCACTTCCTTGAAGTTGCAGAAGCAATAAGTCAGGAAAGACTTGTGAAGTAGCAGCTTCAAATTGTGTGATTATCTCTATAAGAGCTAGGTTGGGATTGTAGATATATGACCTTGACCTATTTTCAAGGTCACAGGGGTATTTCCTTGAAATTAATTGCAGTTGTGATAACTCCGGAAGAATTTGACCCTAAGAGTTTGAAATTTTTGACAAAAGCAAGTTGTTTTCTTCAACTCATGGCGCATATGAGAAGTTTCTATTCATGACAAATGATGAGTGACCTTGACCTTTGTTGAAAGTCAAATGACCACAAGGGAGCATGGGACATTTGATTTTCTGTTGGAATATCAGCCTGTTCTAGTTTTCTATATTTTTGCTAGTATCGATCAGTTTCTGGATACAGGTTCGGTTGCACACAAGGCTAACAGTCCTTTTATTGTGGGACATAGGCTGAGTTACCTGCTTGGTTAAATCCTCAGTGTGAACATGATGCATGTAGCATCCATTTCAAATTTTATCCTGTTTTTCACCAGTCCCTACTTCCATGATACATGATCTCAACACTGTCACATTGTATATAGTATTTTCCATGATACATGATCTCAACACTGTCACATTGTATATAGTATTATTACTGTATATAATTAATTGTGTTTAAAAAACACAAGAGATCCATTTTATCACTGTGATTTTAAGGCAAGCTCAACTGTTCTTCCCAAGGTATAATCCTTAACAAGTAAGAGTACATGTATTTGGTTTTCCATTTTTTGCAGGATAGATGCATCTGAAGCTGATGGGTCACTGGGGCGCCTCATCAGTGATGAAGACAAAAACCCAAATGCAAACATGAGATCAGTGCAGTTTGGGCCATCCAAACGACATCTGTGCCAGTTTGCACTCAAAGAAATCAATAAACGGACAGAAATTAGGTATAATTACGGGAAAAATATACCTTTTCCATAGAGAACACACACTAGTTGTTCTCTATAAGGACCTGAAGAAGACTGTATGTATGAGTGACCTTGACCTCATGCTCTCAGGTCTCAGGGCCACTTCCACAAATTTTACTGTTCAGTTGATTACGTGAGAATTATTTGAGCTGGGACCCTGATGTTGCACCTATTGGTGGTCTTCTCTAAAGGCCTGACAAAGACAGTACATGAGTGACCTTGACCTCATTCCCAAGGTCACAGGGCCACTTAAGTGACTTGTACTATTCACCTGAGAACTATTTGAGCTAGAACTTTGTTGTTGCACATGGTTGTGGTGTATGTATGAGTGACCTTGACCTCATGCTCTCAGGTCTCAGGGCCACTTCCACAAATTTTATTGTTCAGTTGATTACGTGAGAATTATTTGAGCTGGGACCCTGATGTTGCACCTATTGGTGGTCTTCTCTAAAGGCCTGACAAAGACAGTACATGAGTGACCTTGACCTCATTCCCAAGGTCACAGGGCCACTTAAGTGACTTGTACTATTCACTTGAGAACTATTTGAGCTAGAACTTTGATGTTGGTCATGGTTGTGGTCGCATATGAGACCCAAACTTAGACAGTACATGGGTCACCATGGCCCCATCCCTAGCCTCCCGTCACGTATTTCGGAACTTGAGAACTATGAAGATGGCCACTTCAGCTGAACACAGGGCTGTTACAGTCCTCTTGTTTCAAACTTGGCATGGATACTAGGCATGATAGGTAGTTGTGCATGAAGACAGGATTTCAGACACATTAGATATCTCCTGAATATAAAGTGATTTTAGTTCAGAATGTAACCAAACTTCAAATGCAATCTTGTCTGTGCTGCTGACGCTGGTGCATGAAGATGCTAAGGTCAAGATTGATTAAAAGTACGTGTCACTATGTACATTTTGTATGTACATATGGATACCATTACATCTTTTTTCAACTTATGTTGTAAAATATACATAATTATTTTTGGTTTTTATGTATAAAATAATCTTAGGCCTAATTGGCATCATTAATCAAACATTCATGGTAAAAATATTTGGAATTGGAAATCAAACAAAATCCATAATCAGCCAGTCCCTGGTTCCATGGACTGTTAGTTTGATTTGTATCAGTATTTGAAGATACTATCAATTGCTATATATAGACTCCTCTACTGTTTTATGACATGACGTGATGATCCAATATAATCGAAACTGATATGGATTTTTATATTCAAAATTATTTGTGTCAGTGTGATGTGTTCACTATAATTGCAATCATATCCATGTGCCAACACAGACGTACTGTTACCTGCAAATTTGTCTGACACTTTTCTGGAACACTATTATACCTAAAATCCGCAAACTTGGCATGATTATAACTCCATGTGAGGGGTTTTTGCCTTTTTGTGTAGAGGAGTGAAGCTGTTTAAAGTTATTCTTATTAAGGGCATTTGAAATTTCAAGACCGAGATTTCTACATCCAGCAAAGTGTATTTCTTAAGTGTTAATCAATTTTAGGCCAAGATTGGTGATTTAAACGTCTTTGTATGAATTAGTTGCTTTCATGTTAAGTCTATGACCATGATAAATCTTTTGAAGATTCCTCAAAAAGCTTGGACCTTGCAACCCCGGGCTTCATGGGTTTCTTGGCAACCAGTTTGTTTGCAGGAACATCCACAGCTTAACACATCAGGTATTGAAATGTACCATTACAAAAATCAGGAAAAGAACATTACATGCAATTGAATATTTTTCGTTAATACTGTCACAGTCCTCTTGTTTGTTTTAATTTATAACAGCCAGAAACAGTGTTGATGCATTGCTTGTGGACAGTTCAACAGCAAAAAAGCAAACAAAACTAAATACTGAAATATCCTCCACTGAATCCATGCAGTGTGCCCAAAACGGGAATGTCACTTTTCCAGGTCAGTAAGGCAAAAAAAAAAAAAATATATGTCTGTTTCCAATTTCCCTCTGCCCCCTTTTTTTTCACTCTGAAAATGCTGACCCCATGGATTTTGGTGGGCGACATGAAATACTGAAAAGCCTCGTGTTGAACCCTGTGTTATCCACTCTTCCGCCACTATTTTGTCACTGTTGCCGGTTGCTTTTGGATGTAAAATTTGCAAGCCCCAGGAACATTATGGCAAGGAAAATGAATGCATCAATTTGAAGGATTCATGTTTTATTTTTAGGTTATTTTACTTTTTTTTCACAGTAGCTCGAGTTGTCCTGATGCTAAAGGTACTGCTGCCACCTCAATAGCAAATTGTGCTAGTGCTCCACGTACTGCAGACACTTCAACCGCGAATGAGGGAAGAGACAGTATGCCAACAGCATCTTCCCCCGTGGAACATGTCGAAAACTACAATGTCAACATTCCAGGTCAGTGACCTTTAAAGCCCAGTGGGTATCTGTAAATATTGTACTATTTTACATTTGGGTAACAGAAGTACATGTACAAAGAAGTGTATGCTTTTTAGCACAGCAATAGTAAGACTGGACAAGTGTTGGTAAGAGCAGATATATGGTGTGCCAAATCAGCAATACAAATGTTTATCCTATACAACACAAAAATAAAGTTATATTGCATACTTGGTCTAAATCAATATTCATGTACTGAAGAATGACATTGTATTGGGGTAAAATATTTATATATAATATTTTGTCGTTGTATTTAATTATGAAGATTAAACACATGATTTAATGTTATTTAATGTCAGTTTTTTTTAAAGTTTTTAACCTACATTTTTGGGCAGCCAATTTCGGGTATCAGGTGAATTTTTAAGGGTCTGCCCCATGGGGGGATCCTTATGTTTTTGGGTTGTCCGTATGTCCGTCCTGATGTGCAAATTTTCTTGTTACCGCGATATATACAGAATACCTCCATGTCATTTGCTCAATTTTTGCAGGGTGATTATCTTACATGTCAAGATGAACTGATTAGATTTTGGTGTCACCATGACCTAATTTGAGTAAATGGCAGCCTAATTAGATGTTTGTTAGCGCTCTTTACCACGATATCTCGAGAATGCTTCCATGTATTTTGCTCCAATTTTGCAGTATGACTTTCACACGTACCAAGATGAACTGAGTAGATTTTGGTGTCACAGTGACCTAATTTAAGCAAATGGCAGCCTGATTAGATGCTAGTTAGGGCTCGTTACTGCGATATATCTATAATACTTCCATGTATTTTGCTCAAATTTTGCAGTATAATTATCTTACATGCCAAGATGATGTGATTAGATTTTGGTGTCATCATGACCAAATTTAAACAAATGGCGACCTAATAAGATGCTCATTAGGACTCATTACCGGTATTAATATTTTTTCTGGCAGATCCTTCATCAACGCTTTTGCATTGAATGTATGTCTAGTTTTTAATATCTAATACCCAATCCGATACCTAATATTGCAGAAAAGGCCCAATATCCTTGATACCCGATACCAACATGGGGTCATCCCTAGTCCACAATAATATTGCCGACCTTCAATTACAATTTCTAACATTAATATTTGAGTTTATTAGCACCAAACTACATGTATTATCAATGTACATATGTGCGCACGCTTCTTGATGCACGCAATGTGTGTTTAGTAAAAGGTGACCAGTACTAAATTTGCTTGCAAAGAAATACGCAAAGAAGAATTTCTTGTGCCTGAAAGCGTTTTTTAATTAATGCAATTTTTTGCACACATGCAAAGGGCAATTACTTATGAACATTATTGTATGAACTGTTTGAATTGAGATTTTTAAATGCGGAATTTGCGCTAAAATTCTTTTCGCCTTTAATAGGAAATTTGGCTTGGCAGCATTAAAATTTGATTAAAAAAAAAATTTGCATGAAAAAGGGGTCAGCCAAATTGGGCTAAAATAAGCCAGTGGGAATTTGGCCAATGGCGAGGACTAACCTAGAAATGTGGCACATTGATTGTCCTTTTGAAAGTACCTTGTTGGTTGTATTTTTGTTGATCAAAAGGTCAGATTTAGAAGCACAGAGCTGTCACAGTCCTTGGTTTTTTACAGTTGCAAGTTGAACGGTAACCTCCTCAAGAGAACCCATCCAAAACAGCAATGTCACTCTTTTTTCAAATTAATTGAAACAAATTCGAATAAGTAATGTTTTAAATTGATATTGGAGGTAATTAAGCTTCTCTGAAAATATACATGCATGGCTGAATGCTTATCTGATTTTCTCAAGCACAATATACCTTATAATTTCCAGAGTGTGTACTTTTCAAACATATTCGCTTTGTTAGGTGATGTTTAGCCGCAAAACAATAGCAGCCCATGAAATGCAGAACATCCAAAACTGGCGTGAAACCCTTGTGAGCCCCTTAAGAAAAAGTTCTGTGCTAGCCATTAGTCAGTTAGCCACTGGCTAACATATGTGTGATTTGGCTAGTACTTTTTGATGCCAGTCAGCCAAACTGGCTAAGCGATTTGCAATTATGAGAGTTGCATGATCATATTTTGCATTGAAGTACATGTATATTTTATTATAGAATTATCAAAATAACCCAAATCTGATTATATTTGGCTGTTATTTGGCTAGTAAAATATTCTTGTTTAGCCAAACTAACTGACGCATTCAAATTCCTAGCGCTAGCCAAGAAGTTGGCATACATGAAATAACTTCATGAAGAAACTATTTTACAACATGGTAGCTCATGTGCTGACTGACCACATTAAGATGGTGTTTCATGTGGGCTTATGTTGGACAAGGGATACACGGCTTTGGAGCAGACTGGTAATTCTCACTGATCGCAAAATGATTGCATTCCGTACAAATCCTGTGATTTTCACTTCGATCTAACGGGCATCTTCTCTTGATTTTTTTTCTTTTCTGAGGTTAATAGCAAATTTTAATATGTTGGGTTGAACGTCGTAAAAATGAACAGTCAAAATCATATGCCCACAGTCAACAGCCTATCTTGGCATACACTGGGTGCATTGCATAGCTGTATACACGTTTCCTGATGGAATGAGTTCCAGAAAACATGATTAGAAACAAATAAATGCTACAGCTCAAAAATGTTAGAATCCATGGAATTAGGTTGAGTACGTATAGTATGATTTTTCATCCTAGTCAAATGTTTTCAAACACGATGTGTGTATCTTTAGATATGTTCACATGAAAGGAGCAAAACTAAAGCACTATTCTTTTTGCAGGCTGCATAAGCTGGAGCAGAAAAGAGAACCGTACAATTACCTCATATTTCAAAAATTGGATAGAGGGTGAAGGTTATCCAAGTAATTCCTTCTCTTTTCACTAGAACAAAGATGCTGAGAAAGGGCCACATTCTCGCAGTACTCAGCATTTCCTAGCAAATTGGCCAATCAAGAGCAAGAGAAGTAGGCACACTGTATCTTAGCATTTCATGACAAAAGTTAATACAGAGAAATGCCAAGGTGCAGATTGGATAAGTTGATTGACAATCTGACCTAGAAACACCAAGGCAATGTGGGAAGAACGAGAAAATGCAATCCAGATGGATGTACGGACAACCTTAAAACATAACGGTCCCCCCCCCCTAAGGAGGACCCTTAACAAGACTGATACACGATATTGGCTACCCAAAAATGTACTGTGATCATGTGTCAATTTTCATGGATTATATTGCCCCAGATAATTGGTATACTTCATGCTATAACTATGAGAACAATGAAAAAATCCCTCAAAGGTCAATCTCCCATCCTTAATGATCATTTTTACACTGGTCACTGACCTAATTAAGAAACTATTACTTTATTTCTGAAACAAGGTGAAGTGGCTGTTTTCGTAATTTTGCAATCAAGGGAAATATTGTGACAGAACAACTATTGATGTTGAGTATTAACATGTACATTATGTTAGTTGGAAGAAAATAGTACATCTGCTTGATTTATAGCATCAAAAACATCACTATGGTTACATACAGGGGCCATCTTATGACCACTTGCCATCTGGACAGGTAAAATTGTTGAAGTCACACCAGACCTTAAGTTACATTTTGTTACAAAATTGCCATCAATTATGTGGTTGTTTAATTTCAATTTTTTCTGGCATTCAGCATACACTTCGTATTGTTATACATATTGACATTTTTTATGAACTCTTCATGTGTAGAGAACATAAAAATATTTTTAGTTTCCAGGGTGTTTTCCCTGTGCAACGTCAGTCAGACCTTCTGAAAGCAAGTGTTAGCGCTAGTAGTAGCCAAAATATCTGCCCAACCTTCTTTGCTACCTGTTAAAACGTGCGCATCGGAGATGCGTCACGGCAACAGGCTCATATGTTCTTAAAATTAGAGTGTCACTTTCAGAGAAAGAAGATATTGCCATTGTACCGTTTGTTACCCCTTATTCTGTACATTACTCTCATATGTTCCATACACTTATGCTCTTTTTTTCCCTCTTTTTCTGATAGGCAAAGAAGAAGTGATCCAGTTCAAGACCACACACCCGAAAATCAAGCATGACTGGAATGCTATCAAAAGAAAA
The DNA here is from genome assembly GCA_964020975.1 of Hermodice carunculata. Lineage (NCBI taxonomy): Eukaryota > Metazoa > Annelida > Polychaeta > Eunicida > Amphinomidae > Hermodice > Hermodice carunculata. The sequence goes on from OZ026627.1 coordinate 73,826,726, forward strand.
GTCATGAATAACAAAAGAATCTATAAACAAAAAAATACTGAGTAATTGTAACAAATCAACGTGTATGAAGTCAAGATGTCTTTCATGGGAACAGAGTTTATTGCACCTCCGTGACTGGAGAGCATTACAAACACTGCAAGCCCAAATTAGCCTGTCACAGTAATTGTTAGCTCAGCTGACTCATCAGTAGCCCAGTATATACTCTGCCAATTGCTTTGAAATTTCATATGGACACTAATGGGTATGAGGATAAGACATAGACAATAGATGAGTGACCTTGACCTTATTTCCAAGGTCACAGGGCAAGTTCCATGAAATTTACTATTGTTGTGGTAACTTTAGAACTATTTGAGCTCGGACATTGATATTGCACATGGAACATTTTGTCTAGTTGTCCTTAAAGAGCCTTATAAAGTTTTGTTGCTCTGGTCTTTCAGCCATATGGCTAAAATACCTCGGCCTAGGTACTGGACACCTGGAGGCACTAACCCAAAAAGGAGTACATGCTGAATAAACCAAACCAGTGTACCTGTGATGGGATTATAATGACTGCATGCATTGTGTGCATTCAGTACTACAGGTTGCTTACAAGTTGCATGCATGCATTCATTACAATCCCATCACATGTGCACTGTGTTGGTTTATTTAGCATTTTACTACTTCTTGGGCTAGTGCCGTCAGTGTCCAGACCACAAGGAATGTACAAGGCTCTTTAAGACAATGTAAATTAGTTAAATGATTTGGAGAAAATACAAGTGTGTCATGAGTGTAGTTTCATAACACAAGAGGACTACTTTAGGTTTGGTAGCTGTATGTACGGATGGCGTAGGCCTACATGTAATCTGGGTTAACCACTAGGGAGTCCTAGATGGGGTAACCGAATAATGCAATTGAGTTGTGTATCACAAGGGTGAAAAACTTTATATTTTTTGGAATTGTCAAAAAGTCTGGTGATTCCAAATACATTCAAATAGAGCAACTTTTATGTTAGTGTATTCAACTCTGGTGGAAAATGTGAATGGTATCCGTCATATCAATTTCATCAAAAAAAACCACCCAATTTTGTTCTTGATTCACAAAAATAGCTTTAGTGTAATCAGTCCCAAACTTTGTAAATATCAATTGGAAGACATTTACCAGGTATAGCATCTTCAAATTTTTATTTTGGAATATTTATTGAATTGTTAACAAATTTGTTTGAATGAAGTTTTTCGTGTGTGTGTTGATTCTAGAGTTTGACACATGAGGAAAATGCTAACACAAGTACCAAAGCTGAATATCCATTAGTTTTATAACTTAGAAATGTAAACTAGTGACTCATGTAGATGACCACCAGAGCAGAAATTATATTCAGATCAGTAGGCCTACAGTCTTGCATAAACAATTTTTTAAATACATTTGACCTACATTCTGTCCATGAAATGGAGGTTTTTAAAACTGGGACAAGAATGACCTCAAGTTATGTATATTGATTTGTCATCAATGCCCATTGGGATATGTGGAACTGCTAATTTGGATTTTATTACATGATCATTGCACACATACATGCTGGAGAAACAAACTTTATACCTGTTTGAGAACAAAATAAAACTTTGAATTGGTTCAGTTGTGGCTGTCCTGTTGTGAATGCTTATTTTATCCTGGCAATTGAAGTAGTAGGCCTTCCCACTATTGCCTCCTGAGCTGACTAAGCCCAGTGGCTTGGTCTGCTTTGGAGGCAATACCCACTACTATGGAGGCAATAGAGGGCTCTGTTTTTTTTCAAATTATCTGGATAAATATGTTACAATGTGTGCTGCTGAATAAAGAAAGGCCTATTTTGCCCTGTGTGACCTGTTTGTAAGTACCTAATGCTAGGTTAAATCCTTGCTCACTTTTGCCTTGGCAACCATACTTATAATAGTTTAAAAAAAAAAAAAAAAAAAAAAACACACACAAAGCAATTGCTTTTGTCTTTAATAGTATTTATCTTCTTCACATGTATTGCCTGTGATTATTGTCTAGACTAGAGCCATTGTTTTAAGCCAATACATACATTCGTGTGGTGTTGCTCACACGGATCAACTTCTAGTTTTCTTTGCACATTTCCTGTTTTTTTTGTTTGCATGCAGGAATGTAATGTTGATTTATCCTTGTTATTATTAGAGATTATAAACTAAAATAGTCAACCCTTTTCCTATTCTGGTCATGTGCATGTAGTGCAACCTGCAGCAAAAACAATTAAGCCAGCACAATTATGCAGTCATATTTGACCTAGAATTTTTCAGTGAAAGCTACTTCAAATAATGTCAATGAAAATATGTCTTTCCATGGAAATCTGGAATAAAAGCTTTCTTGTTTCTACTTGTGAGAGCATGCAAGTTGTTGTATTAGCCACATTTGGTCCCTGATAAGTTTCTTTTGATAATACACATATATTTTACATTCTAGGGTCAGCATAATGCTGAAAAGTACATCCATAGTTTGGTCGTCGTAAGGGGCGATAATACAAAAAGTCTCGCTAATGCCCATATAAACCCTACTGTCTCACCAAGTCACCTATATAACATGTGGTCGCACCAAGTAATTTTAATTTCGTAGTCGCACTAAGTACAATTCTGTACAGTGTAAAGGGTGGCATATAACTATAGCCCAAAATCTATTCCAGAAACAAGAGCCATGTGCATTTTAACGATTTGCTGCCCACATGCTGTGTAAAAAAGTGTACAGGTTGTGCTCATAAAGTAAATCCAATAAGGATAACAGGCCCAAGAAAGTGTGGTTACTCTAATGGGGGTGTACATGGAGTATGCATGTGGTCGCCCTAAAATTGGAAATTGAGTTATATATATATATATATATATATATATATATATATATATATATATATATATATATATATATACGTGTGTGTAGTTATACAACAAACTGTATATGTGACGCACCACGGCTTCTGCCCTTCTCTTTGGTACCCCTGGTGTAAAGGGGTAGATTTATTTAAAAATAAACGAATAAATAAATAAAGTTAGATATATCTGCTGACATCACAACGGCAAAATGTAAAATGAAAATTGCTGGAAACATTAAAATAGATGAAACACACGGCGTAAGGTCTTTTTAGACAAATATAGCACTTATAGGGACATAATTTATAGTTTAAAAGTAAGAATTAAAGATAGGAGCACTTTGTATAAAATCAAGGTATTTGTTAAAAATTTGCAACTCCCGTCCGTATGACTTCCTTACAGTTTTTCTAAACATTAAAATTTGCTCCATTCTTGAATAGTCTGCATAGTTGCATCCCAATCGAAAAGCAATCAGTTTCATTTAGATGAAGCTATGGATTTTTTCCCAGAAAATATAAGTCTGGGTTTGCCATGCCATATTATTATTATTATTATTATTATTATTATTATTATTATTATTATTATTATTATTATTATTATTATTATTATTATTATTATTATTATTATTATCATCATCATTATCATGATGATGATGATGATAATGATGATGATGATGAACTTGATCTTAATTTGATAGGTGAATTATTTTATTAGTTCTATGTTTTTTTTTTCAATTTTTCTATTAGCAGCACTGAAGTCCACTTTTTCCATCAACATGATCAATATGCCATGGTCAGACAGGATTATCAACAACAGGTTACTTCATGTTGCCAATATCATTTTGTCTCCATATGTCATGTCTTATTTTCGATGAATACCTTTGAATACTTAGTCTGTGGTGCGTTCTTTAAATTTGTCCTATAACATATATAATATATAAATCTTAAAATTAAACATTTATTTTGGCTATTGAACACTTGGGCGGGTTTAAGAGGAAATCCTATTACCAGTATCGTTCAAACAGCACGTCCAGAATATTCTTCAAAATCAATTAATTCGCCGACCTTGTTTAACTTTCTCTTGCAATAGCGCATTTAAATCTTGGTATTTTCTCCACTTTTTAAAGGCACACTTAAAGATTTTTGAAGCAGGTTTAGACAGCAGTACCTGATTTTGTGCCTGGATACAATCTTTGTTTTACTTGGTAATTTTGGGTAACACCATCACAGCTCATTACTTTATTTTATTTTTAAGTACGTACGTTTTGACCCCGCTGGGGTTTTTACAATGTTTATAGTGACAGCATATTAAATTTGTGTGTGGATATTTTAGTACAAAATATGACTTTTGCAAGCTTTTCTGCTATGACATTTTTTAATATTTTTTTTTCTAACACCCCATAAGACCTTTGGCCCACGACAGGGTGTTGCTAAGAGCAAATTCATGCATATCTAGCTGTTGTGACTATTTCAGTTTGGACATTAACACTTTTAGTGCCAATCACGTCTAAAATTGATCTACTAAAGTCAAACTAGTTTGCATTATCATTAGGAATTCAGATTCGTATTCCTCGTAAAAGGACCTTTCATTCAAGTACCAGCATGCCTCCAGTTCCAGAGAAAATATCCCAGGTCAACAGCTTTTCTGAGCAGGCATTGGGAGTATTGCGTGCCGGGAAAAGCTGTTGACTCAGTCCAAAATTTGGCACTGAAAGAGTTAACCATCAAGGAAGTTAGGAAGTGGTAATCATTGTGTCACATTTATTACAGATGTTTCCAAGAGGATAATATTCAAGTTCTGAAGAGTACTAGCAGCAGTACAGTTTACTCTCACTCCTTTTGTTGTTCTTGAATCTCTAACTTTTGCTGTATGTGACTTTGCTCTCACTGTTTCTGGACTATTTGATAAATACTGCTGTGGCTAATATTGTGCTCTGGGCTGTGTTTTCTGACTCAGTTATAATGGAGGCAGATGGTTTCTGTAATCTTCCAGATTCATAAATGTAACATAAAACGATGTGGGCATACCTTCTTTTTATGTTGTTGACTCAGTTGACTAACAGGTCTGGAGCACAAAGGAGTAGCAGTTCTGACATGTCTTTTTTGGCACTGGTGATAAATTTTGGGCTTTGAGTGGTTGGGCCTAGATGCTTTGGAAAGCACTGCACTTTGTTGTTAATGAAGAATATTTCAAGGGCTTGAGAGGACGAGTTTGGGGCCACCAGTTGCCTTTAGTGGGTAACTGCTCGCGTTAAATCAGGAGTGAAATTTGTGTCTTCACATTTGTATTGGAGGCTCCATGTTGGCGTTTTGGTGGTTCTTGAATATCTTCCTTTTGCTGTATTTGACTCTGCTTGCATTCTTGGGTTGGAATTTATGACTGTGGGCAATGTTATTCTGGACTACTTGGTATGATTTCACATTTTTGTGTGCAATGCTGCATCCCATGGGTAAGCAAAACCCTTTGTCAATGGCCATTTGTTACTTCATAGGACCAGCTGTATCAGAAACCCTTGCAGATCCCCTTCACCAAATGAGCTTTGCAAGGTGGATGCAGAAAAAATCCAGAAAGCCATTGGTCAGCAGGGCCCATCACAACCCGTTCTGCAGACTTGTAAGGGTAAGCAACCAAGGGGCAGACCCCCATATAGTGCCAAACCCCAGGGGTTCAGACATTGTGAACTTGGGTACAAGTACCAAGGTCCGAGGAAACAGTAGTGGGCAGCATAGTGAAAGTGGTATCGATATATGGGAACACTACTCCCACGTCCAGGATGAAGATTCCCTCGATGAAGACACTGAAGCAGATAAGGAACATAGGAGCATGACTCATGAGGACATTTCAAAGTCAAACAGACCCTGCACGGGCTCTACTGGCAAAGAGAGCAACATGGGGCACTTGTAGAAGCGCAGACATGGTAAGAATAACGGGAGGCCTGACGCCATGGGCACAAGTAGAAGTAGCAGTAGCAGTAATAGGTCTGGCAACCGCAGTGCACCTTCTACCTCTTCTTCTGAAGACACCACAAGCAGGCTTCACCTTGCCTTGCATGTACTGGACAAAATAACGGAAAGATCTGAAGCAAAAAAAACACAATGATATTATCCCTTCCCATTGAATTGGGATATATAATTTTCATAGGTCACATCTGCAGTTGTCAGTCAAATTGTTTTTCATTACAGCTGAAATTAGTTCGAAAACACTGAAACAAACAACATTTTACCACCAACGGGTTTTGGCTGCTTCAAGGGGGATGAGTTCGTGATATTTTGCTTGCATGGTGCATTGTTTCAAAAATTGAAATGTTAAAAAAAAGTACAATTTTACAGTGAACACTTGTTTGGCTTTCTGTGTTCTATGTATGCATGGTCATTTATGTCATGAAATGTATTGCAGAGGCTTTCAGTATAAGCATAATGCACTGTACATTGTATTATGGAGTCAGCAAATGCAGAGGGGGACTGACAAAGCTACGACCATGTTTTTTGGGGTTGGCCATCGTAATTGCCCTAAACAAGGGCGCAAGATGAATGCTGAGTTGTATAGGTTTGCTTAGCCCCAAGTCAAAAACATGCAGATCAAAACACTTCAGACCACAATTAGGGAAAGTAAGGGAATGGGGTGACCACCTATAGTCACCCAGTGAGACATACCATGCTGACAGGAGTTGTTATCGCACTACCTGTCCTTTCTCAAAGAAGTATTACAATGTACATATGTGACAGACCACATCCAGTGTACCAGTGTACACGGCAAGGTCAACATCCCAACCAACAGGCCCAAAATACAGGCAGATCATTTGACCAGGATGGCTAAAACTGGCTGAGAGGTATTGGCAGTAGACAAACTTCCAACCCCTGTGTGTGCAAAAATCCTTGATAAATATTTAGAAGGCCATAATTAAACTTTACATCAGGATCTTGTACAAGGATTTCATTAGGGTTTTATACTAGGGTTTAGTGGGTCACATGAGGAAATCTTGTTAAAATTTGAAATCACCTAGACAATTACCAAACATATTGTCATCTAAATTAAGGACAAGGATTCTACTTGGTAGAATAGTAGGACCCTTTTCTTTACATTACCGTCCTTCGATAATATTTGAATATATCGTCTTGGCGTAGTCCCAAAGAAAACTGGAGGTTTCAGGATGACCAACCATTTGTCATACCCATCTCAAGACTCCATCTGTGTTTTATACCAAGAGAGTGATGTTCACTGTAGTATGCAACATACAAAGTGCTATCTTAGAATTTCGTGATTTGAAAGGTGGTGTCTTTTTGAGAAAGTCAGACATAGCTAACAGGTTTAGGATTACCCATTGGCACAAAATGGGGAGTGTAGCACTATGTGGGCCCCTCCCAGCAATAGGTGGGGCTAGCTTGTGTATTATCCTTGAAAACAGTAGCACTGTACTTGAATGGGTGATATGAAAATTTGTCCTGACCTCAAATTTTCCCATGTGCACGATATTTTTTTTTTCCATTGGGCAATCAGCCAGAGTTGCGCACAGGGCTTCTGGTCCTGTCACAATACTTGTCGGCATATTGATATCTCAGTGGCTCATGAAAAGGATGACAGGTCCAAGTCAAACTTCCCCTTTCTAGGTAAAACTCTCATGGCTGCCTGTGGATAAACAAGAGCTCATGTTGGTTACACTTCTTTACCTATTCTACTAGTCGTACTAGTGCTTCAAAGGCCAACTTGGGTATAGATAAGATAATTACCCTATTCCCTCAGGTTTTCTTATGCTAATTAATCTGATAACGTGGTCATTAATTTTCCCTGAAGATGACATCTTATATTGCAGTTTTCTTGTCCCTACTTTCAAAGGAAAGAAACCAGCAAGCAGTGTGTTAAAACACAGTTTCGAAGAGCTTCACAGGTAAAAAAAATGGTGAGATTGCAACTACTTCAATATCTGTTAGGTTTGTTTAATTATTGCATTTCTGTAGTGTTACCAGGACGTCCATTTTACCGAGTCTCTGTGACCTAACAATTTGTATTCCTAAGCCATACCATTTCATATGGGTAAGCAAAGAAGCACATGAAGATTCAAGACTGATGTTGTCCTTTGAGACGATTTTAATCACAAATCTTTCTTTCACACACTTGCCTTGCTTTCTTTATGCAAGCCACATTTACGTTGTGATGCATCAAGCCTTGGCTGTGGTGGATTTTCTGTCACAGCTGGTTTGCTGGCCTGTCACCAGCTCAATGGAAAACATTTCAATACTGCTGTTTTAGTCTTTTACCCCCTTGCTGTCAGATTGAAAGCTTGGGGCAAACCCATGGCAAACACTGAAATACCGTATTTGTATCACATAACCAGGCTCTGGTGGCTGTGTTCATTCATCAAAATCCGAAGGATAAACAGTTGTTTTTTCATTTGCAATTTTTTGTACTGGGGTGCCTGTGTTTCAATATGTTTTTTTAAACATTATATGTAGCATCAAAACGAAACGTGGCCTGTGTGTGATGTACCTTTATGAGCTCGATCTTTCAGTGAGCAAACATGAGGTCAGGTCTGGGTGTGAGGTTTTAGTATTTTTCTCATCTGACTGGCATTGTTTAATACCCACGTGAGTGATAAAACTCGCAGTGCAGTGCTGTGCTGAATAATATAGATTTGAGGGGAAAAAAGGCCCAGTATTGTCAAAGAGGGTCATTACGTCTAGGCAGCAGAAGGCTTCACTTGCTGCACACGTCATTTGAGGTCTTTTCAGTCTTTGGTAAGTGCTACTGGAGACCCAGAGAGAAACATGGTGCCAGTCAGACAGCTTTGTTAAAATGAATCGGGAATCGGGAAGTCTTGATTTCTAGGAGTTCCAAGACAGTGTTGATCAACCATGATATTGTGTTATTTGGATTCATACATCATTTTGTTTTGTACTCTAGCTTATACTGAGCTCATCAGAAGCCAAAACACACCAAACAGTGCAACCGTAAGCAAAACTACGTATTAAGGGGGGTGTTTCTACATAATTATATATTGTATACACACTTTTTTCTTCTGTTTGTGAAACAAAAGACTAATATAATGTTGAGATCTTATTATCTTACTATTTTTACCCAATCACGTGGAATAAGCACTGCACGGCAACGGATAACCCCATTTCAGGAAAGGGTCACTTAACAGAGACAATTACGGGGCAAAACGTGTAACTGGTCATTCTTACGCACTGTTTGCTTTCGAAAAACAAAACCAAACAAAAAAAATGGCCAAAATGACCGAAATTCTTATAAAAACAAAAATCAATGTTAGCATGAACATTTGAAGAAACTTGGTAGAGACTCAAGATATATTTCCACCAAGTTTGAAGTGGATCTGATAGACAGTTTTGAAGAAGGCGTCGCAATGGCAATTGTTGATGGACCACAGACGATGGACAATGGAAGACGATGGACGGAACTCCCCAGTTTTTAGCTCAGCCGACTGAAAAGTCAGCTGAGTAGCCCAGGCCTTGAACTTAGGCTTCCGAAGTGCACAGCAATTACTACTTTGAAAGGGGCACCCAAAGAAGGCGCTCCCAGGCAACCGATATGAAGGAATTTTCTGCAAGGCATGCAGGGACATCAAGGCAAGTAAATTTAAAGCTACTAGAATTCTACTTTTACTCATAGTGGTTTTATACTTCGAAGGATAATCAAAGCTGTTGGCACTGCACGTAAATAGCTTGCAAAAGATGAAACCAATGGAATACAACAAGTACATCCACTGTATAACCCTCTGTGCATAAACGTGAATGAACCTAAAAAATAAACAAATACATAAATAAATAAAATAGATGAATGAATTAATGAATAAATGAATGAATGAAATAAATGAATGAATAAATAAATAAATAAATAAATAAATAAATAAATAAATAAATAAATAAATAAATAAATAATTAAGTAAGTAAGTAAGTAAGTAAGTAAATAAGTAAGTAAGTAAATGAATAAATAAAACTCATGTGCGAACTGGTTTCTGATATGTGATATGGTTTCTGTACAATGTTTCTCACATATCCCCACCCATATTCATGTTTAGAAAGGGAAAGGTTCTGGTTGCTGTTAATGATGTTTTTCATGTTTCAAATGATAAAAATGGAGAGCACAAACATACTTTCTGTTCATTATCTACCATATTAAAACACCGATATTATGTTTATATGCTGCATTTCCATAATATAATTGACATGTATTTTGAACAGTGATTTCAGTATTAAAGAAAGAAAGAAAGAAAGAAAGAAAGAAGAAAGAAAAAGAAAGAAAGAAAGAAAGAAAAAAGAAAGAAAGAAAGAAAGAAAGAAAGAAAGAAAGAAAGAAAGAAAGGAAGAAAGAAAAAGAAAGAAAGAACATAAGAAAGAAAGAGAAACTTGTCTACAATCTATTTAACTGTTGAGTTATTTTGGGTTTATTTTTCATGTTTTATTTGGTTTTAATTTTAAAATTGGTTAAAAAAACAGTGGGAAAGTTAAATATTACCCTTCTGCCCCACCCCACCCCCAAAAATAAAATTTCCCGATCTAGTCGGTAGATCGGGATTATGTGATCAAACCTCACGTAAATTTCATTGCATGATACACTGATGAAAACAGAGATTCAAATGTAGATCAAAGACTAACCACAGACTTCCTGATTCTAATTAACAAATCTAAATGAAAGAGGCGACATTAACTGACCCCGCCTAAATAGGTTGTATCTTCTCGTTCCTGGTGTTTTTTACGCCCATATTTTCACTGGTAAACATCGACAGACAAGATCCTTGTATAAATACACGCAGGCCATATTGCGCTCAATCAGATCACGCGGGTCAAACTGACTTCTAGAAGTATTCAGTAATATTTGGCTGCTTTAGGCAGAAAATGGTATGCAAATACACCTCCAGCGTTTAACAGTGACAGAGAGGCGATACCTTTGGTAAATATTTTGGTTCTCCGTGCTCATTAAAATTCACGATCACCGTAAGAACCAATCAATTGAATCTGAATCAGAATCAAAATCTTTATTTACCAATAACACCCACGAGCTCCAAGTGTATACATCATAGCATCAGTGAGAAAGAAACTACAGCTTTGCCTGCCATTTTCATGACGTTCCGGAGTGACAATCATCAAATACCAACGTTATGATGATGATTAAACATTGGCTGTGAAAACAGAATGGTCGGTCAGTGTAATGGAAACAGGAAAACTAATTTTACTGCGCCTAATTTCATTCATACGCCCTGAAAGATCTACTAAACAATGTCAGCAATAGGATGCAATCTGATGTCGTCGATAACATTACGGCCTCGGTAGTAACTGAACTGTGCAAAGTAAGGGATGGGGAGTTTGAATGTGGACATTTCTTAAGGAAGGGGTGTATTGCTTTGATCCACCACCTGTGCACAGTGCAAGAACTTCTTTATTTAGGCCTATAAGTGAAATCTATAGTGACAATGCCGGTTTTCCCCTATGAATCTTTTATATTTCTATACTTTTCTTTTTGTTGGTATAAGTATACCATCAAATGTACTTTTGTTTGATGATGGGCAAATAAATACTTTAATAATAATAATAATAATAATAATAATAATAATAATAATAATAATAATAATAATAATAATAATAATAATAATAATAATAATAATGCACATGGGCCCGCAATGCCACACAGTCCGGCAAGGACCAAGACCAATAAGTTAGCACACATAAATGTGTCACAATTTACATCAAAATTAACTTTTCTTGTATCTAAGGAGGTGATAAATGACTGATAGTTGATAAATTTATAGATATCAGGTTAGAAACAGGTTTATAGCAAATACCAACTTGCACATCCAACACAAGAGAGTTCCGGGTACCGGACAAATTGGCACTGCGGTGCGCATAATAATAATAATAATAATAATAATAATAATAATAATAATAATAATAATAATAATAATAATAATAATAATAAATTCTCGCTACCCAAGACATGCTACGTTAAGTCTGATCAATAAAAACTAGGACTTTTCGCCAAATGTCACGTTACAACACACTATTTTGTTGCAATATGACCATAATATAGAATAGGGGAAAGTCGAAAAAGCCATCGGTGCAAGTCGGTATACAAAATACCGGAAGTCGAAAAAAACATCGGTGCAAGTCGGTATACAAAATACCGGAAGTCGAATAAGCCATCGGTGCAAGTCGGTATACAAAATGCCGGAAGTCGAAAAAACCATCGGTGCAAGTCGGTATACAAAATACCATGACACACATGCTACCGATGTTTGCGATTGGTTATTTTATGTATGTGTCGATAATATTGTTGACGAGCGAAACACGACATTACAAATGTAAGATAAGTTTCTGAAGCAATGTGCGACGTTTGAAGTAGACAAATGATTGCACTTAACTTAATTAAAAACAAAACGACAAATAAAATCCCAGCTTTATTTGTATGTATTTGGTGTGAAGAAGGTATCAGTGGCAATACAAGCTCAGGGGCAAGTAATTTACTGTCGTGAACATACACTTTTATAGGAGGCAAACCGGCAAATTGAAAGGGCGCAGGCGGCATTTGCGCCGGTTGCCCTTATCATATTTTGAGCGCTGCTGGCCCACAACGTTTTGTGCTCTGTACAAAATGAATGATATAAATATTTCGTTTCTAGTACTGCATAACATTCCCTGTGCGGGTGTATGATAAATGTACCAGACATAAAAGCACATATGCAAAGAGCTGACTCCCTTTGTGGATTCTACGGCTGCTGAATGAATTTACGAGTGTATAAATATTTGCAAAACTGACTATATTGACAACTTATCTTTCAAAAGGTAGTGATCCACAGTGATTGGCTGTCAACACTTTCCAGTCCTGGCTATGTGTACCACGTCTGCTCTCTGTGTCTGGTGATATTTTGTTAATTTTTGCTAAAAAATATAGACGTTGGGGTTCAACTTCCACTTACATTTCTAATTAAAGATAGTCAGCTTTTTACACCACGATAATCATTGGAACAATGTTAGTTCTATGGCAAGCCGTTTCAACATTCAATTCGTATTTTAGACATCTATAGTTGGAATAACAGCTATCTAAAATTCAGTTTTAGAAATCTATAATTCCATTTAAATGACAGATGTCTAAAATCAGTTTTCGATACAGATATCTGAAAAGAATTATATATATTTCTAATTGAATTTTTAGATATATAAAATTCACTTTTAGATATATAAAATTCAATTTTAGATTAATACAATTCAATTTTAGATATCTATAAATCAACCATCTTTCCAGATATCTAAAACTGACTTTTGATATGTTTATTTCGCCATCTTTTAAGATACCTAAAATTGAATTATAGATATCTATAAAGATGGCCAACTTTTGATGCCTAAAAACGACTCATGCTCCCTTATTTTAGACCATTTCGGTAGGCTGCTTCCCTGCCTGCATCCCACTCATTTATCAAGGGCAAAGGCCAAAGTCATCACACTAGAAATGTGTGCATAATGTTGAAAGGTAAGAGTACACCCAGTTCTGATGTGTAAATATGATGACAGAGAACGTGGCTTCTAATGATAAGTCCGCGGCTTCTTAGAATTTTATGTTGACTGTGATGTGGTTGCATGACAAGGTATGACAGGCAGTCATGTGACATCTATACAATTTATAAGTCTTCAATTTTTGACATTATAAATGACATCAGATGCCAGTAGAACTGGTGCAATATATTCTTTGTATAATTTCATCAAAATTTGACAATTTCATGTTACTATGTTGGCAAAATATATTTTTATTGTGCTAAATTGCCTGCCAGGACCTGCCCTCTCAAATAGCAAGGACGAGCGCACGAAGAGGCGGCACGGAACGAGCCCAGGTTCGCCAGAAACTGTGGAGAGCAGTCCCTGTCACGTTGCAGCGGTGACCATCTTTACAGATATCTAAAATTGAATTGTGGATATCTATAATTCGTTTTTGATACATATATATAACTGTAAATGATTTACACATCTATAAATGAGTTTAGAAGTCTAAAATTAATTTTAGTTATCTATACAACACCTTCTTTTCGATTATCTAAAATTGGTATATAGATATCTATACTTCGAATTACAGATATCTATATATCAGTTATACATCAACACACACACACACACACACACACACACACACACACACACACACACACATATATATATATATATATATATATATATATATATATATATATATATATATATATATATATCTTTATATATATATACATCTTTTAAGGTGCCTATAAATCATTTTATTATATTTTTGAATATGACCGTCATGGCAACGCAAAACTGGATGTTCCCTAGATTTTCCACTATCTTAGTAGATATTTAGTCGTTCGGCAATACAGGCATTCGTAACGTTCAGTCAGTCAAATATTCGTTCTAATAATATATACGTGGTGGAATATCTGTTCGTGCAATGACCCACATAGGGCCTTATCAGCAACAAAATATTGTGTATTCATTGGTGCAGTCGAGCATTCGTCTTAATAAGTTGGGGAGGGTGGGCCTAAAACCACTACATCGTCAGACGGATTTCCCAGTCTCTGTGGGAGCTCCGTCTGACGACGTAGTGGTTTCAGGCCCACCATCTCCCATCTTATTAGTACGAATGATTGACTGCACAGATGAATACATACTTTTTTATAACAGATAAGGCCCTAATATGTGTGTCATTGCACGCGCAGATGTTCCAGGTTCATCCTCTCTACCAGCCTCACCCCCAGCCACACCCCCTCCCCCACAAGCGGATACTCCTTTGAGTTCTGGCTGGAATGGGAGATCACGGATGACATGCGCCCTGCTGTGGTCCAAGATGCCATTGCTCGGAATATACGAACATTAGGCAACTAATTTGGCCACGTAGCCTGAAAAGTGTATTCAAGACGGGAGCATGCATTATTATCAGGTTATTCGAATTCGGCCATCTTAAAGATACCTGTAAACCAATTTTAGGTGTGCTTAAAGACGGTCAAATTATAGACATCTGAAAATCATTGACAAATAACTAAAAATGAATTATAGATATCTTAATTCGAGTTATGACTATCCAGATATTATTAGAGATGATCGAATTATATATATCTATATTTTAATTACTTTTCAGTCTTGAGATAATCGGAAATTGATTTATGGACATCTATAATTCGAATTTTAGATGCCTTATATTCGGATCAAATATCAAAACGGCTTGCCATATATTTTTGTGCTAAATTACATTTCATAATAACACTGGGTGATAAATTGTAATATCACACGTTGAATTCATGCAAACCACTCTTTTACCACAACACATTTAAAATATATAAAACAATTATTTTATGTTGATTCAAAATAAAATAATATGACAGATAATCCATAAACCCTTGCATGAATTATTTTTGGTGAATTTTAACACAAGTACGCTTTCCACTTTCCTTGTCATTGAGAACATGCGTTTTGCATATGGTTACCATGATGATGGTGACCGCGAGAGAATACACGACTTCGGTTTGACGGTGTCAAAGACTCTTTAAGCTCAACGTTGTGCACACAGAATGTTACACATCACAAAGTCTATGGGACAAGAAAACTGTTCCCGTGGCAGGCTCAATTCAAAGATTGTTATTGATCAGCTTTACATCAATAGGAAGGTTTCATAGCAAGTATGTCAGTTATTGATTCAGAATTTTTTTGTTCAAAGCTCAAGGAGAGCGCCCAGACTTACGACTTCGAAAAATTACTGTTTGCCGGCAAGTTTGAGCGGGGAAGTGTCATATTAATATCCTTCATAGTCCTCGGGTGGTTCTTCGTCGAACTGGGTGCCGTCCCCTCCCCCGTACACTTCCTCGTCATCCATAAGCCCTCGGGGGGCGTCGTCCTCGTCATTTACATGCATTCTGCTTGCATAGAGCTTCTCATTTTCTTTCTCTTGTCGTTTGGCCTCCTCCTTCGCCTGAGCGTCCTTGTCATCCGCCATGGTCTGTGCCTCCCGTTGACTGTCTATGTCTCTTTGTTTGCATAATGCTGAAAGAATAAGAACAAACTGCTGTCTATATGCTTAAATCCAAAGGCCAACACCAATCAATCATCATGCGACTTCTTCCCATTAAATAAACGACAACATTTTAATGTTGTAAATGTCTTCGGGTTGCCCTTTTGGACGAATATGGTTTCTGTCAACAGCTGTCCTTTGCGGATTGTCCCACTGCGTGACAGAAAGGCGTTGACTCATCTCCGTGCAGTTAAATTAAACCTTGTCAATGAAAACATAATGTGAATATGTATTTTGTTACAGTTATGATGCAACAGAAACAAAGGGAGATATAAGCATGTTTCAAGTAAACACAGTGTACCATTTAGGGTAGGTGAAAATCTGGCTCTAGAAGGCCAATCATCAATCCTTCTTGTCTTCGCGAAAAACCTATCTTGAATACATTGTTTAAAAAAATGTGATCCGCCCAAGAATGCACCAGTCTTGTGACCGCACGTGGTGTTCTATGTTTACGCGCGTCTTTTAAACGAAATTGAACAACAAAATCTTTATTAACATTGTGCACTTGCATTTAACAGTTCCAAGCCTGTATAAGTAGTAAATTATCACCGATTGCATTTATTTTATAAGGCAAGAAAGAAACATGCAAAAAAAACCAACTAAAAATCTTGAAAATAAAGTCACACTACCATACGATATGATTGCATTTAAACTCACACGTGGTGTTGATGCACAGTCTCTCTGTCACGTTATGCTCGCCCTTCTGTATCACTTCGAGTAAGCTGTCCTCGATGTCTTCCACGAGACTCTCGCACTGTAAGTAAAACAAAGAATAAGACTTTTCCCGTGATGCTGTGCGTCTGAGACCGACAAAAATCCTTGCGGGAAGATCGCCAGACCCCTACAACGACTTGACTCCTTCGGCAATCGTCCCTTTATGTATCTTTTGGGCTTGACCCTCTCCCACCCCCAAAAAACAAATCATGCATTTACCCCTCCATGCGTGTGTCTGTTTTTTACTTAAGTTAAGAACACCTGAGAGGGATGCTCCAGACAACCATCAAATTACTCTGTTGAACGACATTTTCTAGGAACGTTTCAGTCCGTGTATCACCTCCAAGGCGAACCATCAATTCTGATTCTTGGAATTGTCATTCAAACGTCCAATACGCACGACTCGGTTAAAACCAAGGGTCTGCCTTTGCCGTGCAGACAGTCTTTCGTAGCGGTCTCACGAAGTGAACTTTTTTTTTCACACACAGAGGGGCAGATGCATGATTTTTTTTGGTTGGAGATGGGAGAGGGTCAATTGTTTATGCCTGGAGATAAAAGACAGTTGTATTCAGGATTGTGACCACGCGGAGGAGAGGTTGGCTGCCATTTATTAACAAAAGATCATTCCAGTAACTATAGTTGCCCTATTTTCGATAACCCCAACATATCAATATCTTCATTTTCTAGCAGTAAATGTAGATTATAAAGTTTCTCATCGCTTTTGATACTCCTAATGTTGGCATGAGCAATTTTGAGTTTCTTTGCAGGGGGGCGGACGGGGGCAGGATTAAGGTGGCCATCAGATGCAACTATGAGACACTTGAGTGTAGACGCGCTAATGTGACATAAACATTTAAAACATATAACATGGCAATGACATAAGATAATACAACAACAGGTCAATATTGTCTCGTAGAGACACATAAACCTCAATCTTAATTATACATTTTCGTAAAAAAGCGTAATACGCATGACAATAAGATTCCGCTGTAGAATATTATCATCAGTCCCACGAGAACAGATATATTTTGCGTAAATGTTTGCTTGCGTTACTTTAATTTGAATTTGAAAACAATAGTAGATGACATATAATTTACACAGAAGTAGGCTTCCATTTAGTAGTCCCATGATGCTGAAAGTGCCTTTCCGGTCTAAAATATTTGTTAAAAAAATGAATCGAACAATTCTCAATGTCGCTGGCACTTCAAATTCAGTTTAGCTACAGAAATAATTACAAGGCACTAACCTAATGAAGTAATAGAAATGTTTAAAATGAAACTCGTCAAGATTTTTTTCCCCTGACCAGTGCCTGGTGTGTTGGCATATTTTGCCCATGAGATGGATATATTTTGATATGATACGTTGTGCATGCAGCAACTACCAGTGTATCAAAATACGTACGGCGAACTTGAGAGTCCTTGTTGCCTCTGGGTTGTGTATTGTATACTTAAGAGAGATGGGATTGCCTTTCCTGTCCCTTGTCCTTATGTAGGCTTGCCGTCCTGTCAGGTCCATGCTCACCGTCCAGTTTTCCAGTTTCTCACACACATTCTCCAGAATTTCCGTCACGTGTGTCTCAGATCTCGCATAATTTACCTAAAATGAATACATTTAGAGTGTTAAAGATTCCGGGCTGCATTAACATGTATACTGCTGCTCGAATTTTAGATGTAGTTTTGAAAAAAAAGCATAGCAAAGTGGGGCCTGGTACACTATGTTTCCGTCTTTCCTAAACGTATATTTAAGGAACTGAATGATGCAGATAATTGGCTGTCCATATTTGACACTCTTGAATAGGTCACAGAGAGGTGTGGTGGCTTAAACTATTTTGCTATTGGATATTAAAAAAGAAATGCCAAAAGAACAAACAGAAAGAGGAAGAGGGAGAGAAACTTACATTTACTGAAACATAAGAAGACAAATTCTCGTGAAAGTGCTTCTCTTTCCAATACTTTAGAAAATATGTCTTAAATTTGATTTCGTGGTGATACGAAAATCTCAGCATCAAATATAAAATTGTTAAGGCATTTTGAACGTTTTTTCATAGAGTTCCAGACTACCAAATTTAATTAATTTGGTAGTACCTTTGCAGCAATTCACACTTTGTCTTATGATGCCTCGCGCTTCTTAACTTCTGATATTTTAGCAAATATTCCCTGCCTGGGTCCGTCGAGAAGAATTTTGTTTATCTGATTCTCACGTTGGAGCGGGAAACAGACACGGGGCTTCATGTGGAGTCAATTCATGTTTCCAACAAGAAGGTTGTATGAACCATCCTCAGCAGACCTTGATATTAACCCATATAGGAAGTCTCACCCTGGTCTAGAGGGATATCCAGAAATGCTGCTGTGCGATTTCGTAGCAATTGGTGAAACAGTTTTAGTGACGACTTTCAAGATGTTGCCAAAAGAAAAAAAAAGACAATCCCTAAATTACTGGGAGCATTACCATTTCAACAAGCGTGGTAAGGACTTACCAAATTTTATTTAAATCTAAATCAAAGTTTTGGAGAAGTCAAACACGTAAACTACCTTTGCAATCAACGGGAATATATGCATTGAATGACAAATTTGTTGCAAATCAGGGATCTACAGAAACAAAACCAAGGAACATCTCCACTTTGTTTGATCATTCTATAATGTACATTTCCAACGAATTTGTGACAATCTGATAGACCATTTTGCAGAAGTTGAAAATAACGAAAACACCCCCCCCACCCCACCCCCGGAAAATTGCAGCACCACCTATTGAGCACAAGGTTTCGGGGGTACCCATGAACTGATTCTATGCAATCTCAAAGCAATTGGTTGGGCGGTTTTGGAGAACATATTTTTTTTTTTTGCAACAAATGAAAACAAAATAAAGTAACAAACATAAATTCATAAAAATTGGTAGAGAATCGCCAAAGGTACACCCCTACAAAGTCTGAAGTGGATTGACGGTTTGGGATAAGTGAAAAATGTGAATTACCAGTGCAATACCCATAGACTTATACAGTAAGCAAAGGGAGAGTATGCAGTAACTAACCAGGACTCAACTTTAAAAATCGTTAATCTGTAGCTATATTTCACCACCTACTGAACAAAATTGCTAGCCCTTCAACATGGTGCATTTCTACCAGGTTTCAACACAATCTATTTTGAAGAAGTAAAAAATACACACAAATTCACCCCCCCCCCCAAATGAAAATAGTTACAGCGCAATTAAGGTATAGGGGTACGCAGAAGTATCTGCATACGATTTCGTAGCAATTGACCAAGTTGTTTTGGAGATGTAGTTTTTTTTTTCAAGATTTTCCAAAATATAAACTAAAACATCGAAAAATCATCGAAGCGTGACCATTTCACATAAAATGGCATAGACTCACCAAAGGTACATCTCCAGCAAGTATGAAGTGGACCTGGGTGACGATTATGGAGAAGTCAAATATGTGAATTATAACAGCAATTCCAATGGACTCACTCAGAAATCAATAGGGATGTATGCATTAACCGAAAAGCATCCGGATTGAAAAAAAAATAAATAAATGAGGGATCTATAGCATCACCACCTAGTTAACAGCTTTGTTTGACCTTTCCACAAGATACATTTCTACTGCGTGTCAGCGAAATTTTAGTGGTGCGTTCGAAAAATCGAAAGTGGTGAAAACACAAAAAATTCGTTGAAAAATAGGACAAGTCACAAGGCCACCTGTTGAACAAATTACGGGGGTCCCCAGAAGCGTTCCGCTGCAATTTTTAAGCTATTGGCTAAACGGTTTCGGACAGATTTTTTTCAAGATTTTGAAAAAAAAATCAACAGAGTATGACCGTTCATGCGAGCAAAATGCAACTTTTGCCACAGTCATCCGTAGTGTTATCTAAAAATGCTAAGATATTTGCACTTAGACTATGTTATTGTAGGTACATTTATCACCCATTACGCTGTCTGTCCTGATGACTTTGGCCAATCACAGACAGACAAATTTCACAACACCTGTCTAAACATTCTCACATCTAGAAATGTGCCAGTCAAGGGAAATTTAGCCTTCTGGTCTGCCTTGGGATACAATCTGGTCCAGATTTTTTTATCGCTATTGAGAAGGTCATTCTTTGAAACACAAAAGACTCATGCCATGCAGACGGCATATTTGGAAAAGCTTAATATGTTTTGGTCACCCACATGTGTGAAAACGTACATAGGATCCTCAATGTTCATCGCATACAGCATTGCTTAGGAGGTACAGCATAAAACTACATATATGGTGAAATTATGAGTACAAAAGAAAACGCATTACTTAGTTACTTTGGGCGTTCTTGACATGTTGCAACCATGGGTTCTATAAGGCGCTCTTTGCGCATGACCAACAGAACAGTGATAAATTAAGTTGGCATTTTGTGTTAAATCTCTCCAATATATAATTGTGTACCTGTCTCATGTACTCTCTGCCCTTGGAGTCCCATCTGTAACCTCCCACTGTCAGCTTTCTTTTAGGGCTGACCACTTCAACAGGATATAGCACCTCGTCCACAATAGCCATGCAAGCTGTAAAGTTGTCAGTAAAAAAAAAAAGTTAAAACATTCAGCTGCCCTCCTCCTCCTCCTCCTCATTATCATCATCCATACAAGAGCCATGCAAGCTGTAAAGTTGTCAGTAAAAAAAAAAATAATAAAACATTCAGCTGTCATCCTCATCCTCACCCTCCTCCTCCACATCATTATCATCATCATCATCATCATCATCATCATCATCATCATCATCATCCATACAATAGCCATGCAAGCTGTAAAGTTGTCACTAAAAAAATTAAAACATTCCTCCTCCTCCTCCTCCTCCTCCTCCTCCTCCTCCTCCTCCTCCTCATTATCATCATCCACTCAAAGCAATGAATTAGATTGGTGGTACCCTACTCTTTTGCTAGGACAACCACATGCGTTGTCGTGGAGCCAGTTTAATGGTCCACCATTTTGTTCCTGTCGTTATATAATGTCGTGCATGTATAACATAATGAATTGTAGTGTGATATCTGAATAAAAGTGATATTTAAATTTTAATTACAAAACATTTTCTGTGCCTTATCTCTTAACATATTAGCACTGAGAAGTGATTCTGAACCTTGTCTGCACAGCTTAAACAGGATGTACTTCAGATCCTCTTGCCAGGATCTCTGAATATGCCGACCGTCTGGATATTTCATAAGTGGTCGCGTAGAAAGTGATATAACAATTGGTAATATTTGCCTTTTAAAACCAATAATAAGAACAAAAAATTCAGAGACTTTGTCAAGCTGCACACGATTAAAAAGTAAAAAGAGATGTTTCCTTATTTCAGATTGTCATCATGTTGTTCATCTTCAAACTGACGGGAAAATCATACACTATGAAGCAAATTACTTTTGGAATTATAGAGGGCCCTGAAATTCACTGGGCGGAAGGGGAGGGGGTCCGGTTAACATACCTCCACAATATGCTCCCTTGTCGTGTCGATCTTTAAATGCAGTGCCCTTCCAGTTTTTCCAATCGGTCGACTTTTTAGCTGGTTTTGCTTTTTCTTGTGTTTTATTTTTTGCACCCTTGCTCCCTTCATCGATGACAACTCTCGGCGACTCTCCTTTCTTCTTCTTCTGTTTCCCCGACTTCTTATCGCCTTTCGCTCCTTTCTTTTTTTTCTTGCCTTTCTTAACATACTTCACCTCACATGTGGCTGTTCCATTTGTGGGTTTACTCCCACATATGTCTGTTGTATTGACAGTTTTGTTGCCACAGACGTCTGAAATTTTTATAGTTTTATCCATGCACATGAAAGTGTCATTTGTCGTATTCTGTGCACACAGCTGCGTGACGTTTATCGTGTCGTTTTTGCAAATAATCGCTTCAATTGTCTGGGTTGCATTTTTCTTAGCTGTTTTCTTTGCCTTCTTTTTCTTTTTCTTCAGTTTTTTCTTCTTCGCCTCCTCTGCTTTCCTTTTCTTTTCTTTCTCCTGCTTTTGCTTTTTTTCTATTTCTCTCATATAAACTAAGTCCATCGACGAAGACAGTTCCTCATCCCTATCTCCGTCTGAATCATCCGGGTATTCCAACTCGCGCAACTTTTCCTTCGCCCTCCTTGCTTTTCTCATTTCTTCTTCCTTCTCTCGTTTGTCCATTTCCTCCTGCCATCTCTTGTGTTCTTCTTCATCCCACACATCTTCTTCTTCTTCAGTCTCGTTCTTTTTACCATCTGCTTTTGCGTCCTTTTTGTCCTCCTCGGCACTTTCCTCACTTTCATCATCTTCGTCCTCTACATCTGCTTCACTTTCATCATCTGTATTTATAGTTCCAAATTTGGCCGCCAAGATGAGTGTTAGGAAAAGGAAAACAATATGCCACTGCCGCATGACGGTCCGGGGGTACTGAAAAAGAAAATACGCACGTAAGTATAGGATCAGCGGGGAGTAAACATAGCGCTCGTATGAGCGTTCAGTCAGTAAAGCATTCGTGCTAATGTACGCAGGTGGTATGGGGGGGGGGAGGGAAGGAAAGAGTAGAAAGGATGAACCTGGAACCTCTGTACGTGCAATTGCCCACATAAGGCCTTATCTACAATGAAGTATTGTGTATTCATCTGTGCAGTCATTCATTCGTGTTGATAAGATGGGGCCTGGAACCACTACGTCGTCAGACGGAGCGCCTACACAGAAAGGTTTGAAACGAAGCTCACATCTAGACCATCATTTCACTTCACCTTTGACACGATTTGTCCGTTTCTGTACATACCAACAAGCTGCAAGTCACCAGTGTATTCCAAAACTATTTTTACAGGTATATCACACTGATAATCCATTGAAATGCACATATATTCATGACAACACACCTGTGATTGTTGGAAGTGTCCCACAAACAACATTTCGGGCAAAAAGTCCGATATTCCAGCGCGAAATTCAAACGGGTAGGCCTATCCGATCCTGAATCAAGGTCCTTCCGTGGCATTAACCGTATGAATACTGTTCTCAATTGTCAATCAGACCGCATTCTTTGATCCACTCGCGTTTTTTATCCTGTGCTTATTTCCATATGTCGTGAAACCTGACCAAACTTGATTCCGCCAGTGTTTCTCGTATCCATCAAAGCTGTTTTGCGGCCATACTCTTGACCGGACACAGACTGGTAGCCCAGCTGTATGCTCTCTGATTGGCTACACGGACTCTCAGCCAATCAAAGGGCAGCTGGGCTACCGGTCTGTGTTCGATTGAATGTATGGCCAAAAAAAACAAAAACAACAACAAAAAACAAACAAACAAAAAATAAAAAACAAACAAACAAAACAAAACAAAACAAAACCAAACCAAAAAAAAAAAAAAAAAAAAAAAAAAAAAAACCTTTGGTGAGTACGAGAATCACTGGTGGAATAACATTTGGTCAGGTTTCAAGATTTGTGGAAATGAATACAGGATAAAAACGTGAGTGGCTCAAACAAAACGGTCTGATTGACAATTGAGAACAGTTGTCGTACGGCTAATGCCACGGAACTTGATTCAAGATTGGATACCGGTTTGAATTTGGCACTGAAATGTCGGACTTTCTGTACGAAATGGTTTTTGTGGGACTTTTGCGACAATTATAGGCGTGTTGCCATGGATATATGTGGATTTCAATGGATTATCAGTGTTTTATACATGTAAATAGTTTCGGAATAAAGTGGTGACTTGCAGTTTGTATGTACAGAAACGGTGAAATCGTGTCCAATGGAAAGTGAAATGGTGGCCCACATGTGAGCTTCGTTTCAAACCTTTCTGTGCAGGCGCTCCGTCTGACGACGTAGTGGTTCTCGGCCCACCCGCCCCTATCTTATTAGCACGAATGAGTAACTGCACAGATGAATACACAATACTTTACTGCAGATAAGGCCCTGTTGTGGGCCATTGCACGTACAGAGGCTCCAGGTTCACCCTTTTTGCTCCCCGGCCCGGGACTGACGAGGAATAGCCCGTTTGCGAGTATCCCGGGAGAACGGCTTTAATGGGCAGATAATCACTTTAAAAAGTTAAACACGAAATTCATTTCCCAGTGGTTGTACCCGACATCCTGCAAGTGTTGGGGTATTTCACAAAGAAATGTACTGGATCCATAAAGCAAAATTGGTCATAGAAACTAAATTGTGTTGAAAATTGTAAAGTCAAAGTTTTTTTCAGTACAAGCCACGTTCCTAAATATTGAAGATCTCGACCCACTATGAGATGTTCATCTTATTCAAATTTGGCAAAGGTTGTTTTCTATGTTCACTGAAGTTTATCTTGCACATGCATACAGTATTGTGTGCATTGGCTTGCCCAATATATTTATGAACACCTAATTTGCCACTCGGTGGCAATAGCATTTCCCTTTCTCTGTGACGACACTCAGAGGTCCGCAAACCTGTGTCAGGTAACTTTACCCAACTTGGCAACAAAACAAACACAACTATGGAAACGGTTGTGCAGGAGATTGTTGTGTTGAGGTGGCCAGATCCCATAATTGGATTTCGAAGGCAAATTATTCACGAAGAGGTTCCCAATTTGTCTTTTAACTGTATTGTTGGAATCAAGACGGTGCTTGGCCTATATTTGTTAACATGCATGGAAGACAATAGATACCTCATAGGTATCCTGAAGGATACATGATGTCGTTTAGACAAGCAACTATTTTTTTCTGAGGCTTAATCCAAACAAGAACAAGAGAACCATGATGATCCTATGTTCTGTTGAATGGAATCAGGTGCTTCTGCAAGTGCAGACTTTACTGCTTTACACATGCACTCTATTAGTGCTTCCAAATACGTCATCAAAAGTTTGACATTACCAAGAAAAAGCCAATATGTCAGCTTGACCATTGAAGGTTATGCAAAGTTAAAATAAACCACGCCAAAAGAAACCCCATAGGTACTTCCCAACGCAGATTTTACGGTAACTATGCGCCCAGGATCCCCCATTACAAATATACAAGCCAATATGTTAGTCTGACCTTTCAATGTCACTAAGGTCAAAATTACCAACATCAAATGAAACCCACAGATACTTCTGTATTAATGTTTATGGTAACCATGTGCCAAAGGCCCACCATTACCCAGATATAAGCAAAAATGTCAAATCTGCTGAGTCTTGAAGCTTGAAGTTGAAAATCACATAAACACAGAAAAAAATTCATTAATAAAATCGCAGCGCCACCTGGCGGCCACAATGTAAACTACGTGATCCATGTTGACCATGTGAGCAATATCAAAGCAATTGGCCAAGTAGTTTTTTAGAAGAAAAAAAATCCATTAAAATAAACAAAACAAAAAAAAAGGTTACGGCTTTTGAGGAAAAGGTAAAAATGTAAGAATTCTGACGGGCACAGGGATAACAGACGCAAAAGGTTTATAAATGCACTGCTGACTGGCATGTCAGCAGAGCTAATGAGTGTGTTATATCCCAAATGAGGTGCTTTACACAGACTTGCCATTATCAGTTTATACAGTGTGTAACTCTCTTTTTGTTTTGTTTGTGGAAAAATCCCTTTTCGGCCTACAAAAACTAATTTTGCAGGCAATTTACACCTTCCTTAAAAAGTACACCGGTATGAATACTTCACGGAATATGTACAGCTGCATTTATGACGATGATTGTAAAACTTTTAGCATTGAATTGATGTTGTGTACGTTCCTTGAATCGTTTGACCACTTCATCAATAATGTGAACGGAGAAGTTCATGGTGCAGTTACGAAGACGATATCCTTTGGGGTTTTGTCGCTCAAAGTCTCTCTACGTATTACCGAATCATTTTGAGCAGGAAAGTGTTGTTGATGGAGTGCACTCCATCCATATGTACCAAGTAAAACGAACTGCTGAACTCATTTTCTTACAATGCATTGTGTCGCGTGCAGGCATCTTAGGTATTCTAAGATTTTATCACGAATGAACCCAGAACGAGTTCTGTAGACGTGTAATTATTCAAGTGCCTCTGTTCCGAAAAGCAAAATATATGATCTGATCACAATGTGTGCCGCGAAGGCAGTGACACGAAGGAACTCGAAATCATTGTCGCCTTGTTTGGTAAAAACAGTATTGAATTTAGCAGAGATGCCAACATTCAAAATGCCATTTCAGTTCCATTTTGGTGAAAACATTAGGGACAGAGAATATTTAACTAAGAAAATAAAAGAAAATACTCAGTTTCAAAGCTGGACAAACACTGTAAACCGGTCAATGTTTCAGCTCATTTCAGGATTGTCCCTGATGATGAGAAGCAGTTGGAATCTCTGATTAGAAATTGCTCGATCATGTAATTCGTAGAAGTTTGTGGACCTGGACCTAATAACATCAACAACTGATAAATATAACAGTGTAAATGTGGTACATTTATATCTGAGAGTAATTACATACATTAGGAGGTGTTCATATCAGCTGGGATCCTATGCTGCCGTCTAGGCTGCAGCAAGGAACTTGACAGAAAGGAGAACACATCCATGTATGAAACAGGGCCAAAATGAGCTTCTATGATAAAAGGAACCGCCCGACAAAGCAAAAAGCTTAAGAAAAGTCATTCACTATGTCTTGAAATATACAAAATGCTAAACATATTTGTAAAAAAACAAAACAAAAACAAAAAAAAACAATTTGTTTGGGAGGAAAAGTGATCTTCCTGGACGGCCAGGGGACCGGAGCAAGTCTGCGGTAAATGATGAGAATTATTCTTTAATTGTAGTTTAATTTCCCCGTTTGAGGCGCAGTGCAGGTATGCAGCGCTGTCATCGGTTGGTTAGGCTGGCGGGAATTTTGGCGAATAACGATGTAGAGCAGTGGCGCTACACTTCAGCAGCATCCATAGCAGCAGCAGCAGCAGCAGCAGCAGCCGAAGCGGCGGCAGGTTTTTTTCAGTACTCCATATTTTTGTTGTTTTAGTAGCTTTTCCTTCCTAGTTTAAGTCTATTTGGGCGACCCTCCCGCCCACCATTAGTTTTAGTGGCTATATTATTGGGGGATATTGTGTGCTCTTTTGGGTATATGTTACCACTGATATATGGCGGCGGCAAGAGCACCCAAATTTCAATAAAGTGTGGTCCCAAACCTTTGTGTTGTGTTTTCCTTCTGGCCTCAGTCAGGCCTGGCGTATGGGAATTAGTTAATTAATTAATTAATTAATTAATTAATTAATTAATTAATTAATTAATTAATTAATTAATTAATTAATTAAATATGAATACCTCCTATTGCTTAATGGGATGCCGCAACTGATGAAAGTGCCCCTGTTATGAGACTCCAAAACAAATTTACAACTGCTACTACTACTAATTGTAATAATAAAAATTTGGTCAGAAAGATGGCTATTTCGTACTATTTCTATAACTCAAGGTCAGTGTAGTTTTGAAAAAAAAACTATCACAAATCTGTAGCGTGAATTCGAAGTCATTTCACGCAGGGCTCACTAAGACTGCACACGTGCATGTGGGGACGTCCTCAAATGTTGGTATACTGAACACAAGTGATCTGTGCTCCACTCTGAGGCATATTTAGAACTCTTCCAACAGTTTGGAAATTGGCCTTTTTGACAACAGAAAGTTGAAAAATTCCAAATTTTTGACAGTAGATCATTTGTTTTGCCAACCAGACATTTGATTCTGCAACTTGTGCCAAATGAGCGCTTTTCTGAACAGAATAAGAATTTGCAGCGCACAATTTCGAGATTTTTGCATTATGTGACCGGAGAATAGGCCATTGATTCGTCATCATCACGCACCATTTCCGAAGCTTTTTTATCTAAGATAAGTGTCCATCATTGTCATTATTATGAATATTTTTCATGACCAAATTATTATCATTTTATTATTGTTGCTGTCAGTACCAACATTATCTTTATTACTATAAATTCAATTACTACAGTACTGATCTTTTATCGTATTTTGAAGAGTAGCCTTTTGCTGTTGGTAACACGCCATTTCCCCATTTTTAAGAGGCTTACGTTTTCACCTGAACCGAGATCCGTTTTACTTTGGCAGTTGCTCAAAAATAGAAAACATGTATTTTACATTAGTGTGGTTTAACTTAACTACATGTATATGTGATATTTACTGCACGAACATACAGGTTGGTGAGCTGTACTTTGATATTTTGCATCATCCAGCGTATATTGCAAACCGGTCACGCCTTTCACTCATACTGACAGAGTCAAAAAATAACTTAAGCTGCAATCCTGACAATCCCTTGTAAAATGATGAACATTTGAAATGTACCACACGCGTAACGATCTTTCATCAATTTTTCGGTTATATATAATATATATATATGTATATATATACATATACATATATGTATGCATATATATATGTATATATAGATATATGTGTGTATGTGTGTTGTATATTCAAATAGTAGGATAGATACTTATTTGTAGAATTAATATGATAGCTTGTGACATATTTATGGTAGATTAATGATCCATTCCAAATACTGAATTTGTATAACAAAATAAACAACAAATTAAAAGGAATAGCAAAATGTGATACATGAATGTGCATTTTAAAGAAACATCATGAAGTAGAAATTCCTGATCCACCTACCTGAATATTGCCACCAGAACAGCGGGCAGGAAATGAGCTGTCGTTCCAAATCTCACAATGGGAAACATGCACGATTTCTTTATGCTAAATGTATAGACAAATACCAGTTAAATCCATCCTATAACGGGAAATATCATATGTCCCTGGAAAACAGAAGGGATCCCTCACTGACCGCTTGCCACATGCAGTTTCCATGGGAGCGAAACATTATCCGACTTCACGTCATGTTATGTTCCATACATATATTGTGAACTATTACATTATGATATACGAAAGGACAAAAAGGAAAATAGCAGAGAAAGGAACGAAGATTTAGTTTTTCCTTAGAGACCTTTCGTTGTATTCATAAAAATCCTTGGAGGGCAAGCCAAAACTACTAGCAGATTCGGGAGAATGGCTCGGAACACAATTTTACAGTGATGTAATTGAAACATTATTTCACTTCACATAAACGTATATTTTAAGAAGCATCTCGATGTAATATAGTCTCTGTGTTGTCTTATCATGGGGACCACACCAAGAAGGCGTGTCCAATTTTGCGACCGAGACAAGGGAGAAGGAGCACCTGGTAACGTAAATTAAACAACACATGTTTCTCCCATAAGGCTCTGAGCGCATATCCTGATACCGTCGCGCGTTGTTCATCCTAATTCTCAAACGTTCCAAAACTGCATGATCATCTGAACCCAAAATTAATAATGCTTCAAGCTTATACTGGTATTGGCTAAATAGCTTTCTTCTCTTATTTCAGGTTCAAATTTCAAGGCTGTATCTCACTTGTGTGATTGTTCAAATCCATATTTTAATCTGGAAAGATTCTACACGGCAACAAATGCTCCTCAATCTGTCTTGTCCATATTGGCGTCTCCTTCACTCATACCCACTTGTCTAGTTAGTTCTGTGCTCTGTCCTTTCCCTGCTACAGAGATTCACATAAGGCAATGCCCTTTTTTCCCAATTATGAAAAAATTATGCAATATATGTATGAAGGTTATTCCAATTAATATGTTTATACCAATTAGAAACATGTGGTCTACCGTTAGGTTTCTTTAATAATGAACACTCTCAGAAACGCACAGATAGGCTTTGTATGTAGCAAGTATCTATCTGAGCCACTGTGTCAGACAACTGCTGTTGTGCTTTTGCTAGTAAAAAGGGCTTAGAAAGATGATAGCTTTGGCAAGCGAATTTTCAGAAGTAAAAAAACTGCACCCCATCCGCTTCCTTCGAACCAACCCAATCGTCCCAGAAAACCCAAATGGGTGGTGTTCATCTCATAGAACGCCGCCTTTCCCTTAGTGGCACCATTCTCTCAGTACGATTAATGGACAAACGGGCAAGTTTTACAGGGATTCAATTGTCATTGTGCTGTTTTCAGACAGTTCAAATGAAAGTCGCAGAGAACTACCAGATCAATATGCTCCCAGTTAACAACTTTCCTTCGTGTGGCCTGGCTGCTGCATTCTAGAACGGACGACGAGGAAAGTAGTTGACTTGTAAAATACTATAATCGTTCGTTAGCCTGGTGATCTCAAGTTTAGTAAAGTTTTAAAGCACTCAGGCCAGGGCCTATATCACCGTCCAGTATCAGTTCAAAGGATGACACTCTAATATGATAGTTTATTAAACTTCCGTGGACGGAGAAAATCAAATACATATGAATAGTACATCGAGATAGGAGATAAACACATAAAACACAGACGACGCAGGTATACATAATATAAAGAATAATAGGACTCTGAGTCCAACAAATTTATGCTGACACCAAATTAAATTACATGGACACCAAATCAAGTAGAAGCGTGTAGACCGGGCCAGGCCACGCAGTGCTACCCAACGGGCCACGCGCCGACACCAAGCCAGCCCATGAACCGCCGAGCAGACCACGCCATCCGGCCCGGTCCCACTCTTTAAATACATAACACCTTGAACTCAAGCATATTAAATCATATTAAATACTATACAATAAAACAAAACCCGCACTAAAACATATCACAGCTGGAGTAAAAAGAACGGAAGCCCCCCTCGGACGGGACCAGCCAAAAGTAATTTAGATTCGCCAAAAACTGGCTAACCAGTCCAGCCCGAGGGAAGCAACCGAAACAAGGCGTTCTGTCACAATATGCTCAAGGCCATAATAAATGCATTTAAGGCCTACAAAATGCGATTAAAATGCCTTAGTTAAAAGAGCCACCAGTTTATATTCCATGGAATCTCTACTGGAATAATGACTGGAGTTAATCAAAAAACGTATACTGTCGGATAAACCGTCGTCGCCCACGCGGACCCTGGGATCGCCCGTCAGAGCACCGACCGGCAACCCAGGAAGCGCCCGCATGGGCGACACACCCAAGAGGCATAAACGATCAATTATGGAACCCTGTGGAGCTATACCAGTAATAATAAGTCGAGCTATAAAGCGAATGCAAATATCTCTATACTTAGAGGGAACTTCAAAAACTCGACGAGCTAAAGAAACAGTTTCCCTCGTAATAAGAGGTTGCAGCTTAGAAATATTAAGAGGTCTCATCACTCATCCTTACTTCAGTAAGGATGAGTGATGAGACCTCTTATTAATACCGCAAACAGTCTTAACAATAACTTTTTTTGACGCCAAGTTTTGACGGAATCAACTGCCTTTTTGGGCATGCTTTCCCATGCATTCAAAGCCTAGCAAAATAACCTGTTGTGCCGGGTCATTCTTACTCTCTCTTTGGTCTCAGCAACTGTAGGCATGCTGGTACTCGAATGAAAAAATTTGTGATCTTGATCATTCACAGTTACATAACACCTATAAATGCTGTCACTCACATATCAATAAAGTTTAAAGTAATGGATGGACTTATATGTGACCAAAATCACTAAGTATTGGAAGCCAAGTGTATTTTCTGTCGAATGCCTTCTCTCAATATTTCATCTTGCATTATGCTGACTGTAAACTTTGAATGTATATGGCACATCAGGCATGAGGGTACACGAAATGTTTTCTGCGCAGATGCAGGCATTTTTCCTCGCGTAGCCATGAACCATACATTATCATTTTTGCGTTATTTATAAGAATATATTTACCCATGATGTCCCGCTCGGTCAAACAAGGGGCCCTACTATGGCAATATAATACTATCAGCAGTGCTAATACACAATACTGTAACAAAATACAATAATTAGAGTCGCTACTACCTATATGCAATAATATCAAGTAAAGTAACGGGCCTGGTAACTACTTTGGAACTCCCATATATCATTATTTTGTTTAATAAACTCCGGTTCTTGGAAATTATGACACCACCATACAGTACAGACCTTTAGGACGTTTCATTTTCTATGGAAAAGTACAAGAATGTAATTTGAACTAAGTCTGGTTTCATAGGTGTTGATATATGTCAATTCAGTCATATCATATGAACATTAAAAGGTTTCAAGATAGCAGGATTTACAAATTTTATTGCGCGCAAGTTCGGTATAAAACTTTACATAACCAGTTTTAACAGAAACCATGGGAAATGCAGACTGGGGCAGCAACAAAAGTTTCCTAATCCACTTTTTTATGTGCCTGTACTGTGATATGATAGCGTCATAAACGTACCTTGAAATGTTAACTTTTTCTGCCCCCCCCCCCCAAAAAAAATGTTAGCAATAGCCTCATTACAATGATTCGAGATATTTAAGCACATGTCAGTTAAGCTGGAACGGCATCGTTTGCGAGATTCGTTACCATGGTGAACACAATATCCAGGTTTCACGTTCACACGTTACTTTCAAAGGACACCTCATTTCCTGTGGCGACTTCCGCTTTGAAAAACAGGATGCCCGCACATTAAAGGTGAGTACTGACAAAATTATTTGGAAGCAGCAAAACTTACCATTTCTGACTTTGTTGCAAAGGCGCAGTCTGCATTCTTGGTTGTAAATATATTACATGTACACGGAATAGTACACCTGTCAGTTTGGTGTCATTTATATGAAGTGACATTTTGTGTTTATGAAAATATAAAGAAATGAGTAATAAATCTGAACTGCTTCTTGTAGTTATGTTGCATGATTGATAATTCTTGAAGGTGAAATTAAGGCATTGTTTTCCGAGTGCAAAATAGAATTATATACAGACGTAGACACATGTATAATATTTATATTTAAAAGCAAGTCATTTATTCTGGTAGTTAATTTGATATATGTGTTGCATTCATACTGTTGCTCGGTGATAATAGCTTTGAGATAATGCTTTCACATGCAAACCCGACAATAAATGAAGCTTACTTGACTGGACACACGCGCAAGCGCGCACCCCCACATACTTACGTGCATATGTATTCGTATATATGAATGTCAATGAGCTTATTAATCTTCGTGGTTATCTTTCTTAGCACTTAACATAGCTCGGCTATACCAGTGAAATGGTACCGTGAGATATGAAATAAAAACCACGACTTCTGCCTCACAAGTATCCTGTTACCGCGTCAATACAAAAGCATTCAGTTCTGTGTCAGCTTCTGTGCATAGTTCTCCTTACATGTATTACTCGCAGTCCAATCTGACATGCGACTGTTGTAACCGACTGTCAAATGTCATTAGTCATCAAAGTGTATGCTATATTCAACTCAAGCACTGTAATCTGTATTTCTGCCGGTATAAATCACCAGTAAATAAATGCTCAAATAATGCCGTTCAGTTGTGTTTCCGTCAAACCGTTTTATCATTATCATCATCATCATCATCATCATCATCATCATCATCATCATCATCATCATCATCATCATCATCATCATCATCATCATCATCGTCATCGTCATCATCATCATCATCATTATCATTATCATTATTATTATTATTATTATTATTATTATTATTATTATTATTATTATTATTATGATTATTATTATTTTACCGCCATCTGTTCGTCATGTGCAAAGATCTCAGACAAATTTGTTTAACGTCTCAATAAAATGTCATGGTGTCTTCTTGTGTAACAATATTCCACTCAATTTCTCACCGTCTGTATATGTAATTAAATCCAAGCTGAAGGCAGACTTAATCTCTTGCATTACTTAATTTTGAGCATATCTTACACACACACACACACACACACACACACACACACACACACACACACACATATATATATATATATATATATATATATATATATATATATATATGTATGTGTGTGTGTAAATTTCTGTAAAAGACACTAATTTTGTGAGAAAGGGGAATCCAGCCCTGTCTGTGACAGTGATATGCCCGCATGTCCTTCGTGGTTGACAGGCGTGATACCCCGTGCTTTGTGGCGAGAATTAATATGCATATCTCGTACTGTATGTTCTCTAGTGTGAGGCGCGACGACGTCATGCGTTGGTGGCACTGGTTGGGCTTTCTGCTCGTCTTGGTTCTTCTTCTGGTAGACGCTGCGGAAGGCAAGAAGAAGAAAAAGAAGGACAAAGACGGAAAAGACAAAAAGAAAAAGAGGAAAACTGATGAACGGTTCTGCGGAGGTAAATTGCACGTTGACCCTTGACCGCGAGATAACTTGATGACGTCTGATCCAATTGTAGATGATTTAATGTAATATTTCATTTAATTCCATATTTCCACAATGTCCACAAACATACACTATATACTTGCTTGAAATACAGAAGTGACATCCTCCAGCTAAAAAATAAAAAAATCTGCAATGCTGGAAAGGTAATGCATGGAGTTCTGTGGGTTGAAAAAAAAGAGCGAAAGAGAGAAGGAGCGAGAAAGAGGAAGAAAGAAAGACAAAGCCAACACAAAAAACCCCCTTCTATATGTACTTAATTTAACATTTTGAAACTTAATGATAGAAGGTACATATTTAGGCCTGGGTGATGTTTTGGCCAACCGTATTACCTGTTTATCCTCGTTGGATACCCTGATTTACTTTTGTATTGTCTAACTAAATGGCGTATTGGGAAAATTTGGCACTGAAGTGGCTAAACTGCTGGTAATAGTTCATTTCACTATTTTGCCGCATAGCGGGATTCGACTACACTCCTTTCTTATGGTACAGATCAAATACGTTTGTCCATTCTCCTACATGTTTTCATTTCATTGATAGTACATGATAAACCAATTGAAACATCAAATTTTGGATGATGATGATGATGATGATGACGACGACGACGACGACGACGAGGATGATTATAATAATTTTCAAGAAAATATGTTGGGTAACTACAATAGGGATGGTGAGATTATACCAGCATAAAATGTATGGTGCGGAGTCGGCTCAGTGTCGGACTATCGTTTTCGTACTTGAAAATTATATATGACAATACAAAACTGAAACAGCAGCATATTCTTATGCATTATATTGGCTAGTTTTTATAATAACTGGTGAGAGCACTTAATTTCGATACTTGTATTTACACACTATGGCGCTTTTGTATTTGGCTAATATATGTGCACGCTTTCATGAAGCTATTTCGCCCCTGGTTCTGACGTCACTGGACATATTTATAACATAATATGTTGTTCCTTCCTTATACAGCTTGTATCGCCATCATGATGCAGGCTGAAGACATGGTGCAAAGGGTAGGGTCGAAAACCTGGTTAACCGTAGGAGGACCCCGTTGGGACAGGAATGGACGAGAATATCAAAAAAAGGCAAGACTACATTAAAAACTTGCATCATCTAATTTCGAAAGGCTACCAACGAAATAAATTTTGATCTGCATGAAATAAGTGTAGGCATCAACAGCTTACCAGGTTGATACCAGTGAGTAGCATACATTTAACTCTTTCAGTGCCAATTACGTCTTAAGTCGATGTGCTTCAGTCAAACTAGTCTGAATTATCATTAGGATCCAAGATCGTATTACTCGTGAAAAGACCTTTCATTCAAATACCGGTATGCC
Source organism: Hermodice carunculata (assembly GCA_964020975.1). Lineage (NCBI taxonomy): Eukaryota > Metazoa > Annelida > Polychaeta > Eunicida > Amphinomidae > Hermodice > Hermodice carunculata. The sequence continues at coordinate 73,862,701 of OZ026627.1, forward strand.
TACAGTTCCAATTAAAATATCCAAGGTCAACAACTTCTCTCGGGGCGCATTGCGCCAAATGCGCGCAGAGAAGATTTGTTGACTCGGTTCAAATTTTGGCACTGAACGGGTTAATTTCATCACCATGTGGACAAAATGTTTCTTCCTTGTTATTCAATCTCAGTGATAGCACATTTATTTACGAAAGCGCAAGATCAAAAACAAAAAAAAACAAAAAAAACAAAAAAAACAAAAAAACAAAAAACAAAAAACAAAAAAAAACCAACAACAAAAAATCAAAAAAAAAAAGAAAAAGCCCAAACGAAAAAACAAACAAACAAACAAACAAACAACAAAACCCGCGAGTATTTGGAACCTTTTGAGAATGCCGGCAAGTTCGACATGGGGAAAAACGTTTAAAATATATGTAATCACTGATGGCGTTCCTAATGCTTTTCTCCACCCGTTACAGATACCGTATGCCAGATCTGAGACACATGTTCTGGACGTTCTGGAGAATGTCTGTGATTGGGTAGTAAAGAACTGGACAGTTACTGATTCAGGTGGCGGGATCCCGATGTTTGTGCGCAAACCTCCTGGTCTGAAGAGACGCTCAAACTTAACAGAGGAAGACTTACGGAAGGAGGAAGAAATGGTTAACGAAGTTCAGTTGACTGTAAGTGTACGACTCGGTGTGTCATATGTACATAATGCATGAAAAAAACTGTTACTAATACGAGACCTACATATTAATTTCCCGCCACAAAGCACTGGGTTCACGCCTGTCAATCACAGAGTACACACGGGCATATCACTGTCACAGATAGGGCTAGACTACCCTTTCTCACAAAATTATTGTTTTTCATGGAAATTTATGTGTGCAAATACCAAAGTCATATTGCTTTGGTGCTTCCTAATTTGGTTATAAGAATAAATTTCCATCTGCTTCTACTAAGTATTCTTCATGTTCAAAATATTAGTAATATCCCGCTTCTCCGTTCAGGCAGCAGCCCGTATCTCGCAGGCGAAACTATGGCTACTAAGACAACCGGGTAAGGAGTTGTGCCGGGAAATTAATATGCATACCCCGTATTACAAAGTTTGATGGAAAGCCTGGCAAGAAACTGCACATGGTGACCTATATTGTTTATTTGCCCAACGAAAATTCCATGGTATTTGAATTTGCAGTTTGAAAGGGCAACTGGGAACAAAAACAAAACGAGGCAAAGTCTACACAGGTGAAAATGCCTCAACGCACGTGCACGTAGTCGGGCAGAATCGATCCATGACCAGGTGGCAGTGCTGTATTCCAAGTTCTATTCCTTACATGTGCAGCGCCGTTTCGTGGCACCAACAACGGCTTGATTGCTTGGTCTCGTGTTGGTTCCAATCTGCCTTTACCGTGAAAATGTTTGCCGTCCGCTCAGCAATGACGTTTTTACTGTGAGCCTTGTAATTTTGGGTTTGTGACACCTTCGTCAAAATGTCTCATGCCCACATGAACATTCATAAAAAAATTACACTCAGCACAGCTTTTACTTCAAGCGCAGGGAGAGGGGTTTCGCTTTAACAACCAACCCATTG